>JBANSL010000016.1:61110365-61549584 GCA_037127255.1 Persicaria tinctoria | reverse complement strand
TGTAAATATCTCCTTAAAATAAGACAAAAATAGACTCCATCAATTAACCATGTTCTGTCATTGTTGTGCGCTTAATTTTCCATGTTTTCCATTAACTTTTATATCGATTTCTGCACATATTTTATATTTCCGGGTTAGAATAATATAGGAAATGTGTAGCTTATGCCTATTTGCCAATTATAGAGATCTACACTAGTTTTTGTTTAATTTTGCAGAAATCGAGATGTTTTGCGAGCAATTTGAAGAAGATGAGAAAGATGTCTAGGGCACTCGATATCGACCCAAGCAACTCGATATCGAGTGGAGCTGAACGTAGAAATCGAGTGGAGCATGGTAGCATTTCAACCCGAAGCAGACGAGTCCATATCGAGTGACCATCGCCAAGATTCGACCAGACTACTCGAGAGCTGCATAGGAGAGTCGATATCGAGTTAATGTACTCGATATCGAGTGGGTAATGGTTGAAATGGTCATAAATCGAGCCAGAATCGAGTCAAGATCGAGTCAGAGAGAAGACGAGCCAATATCGACCAGATCCGGTCGATATTAAGTGACCATCATAGGCGAGTCCGAGTCGATTTAGAGTCGGAGTCCAAATGTGGTTTGCTTGGCCATGAAGGAATGATATTTTATCAACTTGGAAGATGTTTTATACTACTTAGTTAATTCCCACTTTTACTAGGAAAATTTAATTGTTTTATTTATTTAATTGTTATAAATTTATCATTAGACATAGATAGATAGATTTAGATAGAGATATAGTTGTTCTGTCCTTGGATAGTCAGGGTTGAGCACTCTAAATAAAACCCTGGGAGCTGAGATTTTATTCATTCCATCACACAACTAGTTAGGCAATTTTAGAGGGTAGAGAGAGAGCTAAGGCCGAGTAAGGTGGGAAGGTTGAGAGACGTTTTGGCTTTGTTCGGTTGTAACCTTTTGTTTATTTTAATGCAAGTATTTATTTCCTTTATATATTTAATGTTTGTTACTATGATGAGAAGTGAGTAGTCACCCTACTTCTAGGTTCTGGATGAGCCCGGCAGTAGCCATGTGAGACTATGTTCAAAGGTATGATTTTTATTGTGATTTCATCTTATATCCCTATTTGCATGATTCTTCTATGAAAGTAGTAGGTGATCCTTATTTACATTATTGAAGCGAAAGTGATCTTAATATGAATTTGTATTAATTATCAAAATGGGTAGTAACAATTAGGGTTTGTGCGAAAGCCTCTATATTCTTAATTGTTAATGACGAAAGTTATTTGATGAAAATGCATAATCATTTATGAACTTGGCATAATTCTTACATGGTTATTGTTGTGGCATGAATCCCCGATCTTGGAAGTCTTTAGTTTATGGAATTAAAACCCCAAATTTGCAATCTTTTCTACTCATACATCGTCTTATCCATTCTTATATTCTTCGGACGTTCTTTTTTGACATTACTTATTTATTTTTCTGCAATCTTTATTGTTGTGGCATGAATCCTCGATTTTTTGCACCAGTCGATTTCGACCCCTATAAGGTCGATATCGAGTACCTAAGGTCGATATTGAGTGCTCCTGTACTCGATTTCGATTCTACTTGTTTTTATGTGTGCATGCCTGACTAGAAATCGACTGACTCAGTCAATATCGACTCACTTTGGTCGATATCGAGTGCTCTTCTGAGTCGAAATCAGGGGCTTTCAATGGACTAATTAGGCGAGCGCTGACACGCTTCCTCTTGGATTCGATCCTGATTCCCCACCACAATAGCAGGAGGGTTTCTTGTATTTTATTTTCTTGAACAGGGAGTTGGTTTAAATTCATAATTATTTATTCGACTAGTTTTCCTTCTAACAATTTTGGTGCCGTTGTCGGAGAAGCTATCAATTGCGCCCTCTTTAGTTCTTTTTTACGCCCTTTTCTTTTTTGTTTTTGTTTTGTAGGTGTATTCGAGGAACTGATTTCACACCTAAATTTGATCATCATCTCGAACCAAAACACTTCTGTCATCTTCAATGAAGACTAAGGAGAAGACTCATTTAATCTAACAACGAGAACGAGGTACAACTCACACCACAACAGGAACTTAAGCAACTCCGCAGACAGATAGAGGAGCTTACCACCACGTATACAGAATATGCCCACAGGGTGGTGAAATTTGCAAGGAATCAACAAAGGTGGGAGGCGATGGTGGATCGCGACACCCAAGCCCGACGAGAGCTTGAAAAAATGCTACGACATATCCATTCGAATGCAAAAGAATATCTGCACCCTACTCTGGCAGTGCCAGAATCTCTTATCATTCTCCCTCGCGTTTCTTTTGAAATTTGTCCTTCTTTTATTTCTTAGATTAGGAGAAATCAATTTAAGGGGAAACTCAATGAATGTCCTTTAGAGCACATCACTATATTTATAGAATTGTGTGAAACTATTGCTGATGATAGTAATATAGAATATTTAAAACTAAAGGCCTTTCTTTGGTCTCTTGCAGGGAAAGCTTCAAATTGGTTCGATGGTTTGACTCCACAATCCATCCGCAGGTGGACCGAGCTCAAGGACTTGTTTCTTAACAAGTTCTTTCTTCCAGCCAAAACAGCGCAGCTCATGCAACAGATTACGGCTTTCAAGGAAAAGTCAGGGGAAACACTTGCACAGGTTTGGGAGCGCCACAAACGCCTATTGAAATCTTGCCCTACGCACCGACATGCACCATATGTCATCCCATAGATCATCTTCAACTCCCTGGATGCAATTATAAAGGGGCGGATCAACACCTATACAGCTTATAGGTATTTGAGTACACACCACAACGTGCTTGGGATACCTTTGAAACATTAGCCAACTTCGGAAACATCTATGGGACTGCTGAGGCCTCCGACAAAAGGCCTGCCCCATCTATGCCACTCTACGAACTGTCAAAGGAGATTGATCCAGATGTTAAAGATCAATTCCAAAGGGACAAAGTACGCCGCCTTACCACACAAGTCAAATTTCTTTCTAATAACCAACCTTGTTTGAAGTGTGGGTCGGTGAGGCACAACACTACCGCGTGCCAACATGCCAACTAAGTGCAGCTTGTAGAAACACACAATGAGGCGAGCTATGCAGGGGGTCCCAACTACTCTGAACAACATCAGCAGCAGAATTGGGGTTATCGCCAACCCAATGCCAAAGATACCCTCCACCCTACAGAGCTCATGGATACCCTGACAGAGAAGGTAAGAAAGATGACATGCACATCATCCTCGACGAGATGTGATGGAACCATTCTGAATTCAAGCAAGCCAACAACTCCGTCCATTCTCAACTGCAAGGCATCAACTCACGAATGGGAGAGATTGACGTTTGGTGGAAGAACATCGAGATCCAAGTGGGTCAATTGGCTGCATCAATCCCCAAACCGTCAGGATCGCTCCCCGAATCATCATAACCAAATCCAAAGGTAAGTTTGCAAGTCAGGTGGTTGCTATGAACTTGCTGCAAACACCCAAGAAAACAACGGAGGAGGAAGTTGCAGGAGACGAGTCGATATCGACTACCCCGGTCGATATCGACCTGACTCCAGTCGATATCGACCCCCAGAGTCGATATCACCCACCTCGTCAGTAACACCCGATGCCTCCAACTGAAGTCGATATCAACCCAACACCATTCGATATCGACCCGACCCACTCGACATCAGCACCGAAGAAGAAGAAGACGATGTCATTCCCGATAAAAACTTTGAAGGACCCAACGGAGAAAAAGTTCCATCGTTTTATGAAGATGCTTCAAGGGCTTAACGTCACCAATTCCTTCACATAAGCTCTTTAAAAGATGCCTTCATATGTCAAGTTCCTCAAAGACATCCTAAGCAACAAGTGGTCGATGGATGAGATCGCAGAGGAATGCAGCAAGATGAAGCTCCCAGAGAAAAGGCCAGATCCAGGTAAGTTTAGTATAACTATTGGATTTGGTCAACATAAATTCAATGCATTGTGTGACTTAGGAGCCAGTGTAAGCATCATGCCTCTATCCGTTTGTTCAAAAGTCAAGATAGGAGCTCTAGAGCCTGTGGATGCCAGACTTTACATGCCGAATAACACTGTGGTCATCCCAATATGTATGGTGGACGATGTACCGGTACAAGTAGGTAAGTTCTTTGTCTCTGTTGATTTTCTTGTAATTGATATGGCAGAGGACCCTTGTCCCATTATTTTAGGTAGGCCCTTCTTAGTGTTGTGAGCATAATTTGCGATCTTTTATACTTACTTTTATACCGATCTCTGCATGCATTTCATACAATTGGGTTAGAATAGTACATAATCTATGTAGTTTATGCTTATTTGCCAAATTATGGAGTCTAGACTAGTTTCTGTTTAATTTCGCAGAAATCGAGGCATTTTACAACAATTCGGAGAAGGGAAGAAAAACCATAGAGAGGTCGATATTGACTAGACTTGGTCGATATCGAGTCAACCCAGGTCAATTTTCACCCAGAGACCGAAGATCGAGTGAAAAAACACAGACAAGTCGATTTTGACCTATATTGGTCGATATCGACTGAATACCAACTCGGTATCTTTGTCATAGCCGAAATCGAGTGATCGGAAGAAGAATCCAAGAAATCAACTCGATATCGACCAAACTTGGTCGATATCGACCAGTCTCCAAAAGTCGATTCTGAGCGATTCCGAGTCTGAGTGTTGAGTTGGATTTCTTCCACTTGAAGCAAGAGATATTCTATCAACTCAAGAGAAGATTCATCAAGACAAGAAGGATCGATTCACTTTAGATATAGTTTCTTTTTAGATTTAATTCTTTTATTTCCAAGTTTTATCTTAAAGCTTTAGATATATAATTTTAGATATAGATAGGTATTTCTTTCCTAGATTAGCTAGGGAATGAAACCTGTAAATAAAGCCCTAGGGGCTGAGTTTTAATCATTCAATTTCAGTTACGATTAGTCACATAGAGAGAGAGAGAGAGAGAGAGAGAGAGAGAGCTTGTGGTGAGAGAAGGTGGAGAGTTGAGAGACGATTTGGCTTCGATCGGTTGTAAGCTTTCTTTGATTTTATTAATGCAATTTAGTTCCTTTTTGCTATTAATGTCTTTCTTGATGATGAAGAGCGAGTAGTCACCCAACTTCTAGGGTCGGGGTGAGCACGACGGTAGCCATTTGAGGTGATGCTGTAAAGGTACAATCTTTTGAGGCAATTCGTCTTCTATCCCCATTAGCATGATTCGTTTGCGAAAGTTGTAGGTGATCCTTGTTTGTGTTATTGAAGTGAAAGTGATCTTAATGCAACTTGGATTAATTATGTGAAAAGAGTTAGTAACAATTAGGGTTTATGCAAAAGCCCCTATTTTCCTATTTGTTAATAACGAAAGTTATTTGATGAAAAGCATGATCTTTTATGCCTTGATGTATTATTTTACATGGTTAACGTTGTGGTGTTGATACCCTGATCTTGGAAGTCTTTTAGTTTATTTGATTTATTTCATCAGTTTTGAGTTATGTCTTGCGAAAACGTGAGATCTTTGGTTCTGTGTCTACTCGATTTCAGGCAACAGTTGGTTGACGTCGAGGTGAGTGATCGATATCAAGTGGTATAGGTCGATATTGACCGGTCTGTTTTTGTTTCTGTTTCTGCTTGTTTTTGTGTTTGACAGTTTCTGTCGATAGTGTGGGCAATATCGACTAGACAAGTCAAAATCGAGAGGTTTTCTGGAACTGAAAAGGCGGGCGTTGACACGCTTTCTCGTGGATCGATCTTGACTGCCTTCTACTACAACGGGAGGAAGTCTTGTATTTATTTACTGAGACAGGGAGTCTGTTTGCTTTATATTTTATTTATATTTCATACTTGACACATCCTCCTACAACAACAAATTGGTGCCGTTGCCAGAGAAGCAATCAATCGCGCCCTTTTTAGTTCTTTTTCTTTTCGTTATATTTGTTTTTTCTTTTTAGTTCATTTTTACTTGTTTCTTTTTGCTTTAGTTTTTCAGGTTCATGCGAAGAACTGATCGCACACCCATGGACCCTCTTCTTGAACCAGAACATTTCTTCCATCTTCAGCAAAGGCTTAGGAGGAGACTTATGGTGACTCCACCCAATGATGAGAATATGGACCAGCACATGAGCTTGAGCAACTCCGCATGCGGATAGAGGAATTCACCACCAGAGAAGCAGAACACGCCCTACGAGAGGCGGGATATACACAAAACCAATAGCGATGGGAGGCAAGGGTAGATTGCGAGATCAATGCGAGGAGGCAACTTGAGGAGCAGATGAGGCATATCTCAGCCAATGCAAAGGAGTATCTGCATCATACTCTGGAAGTTCCACAATCACCGATTATTCTTCCCGCTATTAATTTTCAAATTCGTCCTTCTTTTATTACTGAAATTATGAGGAGTCAATTTAGGGGAAGAATCAATGAATGTACTTTAGAGCAAGTCACCACTTTTTATAGATTTATGTGAAGCTGTAGCAGATGGTGCTAATTTGGAATATTTAAAACTAAAGGCTTTTTGTTGGTCTCTTGTAGGAATAGCACAAGAGTGGCTGGAAGGATTGCCTGCACGATCAATTCACACTTGGAACGAATTGCAGGACTTGTTCCTCAACAAGTTCTTTCCTCATGCAAAGACAGCTACTCTCAGACAACAGATCACGGCTTTCAGACAAAAGCCAGGGGAAACACTTGCATAGGTCTGGGAGCGCTACAAAAGGCTTCTAAAATCCTGTCCTACGCAAGAACAGCCACTCTACGTCATCCAGAAGATCATCTTCAATTGCGTGGATACACTTACTAAGGATAGGATCAAAAACTACACTGCCTATGGGTATCTCGAATACACTCCACGCTGTACTTGGGAGGTATTTGAGACACTGGCCAACTACGACAACACATATGGGACTTATGCGACCTCTTCTGACGAAAGGTATGAAAGGTCTGCCCCATCTATGCCATTGTATGTGCCACCAAACGAGGTTGATCCAGATGTCAGGGAGCAATTCCAGAATGACCAGGTACGTTGTCTTACCAAACAAGTTAAATTCCTCTTTAAAAATCAGCCTTGTTTGGAATGTTGGTCTATGAGGCACAACACCACTGTGTGTCCACACGTCGATCAAGTACAAGCGACTGAAACCCACGAAGAGGTAAGGTATGTAGGGGACACTACTCAGGGCCACATCAGAACCAGAACTGGAGCTACTATCGGTAGCCCCTGCATCAAAATCACCATCCCTACAGATCTCCTGGTCACCCTGATAGAGAAGGTAAGAAAGATGGCCTGCATACCAATCTTGAGGAGATATGGAGGAATCATTCACACACCAAGCAATATATCAATTCCTTCCACACTCAGTTGCATGGTGTCAACTCTAGGCTTGGGGAAATCGATATCTAGCAAAAATCAATGGAGACTCAAATGGGTCAAATAGCTTCGTCAATCCACAAGCAATCAGGTACGCTCCCTGGTTTCTCTGAACCTAATCCTAAGACTAAATCTACAGGACAAGTAGATGTCATGAACATAAGGAGTGGGCGACAGATGCAAATGCCCGAGAAAAAAACGGAGGAGGAAGGAGTTGTAGACGAGTCGATGTCGACCAAACCGGTCGATATCGACCTGTCCCCACTCGATATCGAACAGAATGCCCTGCCAGCGGAGAAATCGACCAGTCCAGTCAATATCGACTAGACACAGGTCGATATTGACCAGACATCACTCGATACGGCCCCCTCCACTCGACGTCAGCACCTTTGGCGAAAAAGAAGTTGTCTTTCCCGACGAAATCTTCAAAGGATCCTGCTGAGAAGAAGTTTCAGCGATTTGTGAAGATGCTTCAGAGGCTCAATGTCACAATACCCTTCACAGAAGCACTTGATGAGATGCCATCCTACGTTAAGTTTCTCAATTAGATTCTAAGCAAAAAGTGGTCAATGGCTGCGATCGCAGAGGAATGCAGCAAGATGGACGTCACAGAGAAAAGGCCAGATCCAGGTAAGTTTTCTATAACCATTGGATTTAGTTAATACAAATTTATTGCCCTATGTGAATTAGGAGCCAGTGTGAGTATAATGCCTCTATCTATATGGTCCAAAGTTAAGATAGGTGCTCTAGAGCATGTGGATGCTAAACTCTATATGGGGAACAACACTATAGTCATCCCAACAGGCATGGTGGACGATGTGCCAGTACAAGTAGGTAAGTTCTTTGTCCCTGCTGATTTCTTAGTTATTGATATGACGGAGGACCCTGCTTGTCCAATTATTCTAGGAAGGCCCTTCTTGGCGACAGTGGGTGCCAACATAAGCATAAGGAAGGGAGTGCTCACTTTCAACATCAATGATGAGGTAAATGAGTATTCCTTTAATAAAACTGAAAGGCATACAGGATCCATGGAAGAGGTCAAGTCAATATCAGCCAGGTATATCACTTGCGAGGAGCATAAGTGAGAAATATGACGCCCAATGAGCTAGAAAAGAGGGATATGGAGGCCCAGGTGGAGGAGATCATGGCCATCCTTAACGAAGATACAGAGGAACTACTCGACACAGACCAAGGTAAGTCAATATGGACTAACTATTTTTCGGATGCTTTGACAGGTCTTAAGTATGAGGTCAAAATTAGACCCGGGCAAACGCAGACGCGGGCCGGGCTAAGCCCGCTTAACGGGTTGAAAATATTGTTCGAGCCCGTCCGTTATTGCGGGTGCGGGCGGCCCGCGGGTACCCGCCAAATTTCACCCTTACTTGTTAGCGTTAAACAGAGAAAAATATATTGGCGTTGTGCTGTTATACCGTTACAACTACAAGTTTAAAGAAGTAAGTGAGATGAGTTAATTAATCACTAGCTTAATTTATACGTTCAAAAAAGTTACGGAATCCATGTTAAGATTGTTAACCCTTCTCATTTTATTTATTAATCCAAAATTTCACCCAACACCGAAAACAAATTAGGGATTTAGCCTTTAGGAAATTAGGAAAACAATAAAGATATATATTTTTTTTTCCTTATAATTAATAATATATATATATATATATATATATATATATATAATAGCGGGTACACGTAACGGGTAGATTAAGCCTACCCAATTCCGTACCCGTTGCGGGCGCGGGCCGGGCCTAGCGGCCCACTTGGGCTTTTTCCTCTACCTAAGCCCGTCAAAAAATGCGGGCGGGCCGGGCGGGCCAGCACGCGTTTTCCCAGGTCTAGTCGAAATCGACCAGGAAAAATCGACTGAGCCACAACACAACTCGATATCGGCCACTCATGATCGATATCGACCACTTCATGTCGAGTCAATTTCTCCTCCCGAGACAAAGCCAGTCGAAATCGAGCAGAAGAACTCGATATCGACCAACCTTGATCGATATCGACCAACCCATATCGACCCGTCTTCGTCTACGTCGATTGAACCTCCACCAGAACAGCAGCAATCGATATCGACTGACTGGTCGATATCGACCAGATCCTCAAGAGCTGAATGACGCCGAATCTGCAAAGGTAAGCCAATCTATGGATCTTTCTTCTCCTATTTCAATTAAGGATTTATCTATACATGGGAGAGGTTTGCCTTGGTATGTGCGCTTATGTAGGGTTTCCAATGATGAGCCTAAGGAATATGAAGTAGGAGACAAAGTCTATGTCTCCAAATCAAATGATCATTTGTTCCGTAACAAGTTCAAAAAGAAGAAGATGGGCCCTTTCACGGTGATCAAGATCCATTCCGGAGGACTGCAGCTGATGGACAAGAATGAAGTCCTGTTTGAAACCCAAGCTACATGGGCCTTGCAGATGCCACATTGAGCTTAAAGGAGAAGTCGGCCTAGCGACTATAAAGTCTAGAGCTTGTAAATAAAGGACTTAATTTTTGAATTTTTGGATATTGGTTTTTGGTTTTTTGTTTTTGGACATTATTTCTAAGTTTTGTGCTTATTATTAAGGATGAATTGTCTTGGGTATGTAAGGGGTGTAAGGAATGAATTTTGTGCTTATTATTAAGGATATAGAATGTAAGGGTGCTCTTGATTGAGATTGACCATAGGAGATGATTCTTTAGAGGTGGATTAATAGTGAGAGTGTCTAGTGGTATGGGAAGTAAGATTGGAGTATTGAGGTGGTTGCGATCTTCTCTTTAAGGGATAATGCTCGAATGGAAGCTTAAAGGACATAGAGATAATGGATGCGCACTTGATCGGGAATACTGATTGTGGCAAATTTCGGAAAATGGGCTTTAGCTAGATGGATGGAAAGTTGGGACTCGAACTTGAGATGTTGAGGTAAATGGACCCTTACAGGGCTTGTCAATCTAATTGTTAAGGTACATAATGAATTGATTGGGATTTAGGCTTGACTTGTGAATGTGTATGGAAGAATTGGAGAGATTGTCTACAACTTGGGTTATATAGTTAGCGAGATGTGGCTATATTCAGGGATATATATTATTTGATTTGAGTTAGTGCTATTAGTGCACCTAGAAGAGGCTCGATCTTGACGTGAGAGTTGATGATGAGTGAATCGTGGTTGCGTTATGTTATGATTGGTAGTTGAATGCATGTTTCTTGATAATGTGACCTATTAATTATGATGAAATGAGATTCCTGTTGTGACTAGTTTTATGATACAGATATTCGATCGAACGATAATTGTTATGATGAATTTTGTTGCATGATACTTCCAATGGAATGCGACAATTCTTGTTAGGACTTTGGCTTGATAATTTGTAGTAATTGACGTGAGTAAGATTAGATTTCAATGTGATATGATTTAGAGATGTGTTATATGACTTGGTAGCTTTATGAAGGACTCTGAGATGCATAAATATTGAACTTAATAATATATTGAGTTCATAGCTATTATTGATTTGAAACATGGAACTAAGAAGAGAATATGAGATTAACATAGGGAGGATTGATGCGAATTTTAAGAGCTTGAATGGTTTTAAAAATGATTTTAGTCTCGAGGACGAGACTTGTCTTTAGAGGTGGATGATGTAAAGACCGGAAAATTTTATAATATTATTTATTTAGAATAGTGATTTATAATCGTTTTGAATTGAAGAGTTCGGAAAATTTTGAAAATCTCCGTCCTCGAGCAAAATTTTATTTCATTCATCTGAAGAAAATTTCGACATAAATTCGATTTAGATTTAAAAACGGATTTTATTCTTTTTATACTGGGAACTATTGTTGGTTACTTTCGGTTTGATTTAAAGAATAGCGGAATAATTTTTATAATTTATTCCAAGGTAACCCTAACCTGCCCATATATATATATATATATATATATATATATATATATATATATATATATATATATATATATATATATATATATATATATATCTATTTTAGTTCTCTTCTTACACTTAGCCACCCCATTCTCACCCTCCCCATTTAAGATCTGAGAACTCAGACCCCCACCTATCTCTAGCGTCAATCTCCCCTGCTCACAAATCGGAGCCCCTTCAAGCTCCCTCGTCTGAACCCCCACGGCCCCTCCGCTTCTCCTTCGCTCTTCCTCCCAGAGACCGCGTCGATGGCATCCCTCTCTCACTCCCGGTTTTCTCTCTCGCTTCACCTCTCTCTCTCTCCCTCTCAGACACCGCTGCGAGCCCGAGCTCATCGGAACGCCTTTAATGGCAACCCTCCCAACTGGAGATGAAGCACTGCTAAATTGGTAGGTCGGGAGCCGCTCGTAGTTGGCCTCCGTTGCCCCATCCTCGCACCTCTGTCGAGAAACCGCACCAGCAGCTCATTCCTGTTCATGGTCGAGACGCCAGATCCGAAATGTTGAGGCTCCTTGGCTTTCTCCATCTCCATCCTCCGTCCACTCCTCTCGCTCTCTCGTATCTTAGCTAGGGGTGAAGCCCGGCGTTGACGGAGAGCCACCACCGGAGGCCGACCCTGCGGTTGCTAGCGTCAATGCCTCCTTGCTCTCCGAGTCTTGTCTAGCTCCGATCTCTGAGCTCCGACGCGCCTAACTCCCGAAATCCACGGCAACAGCTTCCGTCCCATCCCTGAACCGAGTCTCCAGCTCCAACGCTCTCCCTCCTTTTTGATTTGTCGAGGCTGGGTAGATTTCTTGGTCCTTGAAACCTATTCATATTTATCGAATTAATTCTCGACTGAATCGAGCTTAGATTTCACTAATTGAATAGTGTTATACGGGAATGGGAACTTTGATATTGATTTTGGATTTAATTGATAACCTGGTTTGATCAACTTTAATGGATTGAGGGGTTATGGTAGTAAATATTTGGTCAATTTGCATTTCTTTTTTCTTAATATAAGGCCTCAATTATCATCTATGAATTAGTCTTGGAGCATTACGTTATTGACTAATTAATGCCTTTCGAATGAGTCCCCTCATAACATATCCCACATAAACCGAGTGAAGTGGCTAATTGATATAATAGGTGAATTATCTTAAATCGAGTAGTTAACTAACTACTGAAGTTGGAAATTTTATATAAAGGGTTGTGTTTTGGGGAAGTTTTACTTGTGAACTTGCTTGTGATGTCCTTTAGGCTTGCTGGGTGGTTAGTCACAATCGTTATTTATAAAGGATTCTTGAGTCATTGGCCTAGTTTCATTTCTCTTTTGACATGATCGATTTTGGAATCTTGAGTCGATGAATATGAAACATGATATGATATACATGTTGCGGAGCATGATGGATTGGTATATGTTGGAAAGTATGAAAGAATGATATACTATGTGATGAGATGACGGATGTGAAACTGAGGTGAGATGTTGAGAGATAATATATGATGAGTTACGAGATAATTTGAGACGATGATGTGGAAGTTGTGATGACGAGACCTGTGATTATGTGAACTTTGTATGTGATATTGTATGCATTGTGTGACTTTAGACGTAGACTTATATATGCTATTTATATCTGCTAGGGGATATGTGACGTGTTGGCTTGCTTATATCCCTGGTTCTTGCTTTTGCTGTTCTGCAATCCCAGGTGAGTTCCTATATGAGCTCACTCAGATTCGAAAAGAGATCTCCCTGCTTGTAGCCATATGCATACTAGGTGATTGCATTCATAATAAAGCATGTCATGTAGTATCCTGCTAGGATTGCACTCATGATTGAGCATTCGTTTACTCATTGCTTTTGTAAACAGAACGGCCGTTATCTGTGAAGTAACTAGAGTCATTGCTAGGGTTATAGGACGACCTAGTCTCATCGGGTCCTGTCCTGAGTCAATCGAGTCATGAACTTCCTTATATTATGAGATGCCTGCGGGCTTTATTGTGGAGCGGGTTGGGCATGCGTGCCGCCCGATTATGATGGAATGGATTCACGAGCTGGCCAGTCTCCGTCCTATCGGAAGGGGGTGGAGGTAGGAGAGGGATATACCACTTGGGATTCGGTGCTAAGTCCTTATTATATTTACGCACTTGAACTTAGAAGCATGTTAGTGTGTTAATATTTCGCCTTGCATCTAGAAGCATCTTTATTAGGACTAGCGTGTGTATGTGTCTTCTTGTTTGGGATTATATTGCGTAGGGCTTCGATCTGACACCGCCCCGCATACATTTTTTTTAGGTTTGTTTTGCAGCATGATTGTTCATTGCTTTCGTGACGTGGGAACTCTCTTGGGCGATTGTAAAGAAATGATCTAACCTCACTAACATCGTCTATTAGGTTTTGATAAATATGCTTATTGATTTGTTTTGACTCGGCTCTGTCGTGGCACCCTCTTGTATTACACTTTTATTCCGCTATTGGCATGACTATTGATTTCCCACGCTTAGACTTATGACAGGTACAGGGGACTTCCCCGGGGATTCTAACAGTCCCTTCGAATTTTGGGTATGAAATCCCACTTCAAAATGTTAGGATAGAATTTCAAACCTTCAACCTGTACTCGGGGCGCAAGATCCTAACGAGGGGTTTTATCCCTCAAAACGTAACCCGAGAATCATAATCCCGGGCCGTTACAGCTCCGTCTTTATATATATGTTAGTTTTCTGTTTTTTGTTTTTTCAATTTTTGTTATGCATTTCATTGCATTTAGTTTAGGTGTTATTAACGATACCCATTTTGGTTTAGTTTGTCCTCTAATTCATTTTTATGATCTTATTGCATAAATCCCATGATTTGATTGAATTGCTTGAAAATGATTTTTGGAGCATGATTTGAGAATATAAATGAGCATGTATGATTCATAGTTGAGGTTAAATTGAAATCTAGAAAAAACATAACCTTTGTGAGTTTGTTTTGGCATTATAGGGACTTTACATATTATTCCTTTTGCTTTTACTGTGTGATTATACTCTCCATGTGCTTCTTATTTCAATACCGTATCGCACATGTTTGTTGCTTGTGAATTTCAAATGATTAAGGCATGTTTTCTTAGCCATATTATACCCTATCTACCTTACATATGATCCTTTGCTTGAACCCAATCTGAGCCTTAAAGCCTATTCTTTTTTGATATCTCCACAAAAATATATCCTAGCCAATGATTAGTCTGACCCTATCCGGGAATTAGGAGGGGAATTGGTGAAAAAATCTATATGTTGGAGTTGTTTTGAGTGGAGATGATGTATATATGGTTGTGCATTGTGAGAGGCATAGCCAAAATAAGGTAACCCTTCTTGCGTAATAGAGATGACTTGTTACTAGGGGTCTAAGGAGGATAAAATTCACTTAGGAGTAAAAGTCTAGTAAGCTTGGACCTAGGGAGGATAAAATTCACCTAGAGGCAAAAGTAAGCATAAAAGAAAAGAAAAGAAGTCATTATCCAAATGGAAAAAATGCATGAGTTGTATGGCTATTGAAATCGAAGAGCTTATTGTGGAGTTTATGTTATTGGAATGGTTTGCGAAGTATGGAAGTTTTGGTGTTATTCTGGTTGGTTGTTGTTCCTTTTTCCTGGATTTTTAGCACCACAAGCCAAAATATTTCCCAAGCCTAATGTTCCTACCAAAGCCTCATTACAACCCTATAAAAGTCCTCATGATGTTGTTTGCAAGTAATGACATTCACGGTGTTTAGAGCATTTTGGATTGAATTGAGAGTTGAATTTTAAAGCCTAAATACATGAGAGCTTGAGTGAAACACATTATCCCGGTGAGGTTGGATTAAATTTGCCTTTACTATTGGATCGCTCATATGTTTACTAGGATATTTGTTCTCTTATTCTTGGCTCCTACTACGTGATGTTGCTTTTCTAAATTATAGCATGAAAATCTTATTTGTGGGATGATCAATTCTATAATTGTTTTTCATTGCTTGAGGACAAGCAAAAGTCTAAGCATGGGGTAGTTGATAGAGTACACTTTAGTCATGTTTTTAGTATAGATTTACATATTAATTTAGAATATTCTTTACATGTTTTATAGTTTATTTGATATTATTTATTTTTCGGAGTCTACACCTGTGTGTTATTTATTTCAGGCATTTTAGAGCTAGTTCGGAAATTGGACAAATTATACGTGGCGGGATAAGTTCCAAGTTGATGAATTACATACGGGGGAGATACGGCTCAAGGCACGACCCAAGCTTTGGTCTCATGAAGTGGCTGCCATACCATATACATTTAGATATATGAATTTGATAAATATATTATATTATATATTATTTAGGATAGATTAGGAAGTTACGTTTGCAATATATATATTTATACCATAAACATACGCAAGGACGGCCGATACTTTGTTTTACCCATAAACCCTAATTATATTTTGTCTTATTTTTATGGAGATCTAAACTCTCCCGTTTCGTCTACGATTTGAAGCTTTGTTTGGATTGATTGTGAGTTTCTAAATCTTGTTCTTTATTTCCTATATTGAATGTTTCGACTTCCTTGTGCTTGATTGTTGATTGTTTTATTCTGTCTTGTCTGATCAACTTGGTATAATCAATTCAATTGCTAGGGTTTTGTAGATTCCTGGTTGTGAACCTTAACCCAAGTAGCAAACTTGCTCCTTTAGGACTGGTTAAACTAATTGAATGAGTATGAAGTTGGATGTGTTGTTAAATCCCTCTTTAGGGACTGCAAATACCTTGGTTAATCCCTGAACTTAAAGCTATCAATTGGGTTAAATCCCTTTTTAGGGATTGTTCGATTGATAAGAGTTTCTAGGACTGGTTGGACTAGTAACTATATTAGGTTGGGACAAGGGCATTCATAGGAAACCTAAAAGGATAAGAGGAAGTTACAATATCAATTTAACCAACTAAAGTGGATAATTGTAGGTGAAACTACTTTATTAATCGTTATCTCTATTAAT
The DNA here is from genome assembly GCA_037127255.1 of Persicaria tinctoria. Lineage (NCBI taxonomy): Eukaryota > Viridiplantae > Streptophyta > Magnoliopsida > Caryophyllales > Polygonaceae > Persicaria > Persicaria tinctoria. The sequence continues at coordinate 61,533,337 of JBANSL010000016.1, read as the reverse complement.
TTGTTTATAGTTTATTTTAGTTTATTTCTTATTTTCACCACCCAAAAACCCCCGTTTGATACTAATTGGTAAATAAACTTAACTTAGAAATAACTTGATTCTCTGTGGGATCGACTCGTACTTACCACACTACATTAGTTAGGTAGGTTCGTATTTATTTTGATACGGTTTACGCGACTAAAAACCGTCCATCAAATACATAGGAACAATTGCATAAAAATGAGGGAACTAATAAACACATAACATTACATTTTCTCAAAACCATAAACCATAAAACTCACACTTTAGTTTCTTTCTCCTCAACTCCAAAATAGATTCCATAACCCACTCAAAATCTCAATTTCCTCGGAATGAGGATAAGGCTCATCATAGGCTACGAATAATACAATTTTGCGGAGCTATCAATAAAATAGGCTAAATGCTCAAATTAGCTTCAACTCAAGATATAACAGAAGGTAGATAGGGATAAAATGTGGGTAAAAAGTTGCCTCCATCATCTGAACTTACCAAGAAATGAATATGTATATAATCGGTCTTGAAAATAGATCACCATGGCAATACTCAATGATAAATGCATACGAAGAGTAAATCTCACAAGAAAAGCAAAAGAAAAATAGATTTATCCCTTATAAGGCCAAAAATATCTCAGAAGGACATATTTTTGTTGAATATCAAGCATGCTTACAAACTTAGACACTACAAAAAAGAAACATATTCGCCACACCTGGTAGCAACGACATAGGGTTTCCGTGGCCATTGGGTAAGAAAAAAACCAATTAGCCACCACTAGTAGCAACAACAGGGTTAGCCGTAGCCATTGGGTAATAAAAATAGAAAGTATCCACATATAGTAGCAACGGTAGGAGTTTCCCGTGGCAATTGGGTAAAAATAGAAAGTATCCACACTGCCCCCGAGTTGCTCGACATCTCCAACTACTTGACATCTCCGACTATGTCCCAAAGAAGTCTCCAAAGAACTGCTTGACATCTCCATTTTTAGGTAAGGGTTTCATTTAGGTTTAGGGTTTAATTTGGGGAAATCGGGAACTGGAAGAGCATCTTCCAAATTGAGGTTTGAGATGGCTAATTAAAAAGGGATTTCTAGGTTTTTATTTCTAAGTTTCTTTGAAATTTTATTGCCCCTCTTCCCTTCCAGTTCCTTTACTATACTCATCATCCAGAAAATATGTATAAATTTTGTTAGTAGCTAGGAAATATGATTGAGAGGTAGTCAGTTTGAATGTTTATTTGCATTGCAATTTGTTCAGTTCCACAAATTTCCATATGAGAACACTGGATGATAATGTGACCATGTCGTGTTGCCTTAACATTTTAATGCTTTGTGTTCTTGTTGTCTGTTATTTTCTGCAACAAGGGTTCCTACTGAATGATAATGTGATCAATCTTTTCAAAGTAATGTGACCGATTTGAGCATGAAGTAGTTAATAACCTTATATCATATGTGAAGGTTTGTCAGTTGAAAACTTACTGTTTCTCACTTTTGATTATCAATTGGACTGTGATGTACAACAGTGTTGGATTTTGAAATGATCTTTCTCTTGGAGTTGGATTTGTACATAGAGGGTAGTCCCCTGTGTATCATTTATACTAAAAGTCCATCTATCGAAAAGAGAAAGCTTTGAGTCTATTAACTTTAGGAATACAAATTCTAACCAAAAAAAAGTTTGGAAATCTACCTTATGATCTGGTTTTTACTTGTATGTATACTGCTTTTATGAGTTATGTTTGGGGCTATGTAGTCATTTTTGAAGGACAGTTGTTTCATTTCAGGGCATCAAGGATCTTTTTAGAGGTGAAAAGTAAATCTGGCTCAAATCATTAGGTAAACTAATAGTTTACACATCATAGTGGTTGACTTGTTTTATTGTGCCTAAGGAGGTCTTGTATGCACTTTCAAGAAGGAATTCCGATGCTTCAACTTTTATGCTCAATTTTGGCTGATATGGTCCCTGATTAAAGTACTTTTATATGTTTTTATTTGAAAAGGAATTCTGATGTTAGGAAATCTACCTCCTGATCTTGTTTTCTTATGGTCCTTGTCTCCTTTTGTTCTTGGACTTTCGGAAACATTCTCTCGGGATATACGGGGGGATGTTGTTGTTTACTTAGAGTGTGCATTTTCATCTTAGAGTGTTAAGACTGTTGAGACTTAGAGTGTGCATTTTCATCCTTACTAGTTGGCTATTAAGAATCTTTGTTGTTGTTTACTTAGAGTGTGCATTTTCATCTTAGAGTGTTAAGACGGTTGAGACTTAGAGTGTGTATTTTCATCTTAGAGTGTTAAGACGGTTGAGACTTAGAGTGTGCATTTTCATCCTTACTAGCTTCAATGCTATTAAGAATCTTGTGATATTAGTACCTGAATCATTTTACCTTCTTAAGCTTATTCAATCTTCTCTTACATGTGGATGTATCCCATTCTAGCTATTGTGATATATTCAATCTTCTTTTATTGATTCGAATTGGAGTATAATAAATTATCACGAACACTTTGCAATCCAATGACACTTTTGTTCTCTGGATTACTTTTTTCCCTGTCAAGCAACCCCTGCTGGATTTACAAGTTTTTCCTTTTCCATTCTGCTACACGTTTTGCTTGCTTCTTAATTTGATCACATTGAATTTGATTCTTGTTGAATCCATTCATTGATCTTCTTTATTCTTCTTCTTTTTTCTGCCTTTTATATAGAAAACAAATAGGGTATCTATTAATTTGCTGCAGTTGTTGTTGGTAGTCATCTTCTTGAAATATCTCACAATGAAAAGATGCATGCTTACCAAATTATATAGAAAACAAATAGGCTATCTATTAATTGGCTGCAGTTGTTGGTAGTCATTCGTTTTGAAGTCACCTTCTTGTGCTTACCATACTAATAGATTTTCTAATTCTTATAGGAATTTCTAGCAGCAGGTTCATCTCGATTGAACTGGGCATTGAAGAATTTAAACAAGATATCCAAGCTTGTCATTATAAATAGTCCACTGACAATTTTATCTCCAATTCTTGGTCCATTTCAAAAGCTAAGGTATATATTGTGAACTTTATCTCTTTTACATTTCGAGCCGAACTAGGGTTATTATCTTTTCTTGTAAGCTAACTACATTGAGCTCTTGGGTTTTCCAACATCTTTTGCCATGTGACTTTATTGGATTGGATCATTTGTACCTATTCTCTTGCCCTATACACATGGTTTTTTTTCTTTATTATCCATACACTACTTGTTTATGATTGTGATTTGAGAGATAATTCAATGCTATGTAGGTAGTTTATTTAGTAACCGTGTACCTGCTTACATAAATTGCGATAAATGAGACTAAATAATCTTTAATACGGAGAATATAGTACTCATAAACTTAAGAGAAAAAACTAATTGCTAAAGGGTTAATAGTATCCATGTACCTCTTCTCGAGTCAAAAAGATTTGAAGTCGAGATTGAAAGTAGAGGGGGCTATATTTGCCTTTAATGGCTGCCTTTTTACAAACTCTATTGCATCATCTGTGGTGAGCTTTTCTTTTTAACTGAGCCACTTATCATTGTATAATACTACCAAATGAATGTGTTAAGAGAAAAAACTCATCATAGAGAATTGTCTAATTATGGGTTCATGAAATGATTAATTTTACTCAAATTGTAACTGAGCTACTGCGTATACTGGTAGAATAGAAAAGTGTTTTAGTAAAACATAATTTGGAGTTATTTGTGTTGCTGCTGCTGGTTTAATCGTTTGATCTTGCCCAAGCTGCTGGAAGTGTATTTTGTCTTCTGTTGTTCCATGTTTTCTGCTGTTTTGCATACTCTGCTACATATTGATCTGAACCTCATCATTAGAGACAAGAAGATAAACGACTTGATATTTCATTCTATAACTGTTGATTAATCCCGGGGAGGGTCTCAATTGGTTGTCTGCATATATCGATTTCTTGCTCAGCTTAGAATACTGGGGGATTGTGCATTTAATGTAGAGTGGTCATGGGGAGTTAGCAAGGCAGATGAGCCTTTTGGCAACCTTCAATTTCAGTAGGGTTTTTAATCCCTCTTTATGTTGGGCTAACCTTATTGATTTTGTACTTCTGGATTTCCCAAGTAATTCACGTTTTTGAATCTTAGGATTTCATAGAGAATTTGTGTTTGCCAACCCAACTCATCTTTATACTTGTTCTTTTCTTTGACAAAACTATATAACCTGTCTTTTCCTCCATGTTTTCTTATCATTTTTATTTCTCATGTTTGTTTTCACTGTCAATAATCCATTTCTATATTGAGATTTTGGATCGATAGTTTGGAAGTGTGAGTGTCCTTGTCTTTTTCTTATACATAACACACTATTGGGACATTATTTAGGTTTTTTGTATGTTGTAATGAAACTTTTTCTTTCTTTTCAGGTTTGTGAACTAGACCTTATCTTCAATTTGCAGAACAACAAGAGAAGAGCAAGAAGACAGTAGCGCAGCTCATTGCTGAGCAGGTCTGGTTTATCCTCTTCGTCTGTGATTCTTGTTGAATCCATTCATTGATCTTCTTTATTCTTCTTCTTTTTTCTGCCTTTTATAATGGGTATTTAAAAAAAATTCAAATTTGTCTTTTTTTATTCAGATAATCCAACTAATGGTTTGGAATCCATAATAATGATGATTTTAGATTCTCTTGTTATTCTGGTTTATCTTTTTTATTCACATGTCTTCTCTGGTTATTTTGTCTTTTTTTTCTGCAAAGTAATCAGTCTCTGCTATCATTTTCGTATTTATATTTATTTATGATGCATTTAATTCTTTATGTCAACTATTTGTGAAATTGTATACGATCCTTGTTGCTAACGTGTTTTCTTGAATAGCAAACTTCACATAGATGTAATAAAAGTAAAATATTGTTTTAACTTAACCAAAATAATTGAACACTAAAATCATTATTTTAGGTGTCATAGACTCGTGTACACACTACAATTTGCAATGGCTATAGACAAATCATGGATTGATTCGGGAACTAGAGTTTCACTCTCATATTTTGCAAAGTTAGATGAATTTCTAGACTTTGCTTATGCTAGGAAGTTGGTTCTATCATTTACTGCCCTTGTAGGAAATGTAAAAATAGGGCATTATATGTCAGAGAAGTTGCGCGGAAGCACCTTCATGACAATGGATTCTGGGTTAGGTATAAGTTATGGAGAAAACATGGCGAGAGCATTGATGATTTTATTGATGAGCCATTGCCGACGAATAAAGTGCCACCTGAATCTGATGGGTATATGGATGTCGATATGGCTAGATTGGTTGAAGATGCAATAGGAATGACAAATAGAGCTATACCAGAACATATGCACGATTGTGGAGAGGGTGAAGATGCTTCTATTGGGGCAGATGAGTGTTCAAAACAGTTCTCAAAGCTGATGCAATGTGCGAACCTACCCCTATACCCAGGTTCTAAGAAGCACACAACCTTGTCTTTTGCTGATCAGCTTTTACAAGCCAAAAGTCTACATGGATGGACAAACTCTTTCAAGTAATTGTTAGACATATTTGCTGAGATTTTGCCGGATGTGTTAATCTTCCTAAATCATATTATCAAGCCCAAAAGCTAGTGGATGATTTAGGATTCTCTTTCAAAATCGTGGATGCTTGCCCTAATAGCTGCATGTTATTTAGAAATGAAGATGCAAACTTGGATGTATGTTCGATATGGCCTTTTCGCCACGGCAACTAGCCGTTGCTAAAATGTTTTTTTTTTGTAGTGAGATCATACATGCTCAATTACCTATGCCTAATCATATTTCACATAAAAACCAATTTTAAAGACAAGGTCAAATCATTCCAGAATTCCATGGGATTTATAAGATCATGCTCATATAAAGTTAAATAGGATAAACTCAAATTAGATTGATATCTTTTATAACACAATATGCAATGCATGAGACCAAACATTTTTCTTGGAATTTTCGACATTTTCTATTTTTTTTCCATTTTTGACATTTTATATAACAAATAACAAAAACTTCTTCTTTCTCTACTATCTCTTCTTTTCCATTCTCAACTGGCTCATCCTCAGTTGCTTTATCAACAACTTCAAGCCATCGGCTCTCAAAACTATTATCACTCGGCTGCAAGGGCAATATGTTGTGACTGATATGAAAATCTGATATCCTATAATAATATGGTAACTCCGCAGGTAGATAAAGGTAATGCATAGAATTATTTCCTGCAATTCATTTGAAACACCACGTTTCGTCCTGACGCAAGGTATACTAAGTAATGCCCCACCAATTTAGATTGGTAATATTGTGAACCTTTTCTTCATCAAATGAGTGCAAATCATCAAGATAAACACCCACTCGGCGAGCAATCAATGATACCATACCTCCAAAAGCAATAATACGCTCAGGCCTCACATGAGTAGCTCTAATCACCTCCATACAACTCCGAAAAAATAGTGGAACCCAGTCAGGAATATGCACTGCCTCAGGAATCAAGAAATAAATATAGCTCCAGGGTCTCATAGTAACCAAGGAAGTATTCTCCAAGCTCAAGAAAGAATGACATAACACTAAATAGCATGACCTCAATGCAGGATGAGTAATTATGAAATCGTAGTTACATTTTACTCGACTTCAAGAATTGTTCTGTAGCTTCTTTCCACGTGTCATAAGGATGTAGAGAAGCCATGTCATACCCATAGGCGTCAGCGGGGGTCTTCGTAACACCAAAAACTTGTGAATGAGATCCTTAATTAGTCACCACGAACTTCCGATTCCTCAACTAGAAATGAATCTCCACATCAGAACGATAATCCAAGGTAGCCAAGAACTCTCTCACCAATGTTGGATAGGTAAATTCAGCCAAATCCATGAAATCGCCCAAATCTCCTTTCTCAAGAAGTTGAGAGACCTCCTTAAACAGTCCCAAACGCTTCAACGTCGTGGGGTGAAAGAATAATATGGATTGATACTCCCTCTTCTCAAGCTTAACCCAACAATCCTTCTCCTCCCATGGAAAAAGACCAATCATCTCCATAGTAGGAACCGAAGACATGATACACAACTAAAGGAAGAAGAAAATCGAAAGATACCATAAAAAACGACCAAAAACGATCTCTCTGCTGGTGGCGGCAGGTGCCATGTAAGGGGCGGCGGGCGTCGTGTATCACCAAACACGAATCCGAGCAAAGACGTTGAACAAACGACGTTCAAACTTCTCCAAACTCAAAACTTGATGATCAACTTTGTTTCAGCAACCTTCTTTGGTGATAGGTTGGGGAATGATATGGAAAAAGATTAAATTTGATGGATGTATGGTAGTGGTGGAAAGTGTATTGATGGGCAAGAACTCAGTTAAGGCTTTAGGTTTTTGGAATGGATTCAAGTAGGCTCTTTGGGTTTTATAGGTTTTCTTGGAGAAAAGCTTTGATTGATCTACAATAGATAATTGAAATTTATGGTGAGTTGGAAAGGGGGTTCATCTATCAAAAAGAAGATAAAATAGATTAGAAACTGATAAATATTATAGAAATAGAAATTGATAAAAGATAAAAGATAAATCCTAATCTTAAGTTGCATGGAAACTATTATTAGATAGATAATCTAACCCTAAGATAGATAAAAATAGATAAGAGATAGATAGAACTAACCTAAGATAAAAATAATATCTAATCCTAAAGATGGATAAAATTATTCTATTCCTAAAATAAATAAAAAGAATAACATCTAATCCTAAATAGATAGAAAATATAAAAACTAACCTAAAACAACCGGAATTAACAAAAATAAAAAGATAGAAATACTCCCTTCTAATTTTACAAAGATTCGGACGCGTCTGTGAATAGGACCAGGCGGTGGGCGCCGTGTAAAGGGTGGCGGACGCCGTGGTGCTCAGAACAGAATTCCGTATTCAAATAGAGCAAAATTCAACTCCAACAAAGGTTGTAACTTACCCTCATCCATTATTCAACGAAACAATTTATCCTACTTTATTGGATTGAAAAACTAAATGCAAAATTGAAATGATATTACCTAAACTACCTTGGGTTGCCTCCCAAGAAGCGCGTTTGTTTCATGTCTTTGTCTCGATGTGTCGCATTTCTTGATCAAGTTATTCCATCAAGATCCTCCATACTTGTCCTTTTCAAAACAAGAGGGGGAACTTTAGGAACTTCTCCAATATATCCATCACTTGCACCAATCAATTTCTTATTGAAAAGAGTTACTCCTAGTGGTTTCCCTAAAATGGCAAAATCCTCAACATTGTTAGGAATTGATTTCTCATAGGGAATAGCAATGGAATCGTTTGAATTAGACACATTGTCATGTGACTTAAACAAATTCTCAATTTTCCTTTCAATGTCATCTTTCCCTAAATCAATTTCTTCTTTGTTAGAAGACTTAATATGCAATGATTCTTTTTCAATAGAAGCATCCATCAAACTATTTGATACATTACTGTGATCACTTTCATTAGAGTCAAGAGCATCTACAGAATCATTAGTAGAAGAAACAATAGGCTCAAATATAGAAAACTCAATCTTTCTACCATCACATTCCATACTTAGTGAACCTTTAAAACAATCAGTCTTAGTCTTAGCCATTCGCAAGAATGGCCTTCCCAAGATAACTGGAGGTTCAGGCGTACCTTGTTCCATATCCAGAATAAAGAAATCAGCTGGAAATATCAAATCATTTACCTTAACCAGAACATCCTCAACAACTCATCTACGCCTAATACTAGAACGATCAGCGAGTTGTATAGTAACACCAGTTTCAGACATCACATTGATTGAAGCACTTAGGTCTAGCATAGCTTTAATGAAGCTAGCATTACCTATTGCACATGGGATAGTAAACATACCTGGGTCTCCGCACTTTTCAGGCAATCTTTTCTATAGTAAAGCAGAAACATTTTCACTTAAACTTACCTTTTCTTTTCTTCACATCCTTTGCTTGCGTTTCATCGTGCACAATTCTTTCAAAAACTTCGCACAACGAGGCACAATTTTAATTAAATTGGAAAGTTGAATATTTACCTCACAATTAACAAAGGTGTCATAAAGAATTTGTTCATCTTCCCACTTACGATCAGGTCTTAAGGCATAAGGAAAGGTTGGTGTAGGTCTTTAAACCTCATAAGACCACTCCTTAGATGATTTCCTTGAGAATTCAACAACGTAAAAAATTGGTTCCGTCACTGGAGGGAGTGGCGGGCGCTGTGGTGAGGGGCAACGGGCGCCGTGGTGAGGGGCAACGGGCGCCGTCATCAACAGTGTGCGATTTCGACTCTTTCTCATCTTCTTCTCCCACATCAATCGCTTTCTTAGGCCTTTCTTCAATATCCCTAGTGGGCACATTCACTTGTTTACCTCCTATAAGGTTCATGACACTCACATTCTACTTCAGATTCACAACTACTTGTGATGGCAACTTCCCCGAATCTTTCGCTTTCAATTCTCCAATCTCTTTAGCCATTTCACTCAACAACTTTTCTTGTGCAACACCCCCTTCTGTAAATGAGGGGATGTTACATCGCCAGTAATTATTTAGACTTTACTGTCCTTATAATTACCTTAGGCTTATAGGGACATGCAACCATACTCCCATAAACAACATGATAAATAAATAATTAATTTAAAAGAATGGAAGCGGAAGACAGGGATATTATTTTTCTTATTACAATGTAATTGTTATTGCTTTAAAACTGTACATATATATGTGTTCAACACATCCAACAAAAGAAACTAAATTAAACCAGAAAACTCTTTTACTGAAAGATGTAATTATATGATAAAAGGCTTGAAAATCTTTATTCCTTCAACTTCAACTCCTCAAGGCCAAGATCCTCTCCTAATGAGAGGCTTCCTTATATTTACCTAATAATTCAATCTCATCCCTTTAATCAAATCAACGGCTAAGGTTAGATAACTATAATTAATTAATAAATAACCAATCTATCTTCGAGATGCTCAACCCCTGAACCCCGTCAGACTCCTCCTCCCCATCGCGCTCCTCCTCACCATCTAGTTTCTCTCCCCCGAGCGCGGCTCCATCCTCTCTGTCGTCTTCGCCTTCGGTGAGCCGGACTCCATCCACTACGACAACGGCTCCTTGTCGGTGTCTCTATCCAAATCGCCCTCTTCACTCTTCCTCTTCAGTGATGGGAACACGCGCAATGCCCGATTGACAGTGGAAATCGTCGACCACCACGGGACCGCCCGCAACACGATTCACCTCCAGATTGAGCTGCCACGACAAGTACCTGACGGTGTCCGACGAGGCCTTCCTGCTGGGGGAGACGGAGCACAATTAGGCTGTGCAAGCGTTGCCGATGACTGAGACCGACGTGTCCGTCGAATTGGAGTCGATTAGGGAGGGCTATCAGGTGAAGCTTAGGGTGTGGAAGGGGGAGTTCTTGCGCGTCAACAAGGGACCGGTTACAGTGGACGAACTTACGAAGAAGATGATCGGGAATTGGATCCTATGAGATTGAATTGAACGGGATTGAAGGAGAAAAATTATTTGGGGATAATGATTAATTATTTTTAAATTAATTAATTATAATTGTTTAATTTTAACCTTTTGATTTTATTAAAGGGCTGAGATTGACTTATTAGACAATTATAACAAAGACTCTTATTAGGAGAGGATCCTGATCAAGTGAAATATGGCTTAGAGGTGTGTGTACACATGTAGCCTTATACCATTGGATGAAGAATGCTATAAAAGGAGAGCTAAGTTTGTTTATTTGCATTTGCCCACTATATATCATTCTCACACTGTCACTCATATACATACGGCACACAGTACAACTGCCGAAATTAGTCATCGTCGATCCCGATTCGTAATTAACTTATTCGATATAGTACCAACATTGTAAGATGTCTCCAATTTATTTTAAAGTTATGGATATTTTATTATTATAGTACCCGTATATAATTTAAGGTATCTCCTTATTAGTCGTTAAGATGCTCGTTATTATTAAGAAATTTGGGTATTTCTTAATACTATATAACATTGTATAAAAACGAGTATTGATTTTAAGTCGAGATAATGACCAATTGTTTTGGATTATGTGGCATTTCTAAGTCGTTATAATGCCCAATTAAATTTAAGAAAGGAAATCCTAAATTAAGTTTGCATGTCCTAATACTGTTTGTGTATTTTAAAAATAGTGTTGGACAAGTGATTATCAGAAAGTAAAGGATATAAGTTTTATCGAATTAATTATGGATTATTTTAAAAGGAGACTCTGCCGAAGTTTAAGGGTAAAATTATTGGACATAAGCTAATTAAATTATTATTTGTCTGCTATGTACAATGTGGCTGGATGCGCTTAGATATATAGTTGGTGAGGTCAATCGTGATCCTACGTCTTCAAAAGGAACTAAATCTCTTGGTTAATCCTATTCGTGATCCTACGTCTTCAAAAGGAACTAAATTGCATCAAATTCCCAAAATTCTGTTATAATTGTTCTTCATTCTTTCATGCTAAGTTATAAGTATGTGATATTAAGATTTTTTTGAAATATCCATATTAGTCATTTTGCTTACTTCATCCACTTTAATTCTTTAATGTTCTAAAGTGTATAAAAATGAGTTGATCACCGAGACGTGAACATGTGATTTTAATTGTGATAGTGTGTGGTGTGATTATAAATAAAATTATTATAAAATGGTAAAGTTAGTTCAATGTTGCTAAGCTTTGTTCTATAAACATTTCATGAAATGCCCATTCGAACTGTAGATTTCTCGAATGGATACAGTTTACCCCAGGGGGGTAATCTAGGCCATCTTGCCAGTGTACGGTAGAGGCCGGTACCTCGTGTTCTAAATGAAATATTTTATATCCTAATTTTGTACAAGTAATATATAGGTGTATCTGTGTGTAATGGTGATCACTGTCCTTTTTCGTTATCATTTTCCATCCTTTCTGGAAATATGATTCTTCAGAGATTCAATTTCTCAAATATCTAATGTTCTTGAACTATCTTATTTCTTTTAAGTGTCCAGAGATCCACAAATATTCCATTCCTTGTGATTTGCTAGTCCTTCACCGAACTAACCGACCATGTTGTGAAATGGTTGGCTGGTGTGCTTCGCCTGCATGCGATGTACATCAGACTAAATTTTTCAGGTTATGGAAAAAGGCCTTGATGAGTTGAAGTTGAAGGAATAAAGATTTTCAAGCCTTTTATCGTATAATTACATCATTCGGTAAAAGAGTTTTCTGGTTTAATTTAGTTTCTTTTATTGGATGTGTTGAACATATATATGTACAGTTTTGAAGCAATAAAAATTACTTTGTAATAATAATAAAAATAATATCCCTGTCTTTCGCTGCCATTCTTTTAAATTATTTATTTATTTATCATGTTGTTTATGGGAGCATGGTTGCATGTCCCTATAAGCCTAAGGTAATTATAAGGACAATAAAGTCTGAATAATTACTAGCGTTGCATTATTCCCTCATTTACAAAAGGGGGTGTTGCACAAGAAAAGTTGTTGAGTCAAATGGCTAAGGAGATTGGAGAATTGAAAGCGAAAGATTCGGGGAAGTTGCCATCACAAGTAGTAGTGAATCCGAAGGAGAATGTGAGTGCCATGATCCTTAGAGGAGGTAAACAAGTGAATGTGCCCACTAGGGATATTGAAGAAAGGCCTAAGAAAGCGATTGATGTGGGAGAAGAAGATGACAAAGAGTCGAAATCGCACACTAAATGACGGCGCCCGTCGCCCCTCACCACGGCGCCCGCCGCCCCTTCCAGTGACGGAACCGATTTTTTACGTTGTTGAATCCTCAAGGAAATCATCTAAGGAGTGGTCTTCTGAGGTTTAAAGACCTGCACCAAACTTTTCTCATGCATTAAGACCTGATCGTAAGTGGGAAGATGAACAAATTCTTTATGACACCTATGTTCATTGTGAGGTAAATATTCCACTTTTCTCATGCATTAATGAAAATTGTGCCTCGTTGTGCGAAGTTTTTTATAGAATTGTACACGATGAAACGCAAGAAAAGGATGTGAAGAAAAGAAAAGGTAAGTTTAAGTGAAAATGTTTTTGCTTTACTATAGAAACGATTGCCTGAAAAGTGCGGAGACCCGGGTACGTTTACTGTCCCATGTGCAATAGGTAATGCTAGCTTCATCAAAGCTATGTTAGACCTAGGTGCTTCAATCAATGTGATGTCTGAAACTGGTGTTACTATAAAACTCGCTGATTGTTCTAGCATTAAGCGTAGAGGAGTTGTTGAGGATGTTTTGGTTAAGGTAAATGATTTTATATTTCCAGCTGATTTCTTTATTCTGGATATGGAACAAGGTACGCCTGAACCTCCAGTTATCTTGGGAAGGCCATTCCTGCGAACGGCTAAGAATAAGATTGATTGTTTTGAAGGTTCAGTAAGTATGGAATGTGATGGTAGAAAGATTGAGTTTTCTATATTTGAGCCTATTGTTTCTTCTACTAATGATTCTGTAGATGTTCTTGACTCTAATGAAAGTGATCACAGTAATGAATCAAATAGTTTGTTGGATGCTTCTATTGAAAAAGAATCATTGCATATTAAGTCTTCTAACAAAGAAGAAATTGATTTAGGGAAAGATGACACTGATAGGAAAATTGAGAATTTGTTTAAGTCACATGAGAATGTGTCTAATTCAAATGATTCCATTGCTATTCCCTATGAGAAATCGATTCCTAACAATGTTGAGGATTTTGCAATTTCAGGGCAACCTCTAGGAGTAACTCGTTTCAATAAGGAATTGATTGGTGCAAGTGATGGATATATTGGAGAAGTTCCTAAAGTTCCCCCTCTTGTTTTGAAAAGGATAAATGTGGAGGATCTTGATGGGATAACTTGATCAAGAAATGTGTCACGTCGAGCCAAAGACGTGAAACAAAGGCGCTTCTTGGGAGGCAACCCAAGGTAGTTTAGGGAATATCATTTCAATTTTGCATTTAGTTTTTCAATTCAATAAAGTAGGATAAATTGTTTCACTGAATAATGGATGATGGTATGTTACAACCTTTGTTGGAGTTGAATTTTGCTTGATTTGAATACGGAATTCCGTTCTGGGCACCACGGCGTCCGCCTCCCTTTACACGGCGCCCGCTGTCTGGTACTATTTACAAACGCGTCCGGATCTTTGGTAAAATTAGAAGGGAGTATTTCTATCTTTTTATTTTTTTTAATTCCTGTTTATTTAGGTTAGTTTTTATATTTTCTATCTATTTAGGATTAGATGTTATTCTTTTTATTTATTTTAGGATTAGAATGATTTTATCCATCTCTAGGATTAGATATTATTTTCTATCTTAGGTTAGTTCTATCTATCTTTTATCTATCTTAGGGTTAGATTGTCTATCTAATAATAGTTTCCAATCAACTTCAGATTTGGATTTATCTTTTATCTATTTCTATTTCTATAATATTTATCTATTTCTAATCTATTTTATCTTCTTTTTGATAGATGAACCCCCTTTCCAACTCCCCATAAATTCCAAGAAAACCTGTAAAACCCGAAGAGTGTACTTCGAATCCATTCTAAAAACCTAAAGCATTAACTGAGTTCTTGCCCATGGCACCTTCCCGCCAAGTTTCGAGTTTGAAGTTTGGAGAAGTTGGACGTTGTTTGTTCAACATCTTTGCTCGGATTCGTGTTCGGTGATACATGACGCCCGCCGCCCCTTACATGGCACCTGCCGCCACCCGCAGAGAGGTCATTTTGGTCGTTTTTTGTGGTGTCTTTCTATTTTATTCTTCAGTTGTGCATCATGTCTTCAGTTCCTGCTATGGAGATGCCTGGTCTTTTTCCATGGGAGGAGAAGGATTGTTGGCTTAAGCTTGAGAAGAGGGAGTATCAATCCACATTATTATTTTACCCCACGACTTTGAAGTGTTTGAGACTGTTTGAGGAGGTCTCTCAACTCCTTGCGAAAGGAGATTTGGGAGATTTAATGGATTTGGCTGAATTTACCTATCCGACATTGGTGAGAGAGTTCTTGGCTACCTTGGATTATCGTTCTGATGTGGTGATTCATTTCTAGTTGAGGAATCTGAAGTTCATGGTGACTAATTAAGGATCTCATTCACAAGTTTTTTGTGTTACCAAGACCCCTGCTGACGCCTATGGGTATGACATGGCTGCTCTTCATCCTCATGACATGTGGAAAGAAGCAACAGAACAATTCTTGGAGTCGAGTAAAACGTAACTACGATTTCATGATTACTAATCCTGCATTGAGGTCATGCTATTTAGTGTTATGTCATTCTTTCTTGATCGTGGAGAATACTTCCTTGGTTACTATGAGAGCCTGGAGCTATATTTATTTCTTGATTCTTGAGGCAGTGCATATTCCTGACTAGGTTCAGCTATTTTTTGGGAGCTGTATAGAGGTAACTAGAGCTACTCATGTGAGGCCTGAGCGTATTATCGCTCTTGGACGTATGGTATCATTGATTGCTCGCCGAGTGGGTATCTGTCTTGATGATTTGCACTCTTTTGATGGAGAAAAGGTTCACAATATTGCCAACCTGAATTGGTGGGGCCGTATTTAGTATACCTTACAACCGGACAAAACGTGTTGTTTCAAATGGATTACAGGAGAGACTTCTGAGCATCACCTATATCTACCTGCGGAGTTACCATATTGCTATACGATATCAGATTTTCATATCAGTCACAACAGATTTCCCTTGCAGCCGAGTGATAATAGTTTTAAGAGCTGATGGCGTGAAGTTGTTGATCAAGCAACTGAGGATGAGCCAGTTGAGAATGGAGAATAAGAGATAGTAGAGAAAGAAGAAGTTTTTGTCGATGACGATGGTCCTGTCTATGCTACTTCAGATGATCTTGAGCGTCGATTGGTTGAGTTCATGGCGAGCACTGCACACAAGCTCGCTGGCATTGTGGATAAGCTCTCTTGTCTTCGGGATGCGTTATTGATTGCCCTAAAGGATATCAATCAGCGGTCTAGATCCCCGCCTTCACGGTAATTGGTTAGTCATTTACTTCCTTCAAACCCTTTATTTTATTTTTCATTGTTCCTTTTTGTGTATGTTTTTGCATTGAGGACAATGTAATATGTAAGTGTGTGTGTGTGGGGGGGGGGGGAGAAGTGAAGTGAATTAGTTAGTTAGATTAGTTCGTGTTTTGATTTTTAGTTATTTTATTTTATTTTCGATTATTATGTAATTCATGCATCATGTTTACGTTATTTGTTATATAAAATGTCAAAAGTGGAATTTTTTTTATAGAAAATGTCGATAATTCCAATAAAAATGTTTGGTCTCATGCATTGCATATTGTGTTATCAAAGATATCAATCTAGTTTGAGTTTGTCCTATTTAACTTTATACGAGCATGATTTTATAAATCCCATGGAATTCTGGAATGATTTGACCTTGTCTTTAAAATTGGGTTTTATGTGAAATATGATTAGGCATAGGTAATTGAGCATGTATGATCTACGTTTGTGAGCATGCTTGATATTCAACAAAAATTTATCCTTCTGAGATATTTTTGGCCTTATAAGGGATACATCTATTTTCCTTTTGCTTTTCTTGTGTGATTTACTCTTTATGCATTTATCATTGAGTATTTCCATGGTTATCTATTTTCAAGACCGATTATATACATATTCATTGCTTGGTAAGTTCAGATGATGGAGGCAACTTTTTAGCCACATTTTATCCCTATCTACCTTCTGTTATATCTTGCTTTGAAGCCAATTTGAGCCTTTAGCCTATTTTATTGATAGCTCCACAAAATTGTATTATTCATAGCCTATGATGAGCCTTACCCTCATTCCGGGGAAATTATGATTTTGAGTGGGTTATGGAATCTATTTTGAGTTGAGGAGAAAGAAACTAAAGTGTGAGTTTTATGGTTTATGGTTTTGAGAAGATGTAATGTTATGTGCTTAATAGTTCCCTCATTTTTATGCAATTGTTCCTATGTATTTTCGGCTCAATAAAAAAACAGTTCAAAAAATAGAAAAAAAAAAGAAAAAAGAAAATTAAGAGAATAAAGAGCACAGTTTATTTATTTTTGCATAACGAGGAAGAATTGGATCTATGTTGGTTAAAAGTTAGATTGGTCGGGTGTTGGAGATTGCATGAGTATGTGATGATGTGATGACGATGAGTAAGAGGTTATTGATATGTTTTGAGAGTTGTGTTTGTGGAGGATTTTTGGGAGTTATTATTATGTTTTGAAGAATGTTGTGTGTATGTGAGCTTGAGTGTTATTGAGTTGGTTTGTGTTATATCGGGAGTTGTTGAAATCTTATTTTCCCGGAATTTATAGCACCACATGACCAAATACAATTCTTTTCCCTTATGTTTCTTTACCAATCCCCATTACAACCCCGCCGAATAGAATCTTCTATGAAGGTTTCCATTGAGCGAAAGTCCTCTTGATGTCCTTATTTTTTCATTGACGTATCCGGTGGAGATTTTTTGATATAAATGTCAATATTTGAGTTGATTCTTGTATATGGAATTGAGGTGAGTGTATGCTTAAAGCACAAACCAATGAGAGTGGGAGATACACATTATCCTTGGTAAGGTTAGATTTTTTAGCATGCAAGCAACTTGATCCCATATATACATGTTATGACGTTTATATGTCTTGATTATATTTTCACTATTGATGATGTTGCTTTTGATCAGTAAAATTGTGAAAGAATCTCCTATGGGATGCATAGATGATGTTTTTGTCTTATAGTTTCTTGAGGACAAGCAAGAGTTAAGTGTGAGGGGATTTGATAATGCATATTTCATACAGGCATTATAGGTATTTCTTATTGCATTTAGATAGGAATTTTGCATATGCTTGAGTCTAGTTTCATATATTGTTTGTGACGTATTCGAGTTCGGAATCGACGCCTTTTTAGTATTTATTCTACAGAGTTACATTCTGACCTTGGAGGGATCTTGGAGGAGCTTAAGAGAAATGTTTTGAAGCATATGAAGGCTGAGGAAGAGGCTAGAGAGGAGCAAGTGATACGTTTGGAATCCCTGATGGGCCCGATCTTTCACCTGTGGGCTCGGAATCAAGAACACCAACTTTTTGATGGCCCGATAGTGCAATTATCCTCTCTATTCTAGATGTTTACAATTACTTACAATAAAGACTTTGAACTATTGTTAAAGAAATGAAAACAAACAAATAAAAACAAGTGAATAAAGGACTGACTTGCGACGGCTAACACTTCGTCAAATTCAGCAGACAGAACTCAGCAGCAGCAACAGATTTATGAAGGGCTGCAGGCGCGGCCAGGGCACGACCTGGGCTCTGCAGCGACGGTTCCTTCTGTTTTGGCGACGGTTCTACAACTTTGATTCTTCCTTTGTGTTTGGCTTGTGACTTGGTAGTGTATGTGTTTGGATCTTTGTGATGTCGATTGTAGCAAGAACATAGAGAGTATGAGAGTCTTTGGATTAACAAAATTGCAGAACCTTTTTAATCCTAAAAAGAGTTCCACAATATTAATTCCAATCTAATTCAAATTCGAGGGAATACAAAGTTTAAATAGAAATTATGAACCAATTCTATCTTGTGCAAAATATAGAGTTTTGGTATATAAAACTAGATAAAATAATTCTAAGGTAAATCAAACTAATTAAAGATAGATAAATAAAACTTGCTGGGTAAGAAATTTATCTAGATGAGATATTTTCCTTCCCACATTATTTTCCTAATAATTAAATCTAATTTAATAACATAAATTCAAAATTAAATAAATAATTATGTGGAAATTCGTCCAAACAATGACATCTGCAAAGATGATGAACTTCGACCAACTTCAAGTTTGATTCTGGAAAAACTTTCAACATAAAAGTTGTAGATATTTTCGTCCTTGGTCCAACAAGGAATGGCACGAACCAATCCAATAAATATTGACTCCGAACGACTCATTTTAGTGAGACGTCAAAAAGCTGTCAAACCACATGTGTGCCTAAGCTCCAATTGCATTGTTGGACCTTCTTCCATGGTGAAGCCTTCTTCTTCTTCTTGAGGATGACACTCTTTGTCCATGAATAGCCCTCGAATCGTTCTTGAGAGCTCGCTTTAATCAAGATCATTGTTTGACCCATAAAAGGTCATCTTGATCCGCATCATTCTTGCCTTCTTTGCTTCGATTCGTCCTCGAATCGAGTCATTGATGATCAAAGGGGAAGGACTAGAAACCTTCAGACATGATGACGATGGAGGTATGGTAAAAATAGGTGCCAGAAGATTTCGAGGTATAGGAACCTCAAAAACAGCACCTTTAGGCATGATTGTTGAAAAGACTTGATCTTCAATGGGAATAATCTCAACAATCACCTCAACTTCATGAATGTTCTCAAGAGGTACAATAGCTAACTCAAGATAAATTTCATCAATTACCTCATCTTCGTTAACAATTGATACATCCATGTCAACCTGCGCAGCACTGCAGTCCACTTGCAGCACATATTTGAAGGTTTTCCTGGAGGAACCATGCAGCGTATGACCCACAGTTGGAAAGCTCGTCCAGTGAGCTTCGCAACAAGACTGAGTTGACTCAATTCCGAGGTTGCAGTCAACAGAAAACTTCAAAACAAAATCGTCGTGCAATGCTATTTTCTGGGCAATGATTTCGACCTTATCCTGGGCTGCATCGTTGGTCTCAATATCCACGACCTCCTCGTTGGCGGAAGAAATAACAACCTCTCCTTGTCGCTCTAAAGCTTATTGTTGTTACAAAGCTCGTCTCTGCAACTCTCGGCGGCGGCGTTGTTGTGCAGCCCATGGATCGGGATCATCATCCCAATCGCCACCCTAGATAGCGATAACCATTGAACCAAATCTTTAATAACATCAAGAAAAGGACAAGAACTTGCGAAACCTACGACTCTAGTACCACTGGATGCTTTTGGAATTCCCGATCCTTCACCTGCGGGCTCGGAATCAAGAAAACCAACTTGTTGATGGCCCGATCTTGCAATATTCTTGATATAAAAGGGTTCAAACTATTGCAAGAGAAGCAAAAGCAAACAAATAAAACTAAGGCAAAGGCAAAGACAGTGACGGAAGCAAAGCAGCAGCAACGGACCTGTGAATGGCCGTGGGCACGGACAGGGCGTGGCCTGGGCTGTGCAACAACGGTTCCTTCTACTTTGGCGACGGTTCTGGAGCTTTGATTCTTCCTTTGTGTTTGGCTTGTGATTTGGTCTGTGACTTGGTAGTGTATGTGATGACGATTGTAGCAAGAACATAGAGAGTATGAGGGATTTTGGATTGACAAATTGGAGAATCTTTTTAATCTTAAAAAGTGTTCTACAATATTAATTCCAATCTAATTCAAATTCTAGGGAGTACAAAGGTTTAAATAGAAATTATAAACCAATTCTATCTTGTGCAAAAGATAGAGTTTTGGTAGATAAAACTAGATAAAATAATCCTAAGATAAATCAAACTAACAAAAGATAGATAAATAAAACTTGGTGGGTAAGGAATTTATCTAGATGAGATATTTTCCTTCCCACATTATTTTCCTAATAATTAAATCTAAATTAATAACATAAATTCAAAATTAAATAAATAATTATGTGGAAATTCGTTCAAACAATGACAGCTGCAAAGAAGATGAATTTCGGCCAACTTCAAGTTTGATTCTGGAAAATCCTTCAACAGAAAAGTTGTATATCTTTTTGTCCTCGTTCCAACAAGTTATGATACGAACCTATCCGATAAATATTGACTCCGAACAATTCATTTTAGTGAGACGTCGAAGAGCTGTCAAACCACATGAACGAACGAAAACGTGTACCTAAGCTCCAATTGCATTGTTGGATGTTCTTCCATGGTTGAGCATTCTTCTTCTTCTTGAGGATGACTATCTTTTCCATCAATAGCCCTCGAATCGGTCTTTAGAGCTCGCCTGAATCAAGATCATTGTTTGACCCATAGAAGGCCATCTTGATTCGCATCAGCAAGGAAGCACAGCATTAAAGACAATCGAGGAAAAGAGGAAATTCCATCACTGACCGCCGTGGGACGGTTTTCAGCGATTGCGATTTCAGATCCGAAGATTCTATTTCCTATTATTATATCAATTTATATCTACGGTTTAATGACTCTTTATTAGGTTATTTCTATTAGTTTCAACCGTGTTTTGGACTATGAGTTGCTAAACTCATAGATTCGCATGTGATTCGAAGACATGGTTGTTTAGATTGTGAGGATTTGATTCTATTTAGTTATTCATATTCATATTTATCATCTTGTGCTTATTGATTATATTTGTGTTCCTTTCTATAATTGATCACCATGTGAGGATTTGCATCTTAGCTATGAATCTGTCATTGTATTCTTGATAGAAAATGAAGGTATTGAAGTAGTGATATTTCTTTTTCTTTGTAGTGGGTGATTTCAGTTGATCAATGTTGAGGAGTGTGGATTAAGGCTGATCTAGGGTTGTTCCGGTTTGTCTTAATTGCATTGAATCAATATGTCAATTGGTCTAATTAATCGAATTCTTAATGCTATTCTTTAGTGATATTGAATAAGGTGATTGTATCCATGCAGATCTCTCAACTTTAGTCAAGTAGACATATGTTTATGAGTAATTGATAAATCAATCATAGGACCATGAATCTCAACCATTGTCAGAGAATTACAGGTGAAGTATCTTCTCTACCTTATTATCAATTTACTTTGCAATCATAAAGTTGGTTACTTTACATCTTGGTTATTTGTCATAAATCATTGTTTGGTCATAAGAATTCTTGTTAAGAGTTATTGGATAGTAAATCGCTTCTCCCTATGGGTTCGACTCCAGACACCATCGCTATACTAGTAGTTATTTGGCTTATCAAGTCATTGATTTGCTAATTTATTGGTTTTGTGTTTGAGTATGGATTTTATTACTATTTGGCCAAGGGTGAAAGTGCCAACGACGTTCGTCCCGCACCAGTCTCCTACTTGGCGTCGTAGTATGTCTTTGACCACCCCCACTGATACTTCGGCAACAGTGTGGCTGGAATTCTTGAAGGAAATGAGGATTATCACAATAACTTGATTATGCATCATGCCCTCCTTCTGTTTCACGGAGTGTTGAGCCCTGGATTTTATGGTATAGCGGATCCAAAGGTTGGTCTGAGGTGGATGTGGATGTGGTTGTGCTGTTTAATGCTAGAAGCTAAGTGTACGCCCGAATGGGTGCAGTTGTTTCTAGCTACTTGTGCGGAGACACTTCGACAGAGAGGTGGAAAGCATGCCCACTTTGTCACTGTTGGTGGGATGATCACTCTTATAGCATATTATTTGGGTCTTGATTTGAGTTCCCTGTAGCCCCTGCATTTGCCTTATTACTATGACATGTCTACCTTGCTGAGCACTCGGATGGTTGAAAGAGTATTCCTCCCGGACAACAGTGAGTGTTTCCGCTAGTTATCTGGCGCAAGGGGTGAGCATCACCAGTATCTTCCCGTGACTCTATCCGTCGATCCTACTTTGGTTGCCTTTCATGTGAGTCATATTCCAGCATCTGCTGGGATGGTCTTGGATACTTCTTCAGCAAGAAGATTCTCTTTGTGAGATGAGGCTGATGATGATGATTTTGACATTACCATTGAGAATGATCCCTTGCTTGATCTTATTGAGGGTCTTGACCATCGCTTGACTCGATTGGAGGATCAGCAGTCACAAAGCTTTCAGGAGTTACATGAGCATTAGTTGATTTTAGGCAAGAAATTAGATGAGATCCAAGCTAATTTATTGAACCCCTGGATTCAAATATTACAACAATTTAGCCAGCGATCTGGATCTCAGACTTCATCTTCACATTGATTGGTTAGTTTATTCGCTTCCTTTGTCCTCATTTTTATTTTATTTTTCATTGTTATTTTTGTTTATGCGTTGAGGACAATGCAACATTTAAGTTTGGGGGGAGTAAATTGTTAGTTTAGTTCATGTTTATTTTAAGTTTCATGTTTAATTTCTTAGTTATTTATTTTTATTTTATTTATGTTTGAGTTTTAGTTTAATTTCGTGCATCATGTTTATTTTATTTGTTATAAAATGTCAAAAATCAGAATTTTTTTGTTGAGAAAATGCCGAAAAAAATGAAAAAAATATAATTTTCATGCATTGTATATATGTATTATTAAAGATACCCATCTGGTTTGAGTTTGTCCTATCAACCTTATGATAGCATGATCTTATGTATCCCATGGAATTCTGGAATGATTTGACCCTGTCTTTAAAATTGTTTTGTTGTGGAATATGATTCGGTATAGGTAATTGAGCATGTGTGATCTATGTTTGTGAGCATGTTTGATATTCAACCAGAAATTGTCCTAGTGAGAACTTTGGTCTTATAAGACATTACATCTATAGCTCTTTTGCTTTTGTTCTGTGATTTACTGTTCCTATGTATTTATCTTTTAGTATTGACATGGTTATCTTTTTTCGAAAGCGATTATATACATGATCATTGCTTGATAAGTTCATATGATATGGGCACCTTTTAGCCACATTTTAATCATGTTTACCCTATGTTACATCTTGCTTTGAAGCCAATTTGAGCCTTTAGCCTATTTTAGTTGTTAGCTCCACAAAAATTATGTTTCCTAGCCGCTGAGAAGCCTTACCCATTCCGGAAAAATTAAGATTTTGAGTTGGTTATGGACATTATTTGGAGTTTATGGAGGAAAGAAGCTAAAATGTGAGTTTGTTATGGTTTATGGTTTTGGAGAAAATGTAATGCTATGTGCTTATAGTTCACTCATACTATGCATATTATTATTATTATTTTCGGCTCGAAAAAGAAAAGAAAAGAAAAGAAAACGCCGAAAGAAAAAAAAAAGAAAAAAAAAAAGAAAAGAAAATAAACACCCAAGTTTATTCATTTTTTGCATATGAGGAGGTGTATTTATGGTTGGTTGAGAGATATTTTGGTTGGGTGTTGCATATGAATATGTATGCATGAGTATGATATGATGAGATATTTTGAGATTATAATGTTTATTGAGATATTTATGAGAATTGTGGTTATTTTGGATATTATGGAGCATATTGCTATATTTATGTTAAGTTGTGTTATATTGAGAGCTTGGTATACCTTGGAGTTGGTTTGTGTTAAGTTAGGAGGTTTTAGGAATCTTATTTTCCCAGAACTAATAGCACCACATGACCAAATAAAATTCCTTACACTTATATTTTCACCAAGCCCCATTAGAACCCCACCGAATGGAATCTTCTATTAAGGTTTCCAATGAGCGAAAGTCCTCTTCATTTTCTTAGTTTTGCTTTGATGTATCCAGTGGAGATTTTGTGATATAAATGTCAATATTTGATTCGATGCTTGTATATGGAATGGAGGTGAATGTATGCTTAAAAGCCTAAACACATGAGAGCGAGAGATACACATATTTTCCTTTGTGAGGTTGGATATTTGAGCATGCAAGCTACATGATCTCATATATACATGTTATGACATTTTTGTGCCGTATTTATATTTGCACTATGATTGAAGTTCCTTTTGATGAGTAAAATTGTGAAGGAATCACCTTTGGGATGCATAGATGAGGACAAGTAAGAGCTTAAGGGTGGGGGGATTTGATAATGCATATTTCATATAGGCATTATAGGTAGTTCTTATTGCATTTAGATAGGATCTTTGCATAGGTTTTGGTCTATTTTCGTATGTTTCTTATTGCAGTTTTACAAATATCTATGCCTTTTTTAGTAAAATTATGAAGGAATCACCTTTCGGAATCTATGCCTTTTTAGTACTTATCCTGCAGTTTTACATTCCGTATGTTTCTTATTGCATTTAGATTGTATCTTTACGGATCTATCAACTTTAGTCAAGTCGACATATGCTTTACAAATATCTATAGTATCAATCCTAGAATCTTGAACCTCAACCATTGTCGAGAATTACAGGTGAAATGCTTTTCTCTATAAATATCACTACTCTACAATCATTGATCTATTCGCTTTACTTTGTCATCAATTTTCCATAAACTATAGGAATATTGCATTGCAACCATTTCTCCCTGTGGGTTCGAATCCGGTCTTCATCGCTATACTAGTTTATTGGTTTATCAATCTATTGGTTTACTAATCTATTGGTTTGAGCATTGAGTTATGACATTATATATATTTGGTAAAGGACGAAAAAACCAACAACGTTTGTCCAACACCACATACCGACTGCCATACTGACCGAGGTTGCTCGGTACCGACCCGTGATGCAGTGATGCAAGAGAAGGCTTTCCACCAACAACAACCATATCAACCAATGTACCAGCCAAAGGAATGACATTTGAGAAGCGAGATTTGACTAGCAGAATGCATACGGAGGTTAATAGTGCTCTGTTTCGATCGAGGGTCAGCTCATATGGGCCATCTGGATTAGATTTTACACAGATTCTATCTAGCTTTAGGTATATTTAAATAGATCTTCTTAAATCCGATTTTCCTTAGATAGCTTTTAGGTTTTTAGTATAAATAAGGCCTTAGGGTCAGTCTTTTATTCATCCAATTTCATACACATTCTCAGATTGAACAATTCAGCATCAGGTTTGAGACTTTTGGGAGGGGATTTGAGAGCTTTCTAAGGTGTGTTCTTGAGCGAAGGTTTGGCGCGCTTTGTGAAGGTTTTTGAGACGTTGTATTGGATACTTTTCCAGGTTTTTAATCTAGTTTATTTTCTTTTCTACTCAATTCTTATAGCTTTTTAAATGCTTACCATGAATATACGTGATTAGTCTTCCTTTTTCTAAGGTTGGGTGAGTCGAACGCTAGTCATGTGTGTTGAATGCGATGAATCCATGATTTGAGTATTTTTATCTATTCCTCTACCTTATGTGTTTCGTACCTAACAAGAATTAGGGAAATTTTTTTTTTTTGCAAGTTGATTGGAAAAGAATATTGTAAATTGAATAGTAATTAGGGTTTTAAAACACGAGTTTTAATATGCTTAGTTATAAAAGGTAATAAAGTCAATTGATGATTTAACGTGAGTTAGTTGATTGCCTTGTTTGACTGAATCAAATAAGCCTTTTTTATAGATAAAAGTACGATTTTTATTTAATTCATTGTGTTTGCATGCATGATTATCATTGTGGTGATCCCTAAACCTAGATGCAATTTTATTAGTATTTGAATTCCCAAATTCAACAACTTCACCCCCACAAAAATCCCTACTTTTCACCTCTCCTTGCTATTTCTATATCTCTTTAGAGTAACTAAATGAAGAAATTGACTCTCTCCCGTGGACGAATATCACTCTCTGTATTCAACGGGTCTTGATTACAAATTTATTTGTTTGATAGAATACCCTTTCAATAGCCGTATAATTTTCATGTATTTTTTAACTCGAACTTGAAATATTAGTATGTCATTTTCATGGAAATATTTATTTTATGTTTGAAAATAAAAGGTTTGGTTCATTTGATTGGATATCAAATAATCACCCGCATTACTCGCATATCCATACGGGTTGAATGTAGGTAAAATGTTTGCAAATAATGGAGTGGGACGGATGTAGGGGTGTTCATAATCAGGTATCCAACATGAAGTAGTTAGCCGTGTCAGATACCCAAAATCGTTTATATGGAAAACACCGATCCAATACGACTCGGTTCAAACCGGGTATCTGACACATATACAATAATCAGATCAATATCAGATATCCGGACTCAACATGAACCGTTTGGATGGTAAATTCTAAATAGTTGTTGTCATGAAATACATAATATATAATATATTTTTTTTGTAAACTATTGATGATGCATTGGTGCAGGAGGAACGTCGTTGGCAGTTTTGCCCTTTGCCAAATAGTAATAATATCCAAACTTAAACACAGCCAATAGATTATGCAACCAATCACTTGATAAACCAAATAACTACTAGTATAGCGATGAAGTCAGGTGTCGAACCCACATGGAGAAGTGATTTCCTATTGAATAACTCTAAGCAAAGACTCTTATAGCAAAGCAATGATTCGTAACAAGTAGCAAAGATGTAAAAGTAACAAGATTTATGATCCCAATGTAAAAAGATATCAAAATAGAAAGAACATTCACCTGTAATTCTCTGACAATGGTTGGAATTCATGGTACTCGGATTGATCTATTAATTGTTCATATTCCTAGGTCTAATTGACTAGAGTTGAGAGATATGTAGAGATTCACTCATCTTATTCAATATCACTAAAGAATAGCATTAACAACTCAATTAATCAAGACCAATTGGCACATTTACTCAACACAATTAAGACTAATAGGTGCATACCGAACTCAACCCTAATCGAATATCCACAACATAGATCAATTGAAATCATCCACTACAAAGACAAAGAGAGATCACTATCATCAATACCTTTGTTCGCTATCGAGAAAACAACAACGAATTCATAGCTAAGATGCAATTCCTAACATGTTGATCAGGCATAAAAAGAAACACAAATATAAATTAAGCACAAGATGATAACTAAGAACATGAATAATCAAATAGAATCAAATCCTCACAATCCAAACAACCATGTCTTCGAATCACAGGCGAAACTATGAGTTTAGCAACTAAAAGGCCAATTCTCTCTAATTGTGTTCATAGTCTCACAATAACACTCCCTCCCTCTCCTCTATGAAAAGAACTGAAAAACAACCAATAAGGCCTCTCCAAAATCGATAAAACCCTAGTAGGAAATAAAATAGAATAATATAAAATAATATCTTCGGATCCAAAATCGCGTATCCGGAAAACTGGGACAGGGCGTGCCTTCTTGCTCTTCTCTAGCTCCTCCTTAGCCTCCATATTCTCCAAAACATGCTTCTTAACCTTTTCCAAAAGTCCATCCAAGGTCGGAATGTAATTCTGCAGAATAAACATTAAAAACACATAGATTCTGTTGTATGAGGAAATCGAGTTCAAAATATAAATAAATAAATCAAACCGGATTTTGCCCACGCAAATGATTACAAGACTCCCTCCCGATGTAGCAGTGGGAAGTCAGGATCGATCCACGAGGAAGCGTGTCAGCGGATCCTAGCCAGTGGATAAATCCCACGGTGATTATCGACTTCAGGGTGCTCGACCTCGACTAGGGTTAGTCGACCGGGACCAGGTACAATCGAATTCGACCAAGCAGCAGCCTCTGGATTTTGTTGATTTCGAGGAAGTAACTCGATGTCGAGGAACTTTTGGTCGAAATTGAGTTGTTTTGTCGAGGTCGAGGAACCTGCAGAGACACAAGCAACAACGATCTGCTTGATCGAAGATCAGTGGTTGACGTCGACCAGATTTGGTCGAAATCGAGGAGAACAAAAACAAAAAAAAAGAATGCAAAACTTCGAACATTAAAAAATGTATGAAAAAGACTTCCAAGATCGGGGTTTGCAACAACGATAACCAAACATGCATAAAGCAAGATAAATAACGATAATCATGCAAATTGCATCGAATGATCAAGCTTTCGCCTTTTCCAACAATTAAGAAACTCTATCAAGAAACCCTAATTGTATCTACTGATTTTATGTTTACAATCCAAGTTGTTAGCACGGATCTCCATTGAACGGGTAATAAACACATAAAGGGTAGTAGATGCTTAAAAACATAACAAAGGTCGGATCTTTACCTCAAACACGCTTGGCTATCGTCGGGCTCGCCCCGACCCTAGAAGTAGGTGGACTACTCACTCTTCATCGCAATTGCAGACATCATTGATGGAAAAGAAACTTGCATTAAAATCAACCAAAGCTTACAACTGATCGAAGCCAAATTGCTTTCGCTCTCTTGCTCCTACTCGGCCTCCACTCTCTCTACTTACTCTCCTACTTCTCTTCCTAAGATTGAATGAATAAAAATCAGCCCCAAGGGCTTTATTTATAGGCTTCCAATCCTTGCTAATCAAGGAAGGAATTTCTATCTAATATCTAAAGATAAAACTCTACTAGGAAATAAATATATCTAACTAGATAAAACAAGATAAATCCTAGGGTAATTAATTGTTCAACCCATAGGATAAATAAAACGATAAAAAGATAAAAATATCTAAATCTTCATGTGTTGGAAATCTCGTCTCGAAAATATCTCCATTGTATTCGGGATATAACCTTAACAAGATCCGGACTAGCTCGAAGTCGGGTACTGTGGGTCAACTCGATATCGAGTAGCTTCCTCAATATCGACCAGAAATTTCTCCGTGTTCAGCTCATCTACTCGATTCCGGCTCTTGGAGGAAAACCGACTTGACGTTTACTCGATATCGACAAGGTTTAGTCGATATCGACTTGAATCTTCTTGGCTCGGTATCCTTGTTGATTTTTGGGACTCCAGCACGATTTGGGCTTGGTCGACTTCGACCAATTTGGTCGATGTCGAGCAAATGTGACAGCTCTCAGCTTTCTGCTTTGTTCTTGAAATGAAATTCCCGAGTCCTCGTTCGTCGAATTGATGCATCTGACCATGCGTTGGAAAGCTCTTTTTCGAGGGCTACAACTCTCATGAAGACATTAGAACTTGACTCAGAATGATGAATGACGAAAAATGGCCTTTTCTCCAGCTGTACCATCCTTAGCTTCTTCATGAATTTCCTTTAAGCTCCAAATTGTGTCCGATTTCTGCGAAATTAAACAAAAACGTGTGTACACTCCATAATTTGGCAAATAAATGTAAACCACGTAGATTATGTACTATCATAACCTAAATGCATGAAATGCATGCAAAAATCGATATGAAAGTAAGTATAAAACATGACACAAAACATGAACATCAAATCACCCCATATTTAAGCTTGCTTGTCCCCAAGCAATAACTTGGATGGTCATTTAGGTTAAGAATTCAAAACTCTCAACATCATAAATTCATTCTTATATAACCCTGCAATCAATTACCATCATCGAAAAGGTACTAATGTCACAAATCCATACATGTGCAATAAAAAGCGAAATCTACTCACAAAAGGAGGGTTATGCAAAAACAATTCATACATGACAAAGCATTAATAATCAAGAGGACTTTAATTAATCTCAATAAGGAGTAGATTGGGAAAAGGCTAAAGGTGGGCAATTTTTGGCAATGTGGTTCTTTACCTCTCTAATTTTCAACCACACCCCTTCTTCATAAGATTCCTCAGCACTGCCTTCTCGCGAGTCGCAAACATGGGTGTAATGAATGGCCCTGGATACATAGTGCTTTGGACTCCTCACCTGTGTGTCCCATCTCACTGAACTATTATCTCAGTAAGCAGGGTCAATCTACCTTTATCTCCTGAGGTGATAAGATTTTCTTTCACTCATTAAATTTTCCATATATTTCAAACAATTCCGCCAAACTTCAATAATGATAACAACAACACAAACACCATATGATAATATCCATAATGTAACATCATTCTCAACATAATCCCCGGATAAGGTAAAGAATGACAATATTTGGATCATGTGGAGCAATATATGAAATAAGGCATAATATGGCTTTTGTGATGCATAAGCATAGGTATGGCTATGATATAACAACATATAAGGATTGTATGGAAATACAGAGCCCTCCATCCTTTTATCATGCAACATGTCAAAAGCAACTTTAAATTTTTACCTCCTTTCTTGGTTTTCAATAAAATATGCACTTCATTGTGACTTCCCTTTACTAGGCAATTTCATGCTATATCTCTAATGAATCCAATTTTGCATCGTCGAGTTCAATATAAAGCTTCCATGACACTATTCTTTGAACAATTTACAAGCATTGGGAGATGTCTCATAGAACTTTGAGTTTAAGTAATTAAGCATAAAATTTTAAAAATTTACTCAACATTCATCATGTAATAGCAAAATCAAGAATAATAAAATAATGAGCTCTTCCCCTACCCCATACATAAAATTTACAGTGTCCCCACTGTAAAAAAATCAATATAAAACAAGGGTAAAGGAAGGAACTCACCGAATAACGCATCGAGGAAGCAAAACAAGGGCTGTCGAGTAACAGAATGCTAGTCGACATCGAGTAATTTGGTCGATGTCGAGGAAAGTGGCAGCGTTGAGTGGAATGGTGAAGTCGAGGAAGCTCCTGGCTTGGTCGACGTCGAGTTGGCCTACTCGATGCCAAGTAAAGTTTTGTGTTGCTCATCTTGGTCGATTTCGACTGGCCTAGTCGATTTCGACTAGGCCAGTCGAAATCGACCAAGATGATAACTAAGAACCCTCAATGTAGGGCCCCCTTGTGCTTGACCCTTCTCCTGGATCATCTAGGTCCTGATTATAGTATGCAAGCTCAACTGATAGGTGGTCGCTTGCATAGTATCCCTTTTCTTCCTTCTTCTTCTTCTTTCCAGCTCTCATTCTTTGTAGATTAGCTTGCCACGGGGCCTTACCTCCCCTTAAATTATTCATATTTTTCTTAATGGATTGAGGAGGAGTAGAAATCATACTTGAACTTACCTTTTCAGGTCCAAAACAGAAATCTTCGGGCTTAGGGTTGGTCGACGTCGACTAGATCTGGTCGAAGTCGAGTACAGGGACCCCATGCTTAGGCTCTTGGCAAGTCGGGTGTTCAACAGAGGAACTCGACCTCGAGAATGTTTGGTCGAAGTCGAGTTGCTTGGTCGACATCGAGGAATTTTGGTCGATGTCGAGCAGATTTCTGGGGTTTTCCTCCATTGTTTGATCGATTCTGTGGTTGCTGATGCTCTTCACCTCTAGTCATGAAAATTCCTCTTTTGCAAGGACAAAAGAGAAATCTAAAGTCTCGTCGCCTATCGTGAAGGTGAGCAATCGTTGCATTACATTGATTATAGCATCTGCAGTAGCTATGAATGGTCTACCAAGAATAATAGGGCTAGTAGGATCTTCAGCACAATCTATAATAAGGAAATCAGTGGGGACATAGAACTTACCAACCTGGACAAGGACATTCTCAACCTTACCTGTAGGGATGACTATTGTATTGTTTGCCATGAATATCCTGGCATCCACAGGCTCTATGGACCTTATCTTTACGTTTCGCCAGATTGATAGGGGCATGATACTTACGCTTGCTCCTAAATCACACAAGGCATCATAGTTAAATTTTCCAAATCCCACATTAATGGAAAACTTACCAGGGTCAGGTCTCTTCTCAGGGAAGTCCATTCTTTTGCATTCGCTAGCGATCTCTTAGATGGATCGCTTGTTGCTAAGGATTTCCTTGAGGAACTTGACATATGTAGGCATCTCTTGAAGGGCTTCTGTAAAAGGAATTGAAACATTCAGTTCTTGAAGCATCTTAACAAACCTTTTAAACCTACTTGCAGTGGGATCTTTCAGCACCTTGGAAGGAAAAGGAAGCGTCTTTTTCTGTTTCGGAGCCAGAACAAATGTCGGAGGTGTTTCAGCGTCGTCGACTTCGACTTGATTCTCCTCGACGTCAACTAGATTTTCCTCGACATCGAGTTGTGTAGTCGATTTCGAGTTGGAGTGCTGTGCAGATGAATCATGGCCAAGCTCTTTCTCGACTTCGAGTTGATTTTGCTCGACATCGACCAAAATTTGGTCAACATCGACTTGCTGTTGGTCGTTATCGAGTTGTTTCTCAGCTTTGTCCTGTTGCTTTCCGACCTCTAGCTCGCGTAGTGGGTGGCCGCTCCTGAGCTTTATAGCTGCGACGTGTCCGGTCTTCCCCGTGGGTTTGTGTTCTGTCTGCCCATGGAGTTTCCCGGTCGGTTGTGGGATTTGTGCCGCGAATTTACCCATCTGGATCTCAATGTTCCTCTGCCAGATGTCTAGTTCTCCAAATCTTGTATTGCTGTGTTGGAGCTGATTATTGATGGCGCTACTGACTTGCTTGCTTTCTGCTCGATTCTGGCGCATCTCATCGAGGATCATTTGTAGATCATCCTTCCGCTGATCCCTTTCTGGATGTCCTGGAGCTTTGTATGGTAGGGGGTTCCACCTTGGTTCCATTGTGGTTGCTGAAACCTTTGGTCCCCCATATAGGGATTGGGACCCTCTGCGTAAGCTACTTCCTCGTGGGTTTCTGCCATCCTGACTTGGTCCGTGTGTGGGCACTTAGTAGTGGTGTGCGGCTGTGAGCCACATTCGATGCAGGGCTAGTTGACAGAAAGATATTTGACTTGCTTGAGGAGCTTGCGATTCTGATCTCTGTAGTACTGCTCCTTGACATCTGGGTCAATCTCCTTAGAAGGCTCATAGAGGGGCATGGATGGGGCTGGCCTGGCATAGGCATTCTCATCATAGTTTGTCGGAGTCCTACACTTATTTTCGTAGTTGGTAAGCTTGTTGAGGGTAGCACATGCGTCAGCTGGTGGCATTGTTAGATAGTCATAATGAGTATACTGGTTGATCCTATCCTTAGTGGCCAGATCAAGAGAATTGAAGAAGATCGTAGTAGATCCTTATATCGTTCCTATGCTTTTGCTAGCGGCTCTCCATAATTTGTTGAGAAATTCCTGCCTTACTTCAGCCCATGTTGTGAGGGATCGTGAAGGGAGACCTTCAAGCCACTTCAATGATGGACCGGCTAGAGACCAACGAAAAGCCTTCATCATGACATATTCCAAAGTGGTACCTTCAGCAAGAGTATGGCACATATCAGAAAAATTGTTAATATGTTGAAGATGGCATTCATTAAATCTTCCCTAGAATGCATTATTTTTAATCTCAATTAGGAAAGGAGAGCAAATTTCAAAATAATTTTCAGGGATTAGAATGGCCGATTCAGGCACGACGAGAGTCGGGTGCATGTAATCCTCTGTAGTGGTAGGGTATTGGGCAAGCTCACCTTCTGCTTGCCTCCTTCGCTCAGCTTCCTGCGCTGTGCGTGCTCTCTCAGTGGTGAGAGCAGTATCCTTGGCGGCTATTTCCCTCTGAAGCCTCTCAATCAACTCATCTTGTGTTTCTATGGCTGCCATGACTCTTTTCAATTTAGCGTGGACATGTATAAGGCGTTCCGGGTCGTCTAAGTCGTCAAACTCAGGCTGTTGACCAGAACGGCGCATACAATGCAAAATAAAAAAACTTAAAGAAAAAGTGAGATCTAACTACCTAAGGCACAAATGATTGCTTCCCCGGCAACAACGCTAATTTGTTGTAGGAGGAAATCGAGTTCAAAATATAAATAAATAAATCAAACTTGATATTGCCCACGCAAATGATTACAAGACTCCCTCCCGATGTAGAAGCGGGAAGTCAGGATCGATCCACGAGGAAGCGTGTCAGCGGATAAATCTCACGGTGGTTATCGACTTCAGGGTGCTCGACCTCGACTAGGATTAGTCGACCGGGGCCAGGCACAATTGAATTCAAGAAAGCAGCAGCCTCTGGATTTGGTTGATTTCGAGAAAGTAACTCGATGTCGAGGAATTTTTGGTCGAAATCGAGTTGTTTTGTCGAGGTCAAAGAACATGCAGAGACACAAGCAACATCGATCTACTTGATCGATGATCAGTAGTTGACGTCGACCAGATTTGGTCGAAATCGAGGAGAATAGAATCTAAAAAAACGAATTCAAAACTTCGAACTATAAACAATATATGAAAAAGACTTCCAACATCGGGGTTTGCAACAACGATAACCAAACATGCATAAGGCAATATAAATAACGATAATCATGCAAATCGCATCGAAGGATCAAGCTTTCGCCTTTTCTAGCAATTAAGAAACTCTTTCAAGAAAACCTAATTGTATCTATCGATTTTATGTTTACAATCCAAGTTGTTAGCATGGATCTCCATTGAATGGGTAATAAACACATAAAGTGTAGTAGATGCTTAAAAACATAACAATGGTCGGATCTTTACCTCAAATACGCTTGGCTATCGTCGGGCTCGCCCTGACCCTAGAAGTAGGTGGACTACTCGCTCTTCATCGCAATTGCAGACATCATTGATGGAAAAGAAACTTGCATTAAAATCAACCAAAGCTTACAACCGATCGAAGCCAAATTGTTTTCGCTTTCTTGCTCCTACTCGGCATCCACTCTCTCTCTCTACTTACTCTCCTACTTCTCTTCCTAAGATTGAATGAATAAAAATCAGCCTCAAGGGCTTTATTTATAGGCTTTCAATCCTTGCTAATCAAGGAAGCAATTTCTATCTAATATCTAAAGATAAAACTCTACTAGGAAATAAATATATCTAACTACATAAAACAAGATAAATCCTAGGGTAATTCATTGTTCAACCCATAGGATAAAGAAAAAGATAAAAATATCTGAATCTTCATGTGTTGGAAATCTCGTCTCGAAAATATCTCCATTGGATTCGGGATAGAACCTTAACAAGAACCGAACTAGCTCGAAGTCGGGTACTGTGGGTCAACTCGATATCGAGTAGCTTCCTCGATATCGACCAGAAATTTCTCCGTCTTCAGCTCAACTACTCGATTCCGGCTCTAGGAGGGAAACGACTTGATGTTTACTCGATATCGACAAGGTTTAGTCGATATCGACTTGAATCTTCTTGGCTCAGCATCCTTGCCGATTTCTAGGACTCCAGCTCGATTTGGGCTTGGTCGACTTCGACCAATTTTTCGATGTCGAGCAAATGTGATAGCTCTCAGCTTTCTGCTTTGTTCTTGAAACGCAGTTTCCTGAGTCCTCGTTCGTCGAATTGATGCATATGACCATGCATTGGAAAGCTCTTTTCGAGGGCTACAACTCTCATGAAAACATCAGAACTTGACTCAGAATGATGAATGGCGAAAAATTGTCTTTTCTCCAGCTATACCATCCTTAGCTTCTTCATGAGTTTCCTTTAAGCTCCAATGTGCATCCAATTTATGCGAAATTAAACAGAAACTTGTGTAGACTCCATAATTTGGCAAATAAGTGTAAAATACATAGATTCTATACTATCTTAACCTAAATGCATGAAATGCATGTAGAAATCGATATGAAAGTAAGTATAAAACATGGCACAAAACATGGACATCAGATTCCGAACTCGAATACCTCACAGGTAATAAACGGAACTAGACTCAAACAATAACAAAAAAACTACCTAATACCAATAAGAAACACCTATAATGCCTATATGAAACATGCATTATGTTGTGAGCTGAATCTACCATGTTTTAAAGTTGCTTTTATATCAATTTCTGCATGCATTTCACACATTTGGGTTAGAATAATACATAATCTGTGTAGTATATGTTTTTTTGCAATATATGGAGGTCTACACAAGTTTTTTTTATATTTCGCAGAAATCGGACGCACTTTGGAGCTTAAAGAAAACTCATGGAGAAGCTAAGAATGGTGCAGCTGAAGAAAAGGACATTTTTCGGCATTCATCATTCTAAATCAAGCTTTGATACCTTCATGAGAGTTGTAGCCCTCGGAAAGTGCTTTCCAACGCATGGTCATATGCGTCAATCCGACGAACGAGGACTCAGGAAAGTGCGTTTTAAGAACAGAGCAGAAAGCTGAGGGAACTTTACTCGATCTCGAGTTCCTTTACTCGATCTCGACAAAAGTTGTCCGAGCACACCTGGTCGAGCAAAGTATGATCGAGCACACCTGAGAGCTAGATCAACCCGACTCCGGAGCCTTACTCGATCTCGAGTAAACTGGTCGAGATCGACAAACCCTAATGCCATGTCCGGGGTCGAGGAGCTGTGCCAAGTCGAGAAGCCGAGGATTGAAGACGCCGAGCACCAATCTACTCGATCTCGAGGACACAACTCGATCTCGAAGACATCAGAACCACATGACTGAGCTTGATCGAGCAGCAGCTACCCGAGACGCCCAACCAAGCCGAAGTCGATGTAACCCTTAATCGATCTCGAGGAGGCTTGGTCGAGATCGAGGAAACCGCGTCCCGAAGCCGCGTTACGCGTTTTGCTGTCCTACTCGGTTTGAGGTTGCTTGGAGCCGAAGAATGCTGAGTTCTATCCGAATCTATCAAGCTCTATCTATGGAGAAGACCTACCTACACCTGGAAGATATTTTGCTACTTTTAGATATAATTTCCCCTTATAGATTTAATTCCTTCATTGCATTTATTTAGGGTGTCACTATATACACCGCAAATCCGGATTAAGGATTTGCACGTCGTTAAGGACGTGCAAGTCTGGGACGGTGCACGTCCGCTAAAAACGTCTTGCACGTCCTTGACAATGTGCAAGCACGTCCTTAAGAACGTGCAATGCTTGCACGTTGTTAAGGACGTGCAAACCCTAGTTAGGGTTTTGCAGGGTTTAGGGTTTAGGGTTAGGGTTTAGGTTTTCCGACGGTTTTGTAATGTTAATTGATAAAATTGTGTTTAGCTAGTGGATTTGATGGATTTAGGGTCAAATTAAACAGAACACAAGAATTGTTAAGGTTTTCATTCGGATAATATGCTAATAACGTTACAAGGAACGGAAAAAAAGATTTACATTCATAATTTTAATAAAGTTGTGGAATACAATCTTGGAAAATAGTAAAGGACGGCCGGACTCGGCAGGCAAGGCTCTAAATCTCTCAATCTGAGCTTGAAATGGAGCATCCCATCCTTCGACGCTCGGATGATGATGTTCGACACATTCTAGTGGAGGCGGCGGAAGAGGAGCGTTAGGACGCAACCAGATCTATGAGAACAAAAACTTAGAGTTAGAGTATTGACATATGTATGAAAAGCATGAATAGGTAATAAAAAAGACGTTTGAAGTCGTACCGCGGCAAAATGGTCTTGGTTTCCGATGCAGGCTACACCAAGAGTTGCTGATCGGGGAGGGTTGTTAGCAGATGTCGGCGAGATCATGGGGAGACATGTGAACGGATGATGCCAAGCTAGGACGACGAGAGGAATCTGATATACCGTCGCAAATACTAAACCCATGATGGGTAGCTCTATCCACCGTCTCCTATCACCATGTGTGGCTCCGGCCCATCTCTGTTAGTCGACGAACTGCTGGAATGGGTACTCTCCCGTATAACAACCGGCGTATAGAACGGCGTGATCCTCCAAGTGATTGCATAGTAACGTTTTGAGTTCCGGGAAAGCAGTCTCGCCGATCGGTGATGTCAAAGCCGCCAAAGCACGGTAGCCACAATGACCATCTCCAACAGTGTCCCTCACCGTCTGAATATGACCGAGCATGAAGGGATCAACGTTGTTTCGACCCCAGTTGAACCCTCTGAACACATCATCACGTCCACGTCGAGCTGAGGTCGCTTCTGGACGAGGCCGAGCAGCACGCTCTTCTTCTCTCTCAAACCTTTCCCTTACCTCCTTGTATGGCAACGGGTTGGTTCTGCAGGCATTCCTCGACCCCCAAGGCCTCCCCTTCCTTCGGACGCTTGCTGATGAGGGTGGGTGCAGCTCATCCTCGCATACATCGTTGGAAGCCGTGTATGAAGATGACAACTCATACGGCAGTGGGGTGTCGTCGAGGTCAGTCCATGTCAAATCCATCCAGAACGGGTGGATGTCCTCGGCGGGTATCGGAGTACCGGAGTTGACGTATCCTTGAATCTCATGGACACAAGGGATCCCGTAACAAACCCTCCAATGTCGGTCCGTGCATACCGGAGGAACCTTTTGGTTTACGACGTCCTGCCACATCTTGTACAGATAATCGAAGCACTTTTAGAAGATTAAAGTCTTTACCTCATCGAAAAGGTTGACTTTATACGCCGCCGTTGGCCATTTGAAGCGGTCGATCTCCAAAGCAGTTTGCAACTCATGCAGTTGACAATAGTTGACTCTATGGATTGCATCGATCACGATGCGGAAGTCACCAATCGATGAGTGAAGTGCCTTCTTTAGAACCTTGTGTTGACCCTCAACTCTGTACACATTGAAGTGCATACCACTAAATATTCGATATTATATCATATTGTAATGGGAGATATGAAGTAAGGTTGTACCTGTTTGTCGTACCGGTGCCGAGATGGAAGACATTATCTACGTAGCACCATACTATGTTCCTGCTGTATGGAAGCCAAACCGACTCCAAATACGCCACCACACTCGGGAATGGGTGCCATGCGGCTCGTAGCGCCCGACGACGTCGGTTGAATGATTCCTTCGACCTCGATTCGAACAGCCCCCAACAGTTGCCCTTAAAGATGCCAGCGTTGTTTAAATTCTTCGTGATCTTCAGAGCTGCTTCCTCGCATCTTCTCGTCACGTGTAACCAACAAAGGAGATGATGGACGTCGGGGAAGACAACATTCAGCGCCGCCAAGAGACCTAGCTCTCGATTAGTCATGATAGCTTGAGGCTGAACCGTCCCAAGCAAGATCTGAAGCTGTCGCAACACCCAGTCGTATGTGTCTTCGTTCTCTTGCGACATGAAGGCATAGACGATGCAGTAAGTATTGCCTGAGGGTGTGAACCCGACCACCTCGCACAAAGGAATCCCATATCTGCAAGTGTAAATATGTTACATATAAAATACTTTATAATTGGCTATATGTGCAATAATGTAATCGTAATTAAGTAACTTACGCATTTGTTTTGTATGTGCTGTCCATTATGATGACGTAATGGAACCTTCAGAGAAGGCGTATCCCGTCGGGATGCGCCAGGAAGAGGTCGCTCAAGACGTTGTCGTCATCCGGATGTCGTTTGAAGTCTTAGTAGTACCTTCTTTCCCGCAGATGATGCAAGGTATCCTGGGTCATCGTCCGACTACCTCTTTCTTCGGCGACCATCATGGCGAGCGTGTTGGTAAGGCTCTTCCTTGACGTGACGCTGGTCTCATCCAACTGCCTCAGTCCGTACCCAATGGATTTTGGAGGAGTGCCAACTTCCTTCATCCACCTCGCCATCTTCTTTTCCCCCTCTGTCATCTGTCCGGCGATGGCGTGACCCTTCAAGCTCGTGGAAAGCCCGTGGTTATGAACACCATGGGTTACCGTCATGTGCCACTGACCCGACGGAGCTTCGTGTCCGTGTAGAGAAAATGGACAACCACTTATCTTCGACTGTGTGCTCCGGAGCTTCCTCCCGCGTGGTCGGTACTCCCCAAACTGCTCGCAAGCAAGGAGAACCCCGCCTGGACGATTCGACGCCCCCGTCCAAGACCGCTTGATTACTAAAATCATGCAGTGTCTCCGACCCAAGTCCTTGAAATGCGTAACCATTTCGTCACGGTCATTCCAAACCCTTGGGTCCGAGAACTCAGATGTAAAGTCTCGAAACTGTATTCACATAATTGGAAATATGAACAAAACGGAAGAAATACAAAATATGTTGACTCTACGAAACCTATCCGTACCTGGGATACTTGAAGACGATGATTGCTTTGCGGCTCGGCCACAACGATTCTAACGGCGAAAGAATATATCGAAAGAAGTCGGACTTTGTTTTGGAGTGCGGAATGAAGCTGTCCTTCATCGCTTCAAATAGGCACTGTTGCGTTAATTGTAAGCAGAACCCTAGCACGTCCTTAAGGACGTGCTGCACGTTCTTAAGGACGTGCTAGGGTTTAGGGTTTGGGTAGGCTAGGGTTTTAGGGCCAGGAAACTGCACGTCCTTAAGGACGTGCATTTTCCTTACCCTAAAACCCTAGCCAAAATATGCAGGAAAACCTTATCATATTAACGTTTTCGTTTTCATTATTGGGCAACCTTATCATATTAACGTGTTCGTTTTCGTTATCGGGCAACCTTATCATATTAACGTTTTCGTTTTCGTTATCGGGCAACCTTATTATATTAACGTTTTTGTTTTCGTTATCGGGCAACCTTATCATATTAACGTTTTCGTTTTTGATGTTTACGTTCAATATGACTCTGAAGAAATGAGAAGATTCTAATAGAAATATAGAGATAGATACAAAACTCGTAATATAAAAGTATAATATCAAGATAGAAACTGCAAAAGTACATCACTGGTCTACAGGATGGCGTACAACATGATCCAAAATACCCGTCATCTCGTCTAATAGCTCCTCAAGGCGAGGGTCGGTAGACAGGGCCCTCCAATAGCCCTCCATCTCGTGCAAGCGGGCCGCCAATGCCCACCATTTTTTTCTATGTATTATATTCTATCAAATTACAATTATATTCTCTTCGATCAAACTATATACTATAAAAAAACTTGATAATATATAAATAAATCAAAAAATCTATTTTCAATTATATTCTATTAATCAAATTATATTATCAATCATAGAACTATATTATAAAACTATATTATCAATCATAAAACTATATTAATCAAATTATATTGAATTATATTATCAATCATATATTCTATAAATTTCTATTATAAAACTATATTATCTATCCAATTATATTTTCAAACTCTAAAAATAAATCAAACAAAAAGTAATTCAAATAACATACCGGTGGAGTCGGGATCGGGGACACCTCAATGGACCGACGCTTCCGCGGCGGTTTCGTCTCCTCCTCGGCCACTGCTCGGCCTCCGTCGCCGGCGCCAGACACCGCCCCACCACCACCACCCTTCTCCTCGGCCACTGTTCGGGCTCTGTCGCCGGCGCCAGACGCCGCCCCACCACCACCACCCTCCTCCGCCGCCACAGCCGCCAGCACCACCAGACCCTCAGCCACCGGCTCCACCGCCACCGCCTCCCCCGATGCTCCACCCCCACCACCACCCTCCACCTCCATCGTTGTCGCCTCCGCCTCCAAGGCCGGCACCGCCGCCTCGAGCTCTCTCCCTCTTTCTGTCTCCATCTCTCTCGGTCTCTCTCTCTCGCTCTGGCACTGCTCTCTCTCTCTCGCTCGATTTCTGACGAAGAAGAAGACGATGAAGACGAAGAGGCACGTCCTCTTCGTCTTTAAGGGACGGGCTTGCACGTCCTTAAGCACGTGCCCTATTGCACGTCCTTAAGGACGTGCAAGCACGTTATTAAGGACGTGCAAGCACGTGCCCTATTTCACGTCCTTAAGGACGTGGAGATTTGCGGTGTATATAGCCGAAACGTTTATTTATC
Source organism: Persicaria tinctoria (assembly GCA_037127255.1). Classification (NCBI taxonomy): domain Eukaryota; kingdom Viridiplantae; phylum Streptophyta; class Magnoliopsida; order Caryophyllales; family Polygonaceae; genus Persicaria; species Persicaria tinctoria. Next base: position 61,491,474 of record JBANSL010000016.1, on the reverse strand, counting down.
TTTAAGCCTTTAGATATAGATTGATTTCTATCCTTGAATAGAAAGGAGTAGAGACTATAAATAAAGCCTTAGGGGCTGGTTTTTCATTAATTCAATTTCAGAGAGAACAAGTAAGTAGTTACATAGAGAGAGAGTTTGTGGCGAGCAAGGTGGAAAGGAGAAAGCGGATTTGGCTTGTTCGGTTGTAAGCTGTCTTTGGTTTATTTCAATGCAAGTTAGTTTCTTTTGTTATTTAATGTCTTTCTTGATGATGAAGAGCGAGTAGTCCACCCACTTCTGGGGCTGTGGTGAGCCCGACGGTGGCCATGTAAGGTGATGCGGTGAAGGTAGAATCTTTTTATGCAATTCGTCTTCTATCCCTATGAACATGATTCTTTTGCGAAAGTTGAAGGTGATCCTTGTCTGTGTTATTGAAGAGAAAGTACTCTTAATGCAACTTGGGTTAATTATGTGAAAAGGGTTAGTAACAATTAGGGTTTATGCGAAAGCCTCTATATGCCTATTTGTTAATAACGAGAGTGATTTTGATGGAAAGCATGATCTTTTATGCATTTATGTATTACTTTGCATGGTTATCATTGTGCCGTTGATACCTTGGCTTTGGAAGTTCTTTATATATTGAGTTTATTTCGTCCGAAATCTGAGTTCTGTGTTCGAAATCTGCAATTTACAATTTCTGTGTGTTTAGTCGATCTAGAGGAGATTTTGTCGATCTCGAGTAAGCTGTTATCGAGATCGAGTAGGGTGTTTGTCTAGATCGAGTGCTGTTGTCGAATCTGAGTTTTCTGTCGTCACTATTTTTAGTCTATCTCGAGTAGATCTTAGTCGAGATTGACAAGTTTCTGTGTTTGCTTTTGCTTCTGTTTTCGTTTGTTGTTTCTGCTTTTGTTTCTTTGTTTCGGTCTTTTGTTTGCTTTTCTGTGAGATTTACAGCTACTTAGGATACGCTGACACGCTTCCTCATGGATCGATCCTGACTTCCCACTACTGCATAAAGAGGGAGTCTTGTAATTATTTGCGTGGGCCTAAATCTGGTTTGATCTATTTGATTATATTTCATACTTGATTTCCTCCTTACAACAAATTGTTCATATTCAAGTATGGGGTCCTAGCAAAGTGGCATGAAGCTCTGCATGATGAGTTGGAAATATCTCTTCCCACTCCACCGTTTTGTTATGGTGGAGACGAGCAAACAAATCAACCAATGGAGCGGAAGAGGTATGATGATGAGGTATACAAATTTTCTTTATATCTTTCTTTATGCATGCCAACTGGAGCCCAGGAAGGAAGATGAATGGGTGAAGCCATGGAGCGTTCACTCGGGGAGGTTTAAGCTTCTTCATATGATGCCCCCGGATGACATCCCACGCTTCCCACCACCGGAGGAACCACCAGATCCACCTATACCTCCTGACAAAGATGAGCCAGGCTAATGCTTAATGAAGAAGTCGGCCTAGCGACTATAAAATCAGAGCTTGTGAATAAACTTTATTTTTGGGACTTTTGGACATTGTTGTTTTTTGTTTGTTTTTTGAACTTTTAGTTTTTCTATTGTGGGTATTTTTCTTCTAGATTTTTTCAGGTCCATGAGGATAGAAGCAAGCTAAATTCGGACTCGGTCCAGGCATTTTCACTCGAAATTTTGAAGCCTTGCACACCTGTCTAGTGAGTTTCTTTCTTTACCCTTGTTTTTATACAGTGAGGACACTGTAATGTTTAAGTATGGGGTGGGAGAAGGGCTTAATTTGTGCATATTGGATTTATTTGACCATATTTGTGCATGTTAAAAGTTTATTTCTTGAGTTGCTTATACATGGCTATTTTGAAATTCATTATTGATTTTTGTGCTTATATACATGTTTTCAAAAGTTTATAAAAATAACCCCCATTGAAAATTTTGATTAATGTCATGGAAGTTTTATATTGAACTCGACGATGTAAAATTGGATTCATTAGAGATATAGCATGAAATTTCCTAGTAAAGGGAAGTCACAATGAAGTACATTATTTTTATTGAAAACCATAAAAGGAGGTCAAATTTGAAATTGCTTTTGACATGTTGCATGATAAGAGGATGAAGGACTTTAGATTTCCATATAATGCTCATATGTTTATATCCTAGCCTTACCTATGTTTATGCTTCACAAAAAGCCATATTATGCCTTATTTCATATATTGCTCCACAAGATCTAAATATTGTCATTTTTTACCTTATATTCTATCCGGGGATTATGTTGAGATTGATGTTACATTATGGAGATTATTATATGGTGTTTGTGTTGTTATTATGATATTTGGAGCAGGGTCAATCTACCTTTATCACCTCAGGAGATAAAGGTAGATTGACTCTGCTCGCTAAGATAATAGTTTGGCGAGATGGGACACATTGTGAGGAGTCCAAAGCACTAAGTATCCGGGGCCATTCATGACACCCATGTTTGCGACTCGCGAGAAGGCAGTGGTGAGGTTAGAGAGGTAAAAACATTATTATTGAGAAAAAACATTATGAAAGGTGATGAATCTTATGAAAAGGAGTGTTGTATGAAAAGTTTGGAAATACTCCATTTCCCCGGATTATTAGCACCACATTGCCAAAAAATTGCCCACCTTTAGCCTTTGACCAATCTACTCCATATTGAGCTTAAATTAAAGTCCTCTTGATTATTAATGCTTTTTCACATGAATTGTTTTTGCATAACCCTCCTTTTGTGAGTAGATGTTCATTTTGTATTGCACATGCATGAATTTGTGACACTAGTACCTTTTCAAGGATGGTAATTGACTGCAGGGTTATATGGAAATGAATCTAAGATGTTGAGAGTTTTGATTTCTTCCCCTGAATGACAATTAAAAGTATTGCTTGAGGACAAGCAAGCTTAAGTATGGGGTGTAAGTTGTGAGCCTAATTTGCCATGTTTTATAGTTACTTTTATATCGTTTTCTGCATATATTTCATACATTTGGGTTAGAATAATACACAATTTGTGTATTTTATGTTTATTTGCAATATATGGAGGTCTACACAAGTTTTTGTTATATTTTGCATAAATCGGACGCACTTTGGAGCTTAAAGGAAACTCTTGGAGAGCTAAGAATAGTGCAGCTGGAGAAAAGGCCATTTTTCACCATTCTTCATTTTGAATCAAGCTTTGATGTCTTTATGAGAGTTGTAGCCCTCGAAAAGAGCTTTCCAACGCATGGTCATATGCGTCAATCCGACGAACGAGGACCCGGGAAAATGCGTTTTAAGAACAGAGTAGAAAGCGGGAGCCCAACTTTACTCGATCTCGAGTTCACTTACTCGATCTCGACAAAAGTTGCTCGAGCACACCTGGTCGAGTAGAGCATGGTCGAGAAGATGAGAGCCAGATCAACCCGACTCCGAAGCCTTACTCGATCTCGAGTAAACTAGTCGAGATCGACCAAAACCCTGATGCCATGTCCGGAGTCGAGGAGCTGTGCCAAGTCGAGAAGCCGAGGACTGAAGACGCCGAGCACCATTTTACTCGATCTCGAGGAACTTCTCTGATCTCGAGAACCCAGCAACACCTGACCGAGCCGGATCGAGCACTAGCTACTCGAGACGCCCAGCCGAGCCATAGTCGACGACCACGTTACTCGATCTCGAGTAGGCCTACTCGATCTCGAGAAGCCGTGTCCTGGAGCCGCGTAACGCGGTTTGCTGTCCTACGCGGTTTGGGAATCCTTGGAGCCGAAGGAATCCGAGTTTGGCCGAGATCTATCAACATCTATCAAGACCTATCAACACATGGAAGATTTACCTATTTTAGATATAATTTTCTATTTGGATTTAATTCCTTTATTTGCATTTATTTATCTTTAAGCCTTTAGATAATTAGATTTAGATTTAGGTAGACTTTCTTACCTAGAATAGCTAGGGAATGAAGGCTGTAAATAAAGTCATAGGGGGCTGATTTTCATTCATTCAAGTCAAGTCGTCTTAGGACGCAAGGAGGAGGAGGAGAGAGAGAGAGAGGAGGCGCAAGGAGGAGAAGGAAGGAGACGAACGGTTGTAAGTTTTAGTTTATTTTATGTTAAAGTTAATTTCTTTTATTATGGTTTGTTTCTAATTTCCTTCTTCTAGGGTTGGGGTGATCCCAACATAGATATGTGTGTTTGATTTATAAATCCATGAATTTATATGTCTTTATCATCATCTACCTATGTGCTTAATCCTTTGCGAGAGTTGAGGAAATTCCTTATTCATGATATTGAAGCGAAAAGTGATCTTATTATGAATTGGATAGTAATTAGGGTTTATTTGCGAGAGCCGACTAATCCTAATTAAGAAAAGGTAGAAACAAATTAGGTTTTTATGCGAAAGCCTTTATCACCTAAATTGTTGGAATTTGCGAAAGTCGATTATTTGATATAAAGCATGCATCTTTATGTGATTTATGATATGCACATATGTTTATTGTTGTGGTGATCCCTAACCTTGGAAGTTTGCATCTTTATTTGTTTTATTTTATTATTTTTATTCGGCACATATTCTACTCGATATCAAACCACCATTCTCTCTCCATCCCTCGACATCGACCCCTCTATTCTTTGCCGACGGCCACCCTCATCACCTTTTCTTGCTATCCCTGAACCCCAAAACACACTAAACCTAGAACCGCTGACTTCTCTCCTGAGGACGAACCTGACTCCACTATCCTATAGCGGGGTCTTGACTACAAATTTATTTGGTCGAGAAACCCTCTCGTCACATTATCATGCCTATTTTGGATAGGCATTATAGGTAGGTCTTATTGCATTTTACTAGTCATATTGAATATGTTTTTATGTATTTCCATTGTCGTTCATATGAAGTATTCGAGTTCGGAATCTACGCATTTTTGGTGTTTATTTTGCAGTTTTATGATTCGAGCTTGAAGGGAGACTTGGGAGTCGGTAGAGACTGATTTTGGAGAATAATGAAGGCTATAGAAGAGGCATCAAGGGAACAAGAAATCACAACATCGAAGCAATGGAGAAGAATCGCAAAGCCTGAGAAGTGGCGCCCGCCGCTTTTCTACCGGCGCCCGTCGATGCCCTGTGTCCAGCGATACCGATTTCGTCCGAAGATCCTATTATTATTATTATTATTATTATTATTATTATTATTATTATTATTATTATTTATTTATTTATTATTATTATTATTATTATTATTATTATTATTATTATTATTATTAATAATATTAATATTATTATTATTATTATTATTATTAAAGATCTTACATGAAATTAGATCGAAGCTGGCTAACAAGCTGGGCTCTGCATCTCTTTTGAATACGAAACGCGATCCTAGTCAAAGTGTGACAAAACCCTCTACTATACCCAAGTATCCTCTTAGCGACCCCACACACCCGCTTGAGGAGCCCCATAGGATCATCCTCTAAGTTACCAATAGTAGAAAAGGAAAACGGCATAAATTGATAACCTTTGGCCCTGCAAACATCATCGTACTTCTTCCTCTTGTTATTAGTCGCCACTCTAGTTGCTTTACCCGGAATGAAACTTGAAAGACCAAGTGAACTGAAGATAGAAGTTCCTGTAATGTCCACACAAGTATCATTTCCCTAGAACTAGTTGTAGAATAGGATATCAGCTGGTCGAAGTTCCCCTCCCTTGTCATCAACCATTCTAGTAGATGCCTCTTTGCGAATAGAGATTCCAGTCTTCAAGCACTCATCGAACAAAGCATCATGCACCACATTATGTCGATGCATAACACCAATATCAACAGCACAAGCAAGTGCATGATCACCCCATACATGCCAAATGCCTTTCTCACAACCAGGGCACTTAGATGCCGCACTTAACAATTCAATTCCTATACGGTATTTAATAATTGAACGAAAGGTAATAGGATTCATAACCTGGTGAAGACCAGAAATAAGAGCAGCTTTAAGCCACTATTGAACCATAGGGAACTTCAGATTCGCAATAAGAGCTTCTTCCCTTCCAATAAGAGCAAAGTCCACCTTGAAATAATTGTCCACATTTCTGTAGTAGTAGCTAGCCATTTTCTTCATTAGGTGGGGAGCTGGTTGTATTAAACACATGTCCAAGTCATCCTTATCGATAGCACTAACCCAACTAGAGGCCACTTATTCGTAAGAGGTACCATAACCAATCAATCAAGCACTCCTCAAAATACGGTTCTGCAAACCACGGGAGTGGATCCTCTAAGTGAAAAAGGCATAATGCAGTGTGTCCGCAGCTGTGTAGACCCCAAGACCACCATAGTCAAGGGGCATAGTAGATAGACGTCATTATTATTATTATTATTATTATTATTATTATTTTCTTTTTTTTTATAATAATTATTATTATACTAATAAAATAAGAGTTTACACAGAATTAGTGGGGAGCCGAGAGACAATCTGAGCCTCCACTCCCTTAGCAATAGAAAACCCTACCCTAGTGAAAATATGAGCTGCATTATGAGCCCCCATATCATGAGCGTGAGCAAATTTCTGGATCCTCCTTAGTAGGGCTATGGCGTCTGCCTCAAGTTCCCCTAGTGCGGAAAAAGAGAAGGGTAAGAACCCATAACCAATAGCCTTACACTTATCTTGATACTTAACTCGCTTACGACGAGCCGCCTCGGCCACCACATGCCCAGGAACAAAATCAATCATCCCAGATCGCGTCAAGGGGGATGACCCTGTCAAGTCAACACAAACATCCAGCCCTTCATCCCATGCATAAAGAAGCATGTCCGCCGGACAGAGGTGTTTTCCGTATCCCCCACACAGCCCAATATCAACCTCTTTACCAGCTGAGATCCCAGAACGATAACAGACATTCACCAAAGTGTCACGAACAGCATTATGACGATGTTTAATCCCCATAATACCAGCACACGACACAGCATGGTCTCCAAAAATGTCTCCCTCAAATACTCTAGAGCACGCGGGACAAGGCTTCGAAATGGAAAACAAAGGGATATATAACCGATAGCATAACACACAACGATACGTCTTACCATTCATACTCTGACCCAGCCCTGAGATGGGGACAACCCTAAGCCAATCAGTCGCATGGTCTTGAGGCTGAGAACTCCACAAAGCCATCTAACGCGGTGATAATAAGGAAAAGGTATTCTCTACATCTTCCGTAATCCGTGTGAAATATGTGTCTGCTAATTTCTTCATGAGTTTGGGGGCAGCGATATCACTTGGACTACTCAGAATATCAATTCCTACCTTATCGTTGAAGACACGCACAACGTCATCCAATGCAAATCTAGGCGAAGTGACCTTAGCATGTTGGAGAAGCTTAATTTGCAGGCTAGCAGATTGTAAACGCGAAGCTAGAAAAGCATAAAAAAGAGCATCACCTGCAGAATAAACACCAAGACCCCCAAACCTGAAGGGCAGTGTGGTGAGCCTCCATTGCCAATTGTCGAAACCCGGCCCAGAGGCAGTGATAATCCGTTCCAAAGACCGTCGAAGAGCTTGATCAAACTTAAGCTGGGCAGACTCGAAGGCAGGAGGGGGACATGTGCGTAAAGCAAAATAAAGCTTGGAGACCCCAGTACAAGCACGCAGCAACAATAGCTCACATTGTGGGTCACCAATCTTAGCAACTGCATCCATAAGCTCGATCGTTTTTTCCACTCTCTTCATCACCAGCTCACTACTAAACGCCGAATTAACACCGACAGATCCACCAAGAAGCTTAACCCCTTGCAGCGGCCTAGCAATGTTAGGCGGAAAAACACCAGCCATCCTGCTCCTTGGGTCCTCTCTCGGCCAAAAAATTTCAGTTTTATCAACATTGAGGTGTAGACCATAACTGGGTCCGTCCTCAATAATCATCTGCAGAACCTTCCCCAAGATCAAGGTATCCCCCACAATAGTGTCGTCATCCAAATACCAAGCCTGAAAACACAACTGAAACGTGTCCTAGATTTTGCGCACCAAAGGATGCAAAACTAAAGCAAACAATAAAGGGCCGAGAGGATCTCCTTGCTGCACCCCTTGACAAGACCATAGGGTATGATCACCATAGTACAACCTAGCTGGACTGGAGTAGCAAAACACAACCCAATGCGAGATTGCGGGACAATGGGTTAGGACTTCACGAATCATTGCTTCCCGCTCAACCAAATTGAAAGCATTTTTAAAGTCCACCAACAACATAGTAACACCCTCCTCCTTACCGCGCTCCTCAACCAAACGGTTCATTGCATGGAGGATGGCCTCACCCCCACCTGACACTCCCACTCCAAACTGGAAATCACCCAAATAACCACCCAAAGAATGACCAAACAAGGAAGCACACACCTTAGAAACCAAACGCCTCCTAACAGTACCCACAGCAATGGGGCGAATACCACCGCCTGGCTTGACAAGAGGCGTGAGAGGTGCACTAGCAATGTACTCGCCTAACCCCTTAGGACATTTACCCCCCAGAAAGAGATTAACCACACTGGTGATAGCATCGACTAACTCATCAAAAATAACAACTGCAGCCCCACTCAAGCAATCCATAAGATGTTGAGCACGTAAACCATCTCTCCCACACGATGAACCACGCGGAAAACTCTTAATTCTGTCCAAAACAACACCTCTCGACGAGAAAAGGATATGGGGACCAATAGGAGTAATGGGTATGGATGGCGGCTGAGAGGAAGGATGTTTAGCGTTCAACTCCTCAAGAGTGGCACTAGAATATGGGGCAATGCCAGAGGAGGAAAGAACCCTGACAGCAGCGGTGTAGTGCCCATCACAAATCTTCCTCTTACACTGCTTGATATTACGCTCTGTCAAATCAAGGTCATCCTCGTCATCAACTGACAAGAGAGGAGAAGGTTCAGAAAGAGTATCCAACACAAGCTGCATAATAGTGCCAAGCTCACTCCAAGCACAAATAGCCTTAAGTATACATTCCTCCTGCAACCGCCGCTTGTTAGCGGATCTGGACTCCTGGCTACTCCTAGGAGAAAAGGTTTTAAGAACACACACAAGCAACACCAACAATCTAACCCACCCTCCGATGTCATCCGGATTGCTGATCACATTATCAAGAGCTCCTTTTAGCACTCGAGAAAACCCAAGACGACACTTAGGGGGAATAGATTTCACAGTACGCAGCCTCTTAGTAAAGATACGGTCGAGCAGATCGACATTGAAAACACACAACTGATGAACCACCAAACCAGAATCACAATCAGGCTGCACCGGAGAAGAGGTAACACACGGCTTGGCAAAGTCATAAAGAATGAATCTGACCACACCATCAACACAATCAGGAGGGTGAACAAACTGAGAACCACTTCCATGACGACATTTTGAGCGGAGAGTATGCGTTTTGAAACATACTCCACACAACCAAATCCCCATCTTCTTAAAGGTACTTTCAGCCTTAGTGAAGACAAGCACGTCGGAGGAAATAGCATTCCTTGTCGTTACTTGAGCATCTCTCATACAATGGCGATCCCTTAGGTGTGTGATCAAGGACGCTTTAGTAAGCCCTTGTCCACCTCCATCTTGGCACCCATTGAGACCCACAAATGGACAATGAAATCGAACCGAAGCAGTCGGCATCGACAAGTCAAAACCGGCAACACCCAAAACAACAACCAACAAAGGTAATGAAATCACGAACACCTAGGTACGAAGCAAGGAACAAAACAATCGACTACACCACGTAAATATATAACAGCAAACAGAAGCTCCAAAAACTAAAGCAACCAAAGCGTCGCTTCTCAGAATACCACCGGCAAAAAGAACCGCCGCTTCTCAGAACCACCAAACAGCAGCAATCAGAAGCAACAAAAGGCAACGAAACTAAAACAAACAGAAGCAAACAGTCCAACGGTTCTCCCAGCGACTCCGAGCGGCACCGAGTGCTTCTCACAGAGGCTGTAGGCTGACCGAAAGGAACACCAAGAAGAAAGACGTACACACTGGCGCCGACAACGGCACATAGCGGTGGCTGCAAGAACTGACGGGGAAAGAGACCGAGAAGAAGACAAACCTGATGTGCCCTAGCGACACCGGGGAAACAAAGCGCAGGCGGCAAGACGAGGACCGGCGACAGGGAGAAGGGGGCTCGCGAACAGACAACGCCGGGCACCGGAATGAAACAGTGAAGCCATCGCCGGACGCGCAATCTCCTGATCGGCAATCTCCTGATCGCCGTGCCCTAGCAGACCGTATCTCCTGATCGCCGTGCCCTAAATACACTGCTAATTTTTACTGGAATCACCGCTAATCTCCGCAACCCCCTGCGGAACGAGCTCCGCAACCTCTTGCGGATCTCCCCAGAAGTCGTGCCAAACACGCTCTAAAAGTCCATCGATAAAACGTCCGCAAGACGTTGCGGAGAGAGGTCCGCATTAGGATGTGAAGATTCCTAAACTATATGTAAAAAAAAATAAAAAATAAAAATTCTCAAAAAAGTTCCGCAGGGAGGTGCGTAACTATTTTTATTTTTTTTTTCTCCTTGGATTTGCTTCTTGGAAGGAGAATCGAACACAGAGTCGCAACAGGGTGCCGACTTAACTCCGCAAGGAGTTGCGGAGTTAAGTCGGCGTAAAGGCTGTTTGGCACAACGTCAAAAGTATTCCGCAACAGGGTGCGGATTTAACTCCGCAAGGAGTTGCGGAGATTAGCGGTGATTCTATTAAAAATTAGCGGTGTATTTATCAATCCTCTATTATTATTATTATTATTATTATTATTATTATTATTATTATTATTATTATTATTATTATTATTTTGCACGACTCTATTTAGGTTATTTTCATTCTATTCCAGCCGTGTGTTGTTTTGGATGTGCCGTTTGAGAGACAACAGAGAGATGAGCGTTACTTTGGCTATGATTTGCTAAATTCATAGTTTCGCCTGTGATTCGAAGACATGGTTGGATGAATTGTGAGGATTTGATTTTAATTAGTTATTTATAAGTTTATTTACCATCTTGTTCTTATTGATAGTTATTTGTGTACCTTTGTATGCTTGATCACCGTGTTAGGAAATGCATCTATTCTATGAATCCGTTGTTGGTTTCTCAATAGAGAACAAAGTCATTGATTCAGTGATGTTTTTTAGAGCTGGCAATTCCTGAACTGACCCGAGAAACCCGACCGACTCACCCGAACCGAAACCCGACCGAACTCGAAAATTTGGCGTTATGCATAACTCGAACCCAAAACCAAGCCCGAACAATATTGACCCGAAACCCGAATTGACCCGAAGACAGACAAACCTGACTCAACCTAGACCCGACCCGAATTCCAACCTGACCCGAATTTCAACCCGACCCGACTCCCAACCCGACCCGGCTCCCAATTGACCTGACTCCCAACCCGACCCGACTCCCAACCGACCCGAATCCCAACCTGACCTGAATATCCTTGAATATATATATCTATTATACATTTATACTATAAAAAAATTACTATAATCCATTATCGAGCTATTGATAGTTAATGCAATTTCTAAACAAAATAAAATTTTCATTGATCAAAATAAAAACTTAAAATCTTTAGTGCATAAAGTGCATTCTCTCTGAATAGATTTCATTTCTTCCCTCCTTAAATTTGATTCCCTCTCAATAAATTTCATTCATTCCCTCCTCAAATTTCATCCCTCCTATATTTTTCTCCCTTCCCTCCTCAAATTTATAAATTTCATTCATTCCCTCAACAAATTCCATCCCTCCTATATTTTATCCCTTCCCTCCTTAAATTTGATTCCCTCTCAATAAATTTCATTCCTTCCCTCCTCAAATTTTATTCTCTCTCAATAAATTTTCATTCCATCTTATTTTTATTTCCTCGCAGTTTATGAAATTTCTTTTGTAATGAATAATCTAGTTAACAAAAACAAAATTCAACGAGACAAAAAATAAAATTTTACTTATGTAAAAATCTATTTAACAATTCTGACCAAAACCCGAACGAGACCGACCCAATTCTGACCGAAAACCCGAATGGGTCCAACCCAATTTTGACCGAAACCCGACCAATCTGAATTTCATTTTGACCGAATCCGACCCGCCCCGACCCGACTAAGCCGGACACATAAATTTTGACCGAGTTGACCCGAATCATCACTTACCCAACCCGAATGTGATTGACCCGAACCCGACTGGATGACCCGAATTGCCAGCTCTAATGTTTCTATTGCCTTTGTAGTGGATGATAACAATTGATCTATGTTGAGCAGATGACATTAGGGTTAATGGAGTTGTTTCTTTTAATTCCTAATTGGATTGAATTGATGTGTCAATTGGTCTTAAGTACTCAATTTTTTAATGCTATTCTTTAGTGATGCCACATTGAATAAGTGATTGTATCTTTGCGGAACAATCAACCATAAGTAGTCGACATAACCTTATAATTAATATTGAAATCAACCCAAAGATAATAATCCCCAACCATTGTCAAGAATTACAGGTGAAGCACTTCTCTATCTTATTAACATTACTTTGCAATCATTATTCTATTTAGTTTATCTTGCTATTTCATTAGTTTGCTACAACCTATTTGATATTATCTTAGAAAATCATCAATAGAAATATACACGAATACTCTTCTATGTGGGATCGACTCCGTCCTTATCTGCTATAATAATCTTTTGGTTAAGCATTGAGTTAGGATGTTTACTTTTGGTGGAACTGAGCGCCAACACAATTATACTTCATCGGTTCGGATGCCACCAAGTCTTGGCGTCGTTTTCGGGGGAGTCTATGTTCATGTTTTCTATTGTTGATTTCTACTGTATGGTTCAGACCCGTTCTACTAATTCATTGCCTTTTTGTTTTGATCCTGAGATTGAGAGATCTCTATCTATGATGAAAAGGAGACTTGATTTTAATCAAGAAAGGGAGATGGAAGAAAACAACAATAATAATGGCAACATCATAACTCCGTCAAGAAGGATCATGAGAAGCTTAAAGAAGCCTGATCTGACAACATACCCGCTTACAATCGGCCAAGAAGGACCCTGAGAAGCTTGATGATGTTGTTTTTGATGAATAAATTTAAAAAAGATTTCATGTGGGATGTGTAGAAGATGTTTTGTCTTATGGCTGCTTGAGGACAAGCACGAATTAAGTGTGTGTGGGGGGGGGGGGGGGTGTTTGATAATGCATATTTCATTTAGGCATTATAGGTGTTTCTTATTATAATTAGTTGGTGGTTTTACTATTGTTTAAGTCTAGTTTCGTTTATTACTTGTGAAGTATTCGAGTTTGGAATCTATTCGTTTTTAGTGTTTATTCTGCAGAATTACATTCCGACCTTCGATGGACTTTGGGAAGAGCTTAAGAAGCATGTTTTGGGAGCATATGGAGGCTAAGGAGGAGCTAGAGAGGAGCAAGGAGGCACGACATTTGAATTTATTGAAGACAATTGAGGAATGTCGAACACTGTAGAGACGGCGCCCGCCGTCTCTTGCACGGCGCCCGCCGTCCCTTGCACGGTGCCCGCCGAGGCCCTGTTTTCCGAACACGCGGTTTCGAATCCGAAGACATTATTTTATTATATTTCCTACTAGGGTTTTACCGACCTTTGGGAGAGTTATTTAGGCTGTTTTTAGTTTTGTTCTTCTGTGGTGGTGGTTGATTATTGTGAGACTATGAACACAATTAGAGAGAGAGAGAGAGAGAGAGAGAGAGTTGGCCTATGAGTTGCTAAACTCATAGTTTCGCCGTGATTCAAAGACATGGTTGTTTGGATTATGAGGAATTGATTCTATTTGATTATTCATGTTCTTAGTTATCATCTTGTGCTTAATTTATATTTGTGTTCCTTTCTATGTCTGATCAACATGTTAGGAATTGCATCTTAGCTATCAATTCGTTGTTTTTTTATTGATAGCAAATAAAGGTATTGATGATAGTGATGTCTCTTTGTCTTTGTAATGGATGATTTCAATTAATCTATGTTGAGGATATTCGATTACCGCTGAGTTCGGTATGCGCATATTAGTCTTAAGTGGGTTGAGTCAATGTGCCTATTGGTCATGATTACTTGAGTCCTTAATGCTATGCTTTAGTGATATTGAATAAGATGAGTGATTCTCTGCGGATCTCTCCTTCTATGAAGATGCCCCATTTGCTGTCTTGGGAAGAAAATGATCGTTGGCTCAAGCTTGAGAAGAGGCGGTACGAATCCACCATATTCTTTTATCCCTCAGCGTTGAAGAAATTAAGAATATTTGAGGAGGTTCATCAACTCCTACAAGATGGGGGATTGAGCGATTTCTTGGATGTATCTGCTTATACCTATCCGGCATTAGTGAGAGAGTTCTTGGCTACCCTGGAGTCAGGCAACATATATGGAGATTCATTCTTAGCTGAGGAATCGGAAGTTCGTGGTAACTAAGGATCTCATTGCACGGGCTTTTGGTGTTACCGAAATGCCTGCTGATGCCAGATTTGAGGACAAGTTGGGTGCTCCAAATCCTAGTGATATGTGGAAGGAGGCTACAAAAGAGTTCGTTGATTATGAACGAGACCGTTGTTCATCCATGATTACTCATCCTGCGTTGAGGTTGTGCTATTTGGTGCTTTGTGACTCTTTCCTAGGTGTGGAGATTTCGTCCATTGTTACTATGAGAGCCTGGAGCTATATCTGTTGTCGGACTCCAGGAGGGGTGCACATCACTGACTCGGTTTAGCTATTTTTGGGAAACTATATGGAGGTGACTAGAGCTACTTTTGTGAGGCCATATCGCATTATTGTTTTCGGAGGTTTGATATCATTGATTGCTCGCTGAGTTGGTGTCTATCTTGATGATTTGCAGCGTCTCCATGATAAGAATGTTTATGATCTTGCCAGCCTACAATGGTGGGGCATGCTTGAGTGGGCCCAACGTCCGGATAGAACTTGGTGTTTTAAATGGAAGTCGGGACCAGGGGAGGAGCATCACCATTATCTACCTGCGGAACTACCATATTGCCTGAGGATGTCAGATTTCAATCTCTATCACAACAAGTTTCCATTAGATCCTGAGAAGAATAGTATAGAGAGGCGATGGCCTGTTATTGATGATGAGGCCAGCGATGGTGAAGCTGCAGAGGATGAGGTTATTGACGATATGCCTACTGAGATTACAAAAGCTGAAGTTGTAGAGAAAGAAGAAGTTGGTGAGGATAACGTCAAGCCTATATATGTTACGTTAGATGATCTTGATCGTCGATTTGCTGATTTTGAGGCGAGCACTGTTGATAAGCTCGCCGGTCTTTGAGAGAAGCTCTCGAGTCTTCAGAATGCGATATTGATTGCCCGTCAGGACATCAATCAGCGTTCTGGACCCCAGACCCCGCCTTCACAGTAATTGGTCATTCATTTGCTTCTTTCAAACCCTTTATTTTTATATTTTTCATTGTTCCTTCTTGTGTTTCTATGCATTGAGGACATAGTTAATTTAGTTCATGTTTGAATTTCTGTTTTTGAGTCTTTGTTATTTCTTTTATGTTATAGAAAATGTCAAATATGAAGAAAAAAAATTCAAAAATGTCAAAAAATATGACAAAAAGCGAGTCTTGTTTTGTTGTTTTGCATATTGTGTTATCAAAGATTTCCATCTAATTTGAGTTTGTGCTGACATGATCTTATAAATCCCATGGAATTCTGGAATGATTTGATCTTATCTTGAAATTTGGTTTTTATGTGAAATATGATTGAGCATATATAATTGAGCATTTATGATCTAAGTTTGGGAGTATGCTTGAAAGTCAACAAAAATTTGTCATAGTGAGATATTTTTGGCCTTATAAGGGATACATCTTTATTCCTTTTGCTTTGTTGTGTGATTTACTCTTCCTATGCATTTATCATTGAGTATTGCCATGGTTATCTATTTTCAAGGCCGATCATATACATGTTCATTGCTTGATAAGTTCAAATGATAGAAGCAACCTTTTAGCCACATATTTATCCATCTCTACCTTATGTTATATCTTGCTTTGAAGCCAATTCTAGCCTTTAGCCTTTTTATTGATAGCTCCACAAAATTATTATTCCTAGCCTATGATGAGCCTTACCCTTATTCCGGGAGAATTGAGATTTTGAGTGGGTTATGAAATCTATTTTGGAGATTGAGGAGAATGAAGCTAAAGTGTGATGTTATTGTTTATGGTTTTGAGAAGATGTAATGTTATGTGCTTAATTAGTCCCTCATTCTTATGCATTTGATTTTCATGTATTTTTGCTCAAGAAAAAGAAATAAAAAGCTTGGAACTAGGAAGGATAAAATTCACCTAAGGGTAAAAGTAAGTTTAAAAAAAACCGAAAAAAAAGGAAGATTTTTAGATAATGAAGAAGAATTAAAATTATGTTGGTTATGAGATATATTGGTTGGGTGTTGAGATTGCATGATATGTGAGATGATGAGATGAGATGATTTGATGAGTTATGAAGATTTTTGGATTTATTTTGATGATGTTGAGAGATGTTGTGCATTTGTGAGCTTGATTTATTGAGTTAGTTTGTGTTATGTTGGGAGTTTTGGAATCTTATTTTCCCGGAATTTATTGCACCACATGACCAAGTACAATTCCTTGCCCATATGTTTCTACCAAGCCCCATTACAACACCGTGTGAATGGAATCTTCAATGAAGGTTTCCATTGAGAGAAAGTCCTCTTGGTGTCTTTATTTTTGCATTGACGTATCCGGTGGAGATTTTGTGATTGAAATGTCAATATTTGAGTTGATGCTTGTACATGGAATTGAGGTGAGTGTGTGCTTAAAGCCTAAAACACATGAGAGTGAGAGATACACATTTTTTCCTTGGTAAGGTTGATTTTTGAGCATGCAAACAACTTGATCTCATATATACATGTTATGACGTTTATATGTTTGATTGTGTTTTTACCATTAATGATGTTGTTTTTTATGAGTAAAGTTATGAAAGATTTCACGTGGGATGTGTAGATGATGTTTTGCCTTATGGTTGCTTGAGGACAAGCAAGAGTTAAGTGTGGGGGGTTTGATAATCCATATTTCACATAGGCATTATAGGTGTTTCTTATTATAATTAGGTGGTGGTTTTGCTATTGTTTGAGTCTAGTTTCTTTTATTACTTGTGAAGTATTTGAGTTCGGAATCTATGCATTTTTAGTGTTTATCAATAGAATTACATTCCGACCTTGGATGGACACTGGGAAGAGCTTAAGAAACATGTTTTAGGAGCATATGGAGGATAAGGAGGGGCTAGAGAGGAGAGAGGAGGCACGACATTGGAATTTATTGAACACAATTGAGGAACATCGGTCACTGTAGAAACGGCCACCACCGCCCCTTGCACGGCGCCCGCTGTGGCCCGGTTTTCAGAATACGCGGTTTTGGATCCGAAGCCATTATTTTATATTATTTTACTATATTTCATACTAAGGTTTTGCCGACCTTTGGGAGACTTATTTAGTTTTTTTTTTCAGTTTTGTTCTTGTGTGGTGGTGGTTGATTATTGTGAGACTTTGAACACAATTAGAGAGAGAGAATTAGCCTACGAGTTGCTAAACTCATAGTTTCGCCTGTGGTTCGAAGACATGGTTGCTTGGATTGTGACGATTTGATTCTATTTGATTATTCATGCTCTTAGTTATCATCTTGTGCTTAATTTATATTTGTGTTCCTTTCTATGCTTGATCAGCATTTTAGGAATAACATCTTAGCTATGAATTCGTTATTGTTTTCTTGATAGAAAATAAAGGTATTGATGATAGTGATGTCTCTTTTTCTTTGTAGTGGATGATTTCAATTGATCTATGTTGAGGATATTCAATTAAGGCTGAGTTCAGTATGCGCCTATTAGTCTTAATTTGGTTGAGTCAATGTGCCAATTTGTCTTGATTACTTGAGTCCTTAATGCTATTCTTTAGTGATATTGAATAAGATGAGTGAATCTCTTCGGATCTCTCAACTTTAGTCAAGTAGACCTAGGAATATGAATAGTTAATAGATCAATCCGAGGACCATGAATTCCAACCATTGTTAGAGAATTGCAGGTGAAATGTTCTTTCTACTTTGATATCGATTTGCTTTGTGATCATAAATCCGATTACTTTGACATCTTTGTTATTTGTTACGAATCATTTCTTTGCTATAAGAGTCTTTCCTTAGAGTTATTGAATAGGAAATCGCTTCTCTCTGTGGGTTCGACACCAAAAATTCCCATTTTCTTCAACGTCGGAGGATGAAAGAATATGGTGGAATCATATTCCCTCTTCTTAATCTTAAGCCAACGATCCTCTTCTTCCCAAGACATGAAATAGGGCTTCTTCATAACAGGAGCAGAAGACATGATGCAACTCGAGGGCAAAACCGAAGAAAAACCACGGAAACGAACAAAAGACAAGCTCTCTACAGGGACGGTGGGCGCCGTGTCTGGGGCAACGGGCACCGTGTACTCAGAACCTGGAATCCGAGTGGAAACGTAGGCAAACTGACGTCCACACCCCTCCAAACTTGAAACTTTCACGAACAACTTGGTTTCAAAGGGTTCTTTGGTGATAGGTAGGGGAATGGTATGGGAAAAGTTGATTTTTTGTGGATATAGGGTAATGGTGGAGAGTGTTTTGGTGGACAGAATCAATTGAAACACAAGGATTTAGGTTATTGGAATGGATTCAATTAGGCTTTTGGGTTTTGTAGATTTCTTGAGCAAGCTTAGTTGATTAAAAATAGGGAGTAGCAATATATGGTGAGTTGGAGAGGGAAAATCTATCAAAAAGAAAAATAGAAAATATTAGAACTAGATATAATAGAAAATAGAAAACTATAGAAACTTTAAATCTAAAAATAAGGAAACTAACCCTAAAAGAAAAATCTAATCCTAAGATAGATAGAAAATAGATAAAAGATAAAATGAATTAACCTATGATACATAGAAAATAATCTAATCCTAAAAATAGATAGAAAACAATCTAACCTTAAAAAAATAAAAAGAAAATAATATAATCCTAATAAGATAAATAAAACTAACCTAAAACGAAAATAACCAAAAATAAAAAGATAGAAATTTCCCTTCCAAGTTTACCAAAATTCGGACTCGTCAGGCGAACAATGGGCGGCGGGCACCGTGTCCACAAAATGTGACTCCGCACTCCAAATCAAACAAAACTTAACTCCGACAAAAGTTTCAACTTACCGTAGCTTCCGAAATTCAGCGACACAATTGATCCTACTTTATTGAATTGAAAACTAATTGCAAAATAGAAATAATACTAACTACCTTGGGTTGCCTCCCAAGAAGCGGCTTTGTTTCACGTCTTTGGCTTGACGTGATGCATTTCTTGATCAAGTTATTCCACCAAGATCCTCCACAATTGTCATTTTCAAGACAAGAGGGGGAGCTTTTGGAACTTCTCCAACATATCCATCAATTGCAATTGGAGGTTGCCCTGCAATTGCAAAAACCTCAACATTGTTAGGAATCGATTTCTCATAGGGAATAACAATATAATCATTTGAATTGGACGCATTGTCATGTGACTTAAACAAATTCTCAATTTTCCTCTCAATGTCATCTTTCCCTAATCTAATTTCATCTTTATTAGAAAACCCAAGATAACTTTGGTGAAGCTAGCATTACCTATTGCACATGGAATAGTAAACATACCTCGATCTTCGCACTTTTCAGGCAACCATTTCTGAAGTAAAGCGGAAACATTCTCACTTAAATTTACCTTTTCTTTCTTTCGCTTCCTTTGCTTGCGTTTCTTCGTGCATAGTTCTTGCAAAAATTTCGCATAGCGAGACACAATTTTAATCAAATGGAAAAGTGGAATATTTACCTCACAATGAGCAAAGGTGTCATAAAGAATTTGTTCATCTTCACACTTACGATCGGATCTTAAGGCATGAGGAAAGGGTGGTGCGGGTCTTGAAACCTCAGAAGACCACTCTTTAGAAGAATTCTTCGGGGATTGAACAATGTCAAAAGTCGGATCCATAAATGGAGGAGGCGGCGGGCACAATCTATGCAGTGTGTCTAAAATTCCGTCTCGTCCTCTTTATTTCCCAAATCAACTTCTTCCCTATGCCTTTCTTCAACATTCCTAGTGGGCACATTCACTTGTTTACCTCCTCTAAGGATCATAGCACCCACATTCTTCTTTGGATTCACTACCACCTACGATGGTATCTTCCCCGAATCTTTTGCTTTCAATTCACCAATCTTCTTAGCCATCTGACTCAACAACTTTTGTTGAACACTCATCTTGTCCAATAACAACCTCAATGTCTCGTCTCTATCTTTTTGTTGAGTGTTTCTTGAACGATTCTCAAATTGTCCTCTCTGAAAATGAACTTGTTGTTGCTGGCCTCTGCCTTTAAATCCACTTTGATAGTTTGAATTGTCGCCCTGATTGTAGTTGTTACCAAAGTTGCGGCGAGGTCCATAATCCATAGCATTCACTTCGGTGGTGTCCTCCTGAATCAAGGAATACTTATCATTCGTATGAGTTGGATCTCCACAAACACCACAAGGTCTAGGCTGATAGGGTTGATTCATTTGCATAGCCAACTTGTTCATTATCTCCATAAGCCTATCGATATCATCCTTGTGACCATCTCTCGAACTATCCAACTTATGAACACCTCTAACTCCTTGGTGTCTCCCATATTATTGCGATGCATTACCCAACCCTTCAAAATTCTGCATTGCTTCCTAGGGTGTTTTATCAAAAATATCTTCTCCACTAGTAGCATTGATGAAACTCCAATCTGTGTCAAGCAAGCCTTCATAAAGATATAGCACTAGATCATCCTTGGATATACCATGTTGCGGACAACTACCCCTTTGCTTCTTGAACCGCTCAACATACTCATAAAGACTCTCCGTAGGTGATTGCTCAATACTGGATAACTCTTTCTTAAGTTTGTTAAGGCGAGTTGCAGGAAAGTACTTTTACAGGAAAGCTTTTTTCAATTGTACCCATGTTGTAATGCTTTCTAGGGGTAGGTAATAAAGCCAATAGCTTACAAAACCTTTCAAGGTAAAGAGGAACACTCTCAACATCAATTGGTCATCATTCAGGCCTTGGGGTCAAAGTCTATCACACACGCTCACAAAGATAGCAAGGTGCTTGTTTGGTTCTTCCCCAGGCAATCCATGAAAGTAGGGCAAAATAGAAGATCAATTCGACTTATACTGAAATCTTGAACCCTCAAGGAGATCAGGAAGACTAATTGCAAGTGGTTGAGCACTCAAATTAGGTTCCTTTAGATTTCTCAGGGTCCTTCTTGGTGGATCTACAACTTCATCTTCTGTCATATCCTTGTTTGTCTCAAACTCAAGCTTCCTTTTCAACATAAGAGATCTTTCAATCTCACAATCAAAAGACAAAGAAAATGAATTACAAGATCTAGTTTGAACCATACAAGAACACAAAATACTTAAAGTAAAGATTAATTGAAAGGGATAAAGAAAAGCAAACTCCTTTCTTCTCCCGGGCAACGACGCCAAGAATTTGGTGGATAATGAACGTCGTTGGCACTTTTGCCCCCTTGCCAAATACTAATAATATCCGAACTCAAACAAAAAACCAATAGATTAGGCAATTAATCACTTGATAAACCAAATAACTACTAGTATAGCGATGAAGTCCGGTGTCTAACCCACAGGGAGAAGCGATTTCCTATTCAATAACTCTAAGCAAAGACTTAATGACAAAGCAATGATTCGTAGCAAGAAATAAAGATGTAAAACTAACCAGATTTATGATTGCAAATAGATTGATATCAAAGTAGAAAGAACACTTCACCTGCAATTCTCTAACAATGGTTGGAATTCATGATCCTATGATTGATTTATTAATTATTCATATTCATAGGTCCACTTGACTACAAGTTGAGAGATCGCAGAGATTCACTCATCTTATTCAATATCACTGAAGAATAGCTTAAAGGACTCAAGTTGTCAAGACCAATTGGCACATTAACTCAACGCAATTAAGAGTAATAGGCGCATACCGAACTCATCCCTAATCGAATATCCTTAACATAGATCAATTGAAATCAACCACTACAAAGACAAAGAAATATCACTATCTTAATACCTTTGGTTACTATCGAGAAAACAACAACAAATTCATAGCTAAGATGCAATTCCTAACATGGTGATCAGTCATAGAAAGGAACACAACTATGATAATTAAGCACAAGATGATAACTAAGAATATGAATAACTAAATAGAATCAAATCCTCACAATCCAAACAACCATGTCTTCGAATCACAGGTGAACTATGAGTTTAGCAACTCATAGGCCAATTCTCTCTCTCTCTCTCTCTCTCTCTCTCTCTCTCTCTCTAATTGTGTTCATAGTCTCACAATAATCAACCACTCTACAACGAATATAACTGAAATAACCTAATAAAGCCTCTCAAAGAGTCGGCCAAACCCTAGTAGGAATAGAATAAAATAATAGGAAATAATGTCTTCGGATCCAAAACCGCGTATACTGAAAATCGGCCCACGGCGCGCGCCATGCAAATGACGGTGGGCGCCACCTATGCAGTGTCCGAATTTCCTCAATTGTCTTCAATAAATTTCAATGTCGTGCTTCCTTGCTCCTCTCTAGCTTTCTCCTTAGCCTCCATATGCTCCAAAACATATCTCTTAAGCTCTTTCCAAAGTCCATTCAAGGTTGGAATGTAATTCTGCAGAATAAACACTAAAAAGGTGTAGATTCCGAACTCAAATACTTCACAAGAAATATAAAACCTCTACCTAATTACAATAAGAAATATCCATAATGCCTATATGAAATATGTATTATCCCTGTCGCAAATGGTAGTGAATCCAAAGGAGAACGTAAGTTCCATGATCCTTATAGGAGGTAGAGAAGTTAAATTGCCTGCAAAATTTTTAGAAGAGAGGCCTGAGGAGGTGATTCAAATGGAAGAACACGAGGAAAACAACTCAAATTTCACAGGACCCATAACCGGCACCCGCCGTCAAATGAGTGGTCTTTTGAGGTTCCTAGTCTTGCACCGCCCTTTCTCCATGCCTTAAGAGCCGATCTTAAGTGGGAAGATGAACAAATTCTATATGATACCTTTGCTCATTGGGAGGTAAACATTTCGCTTTTAAATTTAATTAAAAATGTGCCTCTCTAGGCTTTCGCTTTTGAAAGAATTATGTACTATAAAAAGAAAGCAAAGGATGAAAAGGAAGGAAAAGGTGAGTTTGAATGAGAATATTTCTACTATTTTACAGAAAAGATTGCCTGAAAAGTGTGGTAACCTATGTATGTTTACTATTCCATGTACAATTGGTAATACTAAATTTACTAAAGCTATGTTGGATTTAGGAGTTTCAATTAATGTCATATCATACAATTTGTACATGTTTTTGGGTCTAAATGCTTTGTCAGAAACATGTGTTACTATACAACTCGCTGATCGTTCTAGCATTACACCTAGAAGAGTTGTTGAAGATGTTTTAGTGAAAGTTAATGAATTAATATTTCCTGTTGATTTCTTTATATTAGATATGGAACAGGGTATGCTTGAAACCCCAAGATAAAGGCCATTCTTGCAAACGCCTAAGACTAAGATTGATTTCTTTGAAGGTTCACTAACAATGGAGTTTCACGGTAGAAAGATTGAATTTTCTATTTTTGAGCCTATTGCACTTTCTCCTAATGAAACTTTGGATATTCTTGATGCTAATAATGTTGATTGCAGGGATAAATTTGATGAATTTTTAGATACTTCTATGGAAAAAGATTAATTAAATGATGAGATTTCTAACAACGTGAAACTTTATTTAGGAAAAGAAGAAATTGAGATGAAAATTGAAAGTTTGATTAGCCCACATGAAAGTGTGCCTAATCCAAATGAACCTATTATTCTTCCTTATGAGAAATTGATTCCTAAAAATGTTGAGGTTTTTGCAATTTCAGAGCAACCTCCAGGAGAAATTAATATCAAATAAAAGAGATTGATTGAGGAAATGGATGACTGCTTAGATAAGGCATTACTCCTTCCTACGGTTCCCCCACTTGTCGAAAAAGAAAAAGTATGGAGGACCTTGGTGGGGTAACTTGATCAAGAAGAGAAACACGTCGAGCCAAAGACGTGAAACAAAGGCACTTCTTGGGAGACAACCCAAGGTAAGTATGTAATATTATTTAATTTTCGCAATTTTTTTTCAATTCAATAAAGTATGACAAATCTATTTGCTGCATATTGGAATGGCTTTGTGTGAGAACTAACTTGTAGGCAAGATTAATCAAAGAAAATAACGGAATTGGAGCTCTGGACTGACCGCCGCTCACCGCTCCAAAACTGGCGTCCGCCGCTATGCCCAGTTACACGGTAATTTGTTTTTGGTAATAAGGAATAGGAGATTTTATCTTTATCTTTATATTTTATCTATCTTTTTATATTTATATCTACAATATACCTATCTATCTATATTATATTTATATTTATCTATATATTATACCTATCTAAATATATTTATCTATCTATCGAATTATATTTTTCTATCTTATTGTTTTATTCCCTTCCTATTCCAAATCACATACTTGTCAATCTCTATCTTTTGATGTTGTTCAAGCCTTTGTCTCCAAGTAAACATAAGAACCCTAATTATCCTACTTGAATCTAAATTCCAAAACCTAATCCCTGAGTTTAATCAATAGCCTTACTTTTGCTCATCCATCATTCACATTCATCACTACCCTTTATCCATCAATTTTGATTCTTTATCATACCATCACCATCACCATCATCAAATGAAGACTTTGGGCATCGGAACATCAACATCTTACCTCAGATTCTCGGTTCGTCAGCACCGGCGCCCGCAACCCAAAAAATTGGCGCCTATCGTCGCTTACATTAGGTGGTTTTTTAAATATTATTGTGAGTTCTCTTCTGTTCTTCGGTTGTTTCAAGCAATATGTCTATTCATTCTAGCATGGAGATGCTGAGATATATGTGTGGAGTTGAGAAGGAGCATTGGTATCAATTAGAGAATTTGAGTTACCAATCAACCTGATTCTTTCATCTAGAAACATTGCAAAGGCTTGGTCTTCTCGGTCCCGGATCCTTTTTATTAGAAAATGGAGGTCTAGCCAAATTTATGACGTTAAGCGCACCAATCTACCCCGCTCTGGTGCGCGAGTTTCTGGCAACTCTAGATGTGCATTCCGATAGAGAAATTCACTTTCGAATGATGGGTACTGAATGTTCAATCTAAAAGCGCTTCATGGCTCTTGCACTTGGGATGAGTAAATCTTGGTCTCCTACTTGGCATCGCATTATGTATTTGATTCCTCATGTTGAGACTTGGGATATAGTCGCAGGAATCCCTTAAGGACATGACGATTATCATGATTCTTTGATCACACATATCCGTCTGTGCCATAGATTTTTATGCCCTACATTCTATGGATCGGATGAGCCATAGGTTGTTTCCAAGAGGATGTGGATGTGGTTATATTGCTTAACACTAGAAGCTACGTGTACACCTGACTGGGTATAGTTATTCTTGGCTACTTGTGCATAGACACTGAGGTAGAAGAGTGGGAAGCATGCCCACCTGTGGGTACAGTTATTCTTGATTTGAGTACACTGCACCCGGCTTATTACTTTGATATGTCTACCTTGCTGAGCACTCGTATGATTGAAAGGGTATTCCTTTCAGACAACAGTGAGAGTTTCCGTTGGTTATCTGGCGCTAGGGGTGAGCATCACCAGTATCTATCTGTTATACTACCTGTGGGACATACTCTAACAGTCTTCTGTATTAATGATGAACGATTTTTAGTCGCGTAAACCGTATCAAAATAAATTAGAACCTACCTAACTAATGTAGTGCGGTAAGCACAAGTCGATCCCACAGAGAATCAAGTTATTCCTAAGTTAAGTTTATTTACTAATTAGTATGAAATGGAGGGTTTTGAGCGATTGAAATAAGGAAGAAAAAAAAATAAACTATATACAAATTAATGGAGATAACGATTAATAAAATAGTTTCATCTACAAATATCCACTTTAGTTGGTTAAATTGATATTGTAACTTTTTCTCTTCCTTTTAGATTTCCTATGAATGCCCTTGTCCCGACCTAATATAGTTACTAGTCTAATCACTCATAGAAACCCTTATCAATTGAACAGTCCTTAGAAAAGGACTTAACCCAATTAATAGCTTTAAGTTCAAAGATTAATCAAGGTATTTGCAGTCCCTAAAGAGTTATTTAACAGCACATCCAACTTCCTACTTATCAAATTAGTTCAATCAGCCTTAAGGAGATAAGTTTGCTACTTGGGTTAAGGTTCGCAATCAGAAATCTACAAAACCCTAGCAATTGAATTAAGTCTAACTAGTTGCGCAGGCTAGATAGAATAAAACAATAAAACATTCAATATAAGAAATAAGGAACGAGAATTAGAAACTCATAATCAATCCAAATAAAGCTTTAAATTGTTGAGTGATAACGGTAAAACATGTATTAAGCACTTGTTGAGTGATAATCCGGTGCGCATTCCGACCCATAGCCCAAGAATCGATTCATAATTTGAATAGCATGCAACTCCCTCCGATGTCATATAATTTTGTCCATTGTAATTCATTCCGAATTCGCTCTAAAATACATGAAATCAATAAAATACGAATGTAGACTCCGAAACTAAATTCTCCCTCCGTCTCATATTGAATGTCGTTTGTCTTTTTCTGCACGCTTTTTAAGGAGCGAAAAACTCTATAAAATATTATTTTTTTAAATAATTTTTTTATATAATTTAATACTTATTAGTCATAAGTATCAAATTATATAAAAAAATTAATTAAAAAAATAATATTTTATATAGTTTTTCTCTCCTTAAAAAGCGTGCCGAAAAGAAAAACGACATTTAATTTGAGACGGAGGGAGTAATAACAAATAACCTATAAAACATGTAAAAATAATCTAAAATAATATGTAAATATCTACTTAAAACATGACTAAAATAGACTCTATCAATTAACCATGTTCTGTCGTTGTTGTGCGCTCAATTTTCCATGTTTTTCATTAACTTTTATATCGATTTATGTACATATTTTATATTTTCGGGTTAGAATAATACAGGAAATGTGTAGCTTATGCTTATTTGCCCATTATAGAGATCTACCCTAGTTCTTGTTTAATTTCGCAGAAATTAAGACGTTTTACGAGCAATTTGGAGATGATGAGAAAGATGTCTAGAGAACTCGATATCGACCCAAGAAACTCGATATCGAGTGGAGCGGAACATAGAAATCGAGTGGAGCTTGGCAGCATTTCAACCCGAAGCAGACGAGTCGATATAGAGTGACCATCGCCAGGATTCGACCAGACTACTCGAGAGCTGCATAGGAGAGTCGATATCGAGTTACTGTACTCGATATCGAGTGAGTAATGGTCGAAATGGTCATAAACCGAGCCAGAATCGAGTCAAGATCGAGTTGGAGAGAAAACGAGCTGATATCGACCAGATCCGGTCGATATCGAGTGACCATCAAAGGCGAGTCCGAGTCGATTTCGAGTCCGAGTCCAAATGTGGTTTGCTTGGCCATGAAGGAAAGATATTTTATCTACTTGGAAGATGTTTTATACTAATTAGTTAATTCCCACTTTTACTAGGAAATTTTAATTATTTTATTTATTTATTTGTTAAAAATTTATCATTAGACATAGATAGATAGATTTGGATAGAGATATAGTTGTTCTGTCCTTGGATAGTCAGGGTTGAGCACTCTAAATAAAACCCCGGTTAGAAAATTAGGCAATTTTAGAGAGTAGAGAGAAAGCTAAGGCCGAGTAAGGTGGGAAGGTTGAGAGATGTTTTGGCTTTGTTCGGTTGTAAGCTTTCGTTTATTTTAATGCAGGTGTTTATTTCCTTTATATATTTAATGTTTGTTACTATGATGAGAAGCGAGTAGTCACCCTACTTCTAGGTTCGGGATGAGCCCAGCAGTAGCCATGTGAGACTATGTTCAAAGGTATGATTTTTATTGCGATTTCATCTTCTATCCCTATTTGCATGATTCTTCTACGAAAGTAGTAGGTGATCCTTATTTACATTATTAAAGCGAAAGTGATCTTAATATGAATTTGGGTTAATTATCAAAATGGGTAATAACAATTAGGGTTTGTGCGAAAGCCTCTATATTCTTAATTGTTAATGACGAAAGTTATTTGATGAAAATGCATAATC
The DNA here is from genome assembly GCA_037127255.1 of Persicaria tinctoria. Taxonomy (NCBI): domain Eukaryota; kingdom Viridiplantae; phylum Streptophyta; class Magnoliopsida; order Caryophyllales; family Polygonaceae; genus Persicaria; species Persicaria tinctoria. The sequence goes on along the minus strand of JBANSL010000016.1, from coordinate 61,463,309 downwards.
ACTTATGAACTTGGCAAAATTCTTACATGATTATTGTTGTGGCATGAATCTCCGATCTTGGAAGTCTTTAGTTTATTGAATTAAAACCCTAAATTTGCAATCTTTTCTACTCATACATCTTCTTATCCATTCTTATATTCTTCGGACGTTCTTTTCTGACATTACTTATTTACTTTTCTGCAAGTTTTCGATTTTTTGCACCAATCGATTTCGACCCCTACAAGGTCGATATCGAGTATCTAAGGTCAATATCTAGTGCTCCTGTACTTTATTTCGATTCTGCTTGTTTTTCTGTGTGCAGGCCTAACTAGAAATCAACTGACTTAGTCAATATCGACTCACTTTGGCCGATATCGAGTGTTTTCTGAATCGAAATCAGGGCTTTCAAGGGACTAATTAGGCAAGCACTGACACGCTTCCTCTTGGATTCGATCCTGATTCCCCACCACTACAGCGGGAGGGTTTCTTGTATTTTATTTGCTTGGACAGGGAGTTGGTTTAAATTCATAATTATTTATTCGACTAGTTTCCCTTCTAACAAATTTTGGCGTCGTTGTCGGGGAAGCTATCAATTGCGCCCTCTTTAGTTCCTTTTTACAACCTTTTCTTTTTTGTTTTTGTTTTGTAGGTGTATGCGAGGAACTGATTTCACACCTAACTCTGATCATCGTCTCGAACCAAAACGCTTCTTTCATCTTCAATGAAGACTAAGGAGAAGACTCATGTAATCTAACAACGAGAACGAGGTACAATTCACACCATAATAGGAGCTTAAGCAACTCCGCAGACAGATAAACGAGCTCACCACCACGTAAACAGAATACGCCCACAGGGTGGTGAAATATGCAAGGAATCAACAAAGGTGGGAGGCGATGGTGGATCGCGACGCCAAAGCCTGACGAGAGCTTGAAAATCAGCTACGGCATATCCCTGCGAATGCAAAAGAATATTTGCACCCTACTCTGGCAGTGCCAGAATCTCTTATCATTCTCCCTCGCGTTTCTTTTGAAATCCGTCCTTCTTTTAGTTCTTAGATTAGGAGGAATCAATTTGAGGAGAAACCCAATGAATGTCATTTAGAGCACATCACTATATTTATAGAATTGTGTGAAACTATTGTTGATGATGGTAATCTATAATATTTAAAACTAAAGGCTTTTCTTTGGTCACTTGCAGGGAAAGCTTCAAATTGGTTCGAAGGTTTGACTCCACAATCCATCCGCGGGTGGACCGAGCTCAAGGACTTGTTTCTTAACAAGTTCTTTCTTCCAGCCAAGACAGCGCAGCTCAGGCAACAGATTACGACTTTCAAGCAAAAGCCAGGGGAAACACTTGCACGGGTTTGGGAGCGCCACAAACACCTGTTGAAATCTTGTCCTACACACCGATAAGCACCATATGTGATCCCATAGATCATCTTCAACTCCCTAGATGCAATTACAAAGGAGCGGATCAACACCTATACGGCTTATAGGTATCTTGAGTAAACACCACAACGTGCTTGGGACACCTTTGAAATATTAGCCAACTTCGGCAACGTCTATGGGACTGCTGAGGCCTCCGAAAAAAGGCATGCCCCATCTATGCCACTCTACGAACCGTCAAAGGATATTGATCCAGATGTTAAAGATCAATTCCATAGGGACCAAGTATGCCGCTTTACCAAACAAGTCAAATTTCTTTCTAATAACCAACCTTGTTTGAAGTGTGGGTCGGTGAGGCACAACACTACCGCGTGCCAGCATGCTGACTAAGTGCAGCTTTTAGAAACACACAATGAGGCGCGCTATGCAGAATTGGGGTTATCGCCAACCCATTACCAAAGATACCCCCCGCCCTACAGAGCTCATGGATACCCTGGCAGAGAAGGTTAGAAAGATGACATGCACATCATCCTCGACGAGATGTGATGGAACCATTCTGAATTCAAGCAAGCCAACAACTATGTCCATTCTTAACTGCAAGGCATCAACTCACGAATGGGAGAGATCAGAGATCGACGTTTGGCGAAAGAACATCGAGACCCAAGTGGGTCAATTGGCTGCATCAATCCCCAAATCGTCAAGATCACTCCCTGAATCATCAGAACCAAATCCAAAGGTAAGTCTGCAAATCAGGTGGCTGCTATGAACTTAAGGAGTAGGCGTCTGCTGCAAACACCCGAGTCGATATCGACCACCCCGGTCGATATCGACCTGACTCCAGTCGATATCGACCCCCCCAGAGTCAATATCACCCACCTCGTCAGTAACACCCGATGCCTCCAACTCAAGTCGATATCAACCCAACACTAGTCGATATCAACCCGACCCACTCGATATTAGCACTAAAGAAGAAGAAGACGATGCCATTCCCGATAAAAACTTTGAAGGACCCAACGGAGAAAAAGTTCCATCGTTTTGTGAAGATGCTTCAAGGGCTTAACGTCACCATTCCCTTCACATAAGCCCTTTACAAGATGCCTTCATATGTCAAGTTCCTCAAAGACATCCTAAGCAAGAAGCGGTCGATGGCTGAGATCGCAGAGCAATGCAGCAATATGAAGCTCCCGGAGAAAAGGCCAGATCCAGGTAAGTTTGGTTTTGGTCAACATAAATTCAATGCATTGTGTGACTTAGGAGCCAGCATAATCATCATGCCTCTATCCGTTTGTTCCAAAAACAAGATAGGAGCTCTAGAGCCTGTGGATGCCAGACTTTACATGGCGAATAACACTATGGTCATACCAATATGTATGGTGGACGATTTACCGGTACAAGTAGGTAAGTTCTTTGTCCCTGCTGATTTTCTTGTAATTGATATGGCAGAGGACCCTACTTGTCCCATTATTTTAGGTAGGCCCTTCTTAGTGTTGTGAGCCTAATTTGCCATGTTTTACACATACTTTTATACCGATCTCTGCATGCATTTCATACAATTGGGTTAGAATAGTATAGAATCTATGTAGTTTATGCTTATTTTCCAAATTATGGAGTCTACACTAGTTTCTGTTTACTTTCGTAGAAATCGAGGCGTTTTACAACAATTCGGATAAAGGAAAGAAAAACCACAGAGAGGCCGATATCGACCAGACTTGGTCGATATTGGGTGGATCAAATCGAGCAGAAAAGCCCAGAAATCGAACAGAGAATGGGAGCAGAGCAGAAGAGGTCGATATCGACCTATGTTGGTCGATATCGAGTCAACCCAGGTCGATTTTCACCCAGAGACCAAAGATCGAGTGAAGAAACACAAACAAGTCGATTTCGACCTATATTGGTCGATATCGACTGAATACCAACTCGATATCTTTGTTAGAGCCGAAATCGAGTGATCAAAAGAAGAATCCGAGAAATTAACTCGATATCGACTAAACTTTGTCGATATCGACCAGTCACCAGAAGCCGATTTCGAGCGATTCCGAGTCCGAGTGCTGAGCTGGCTTTCTTCCACATTAAGCAAGAGATATTCTATGAACTCAAGAGAAGATTTATCAAGACAAGAAGGATCTATTCACTTTAGATATAGTATCCTTTTAGATTTAATTCTTTTATTTTCAAGTTTTATCCTAAAGCTTTAGATAGATAATTTTAGATATAGATAGGTATTTTTTTCCTAGATTGGCTAGGGAATGAATCCTATAAATAAAGCCCTATTGGCTAAGTTTTAATCATTCAATTTCAGTTACACACACACACACACACATACACACACACACACACACACACACACACACACACACACACACACACACACACACACACACACACACACACACACACACACACACACACACACACACACACACACACACACACACACATATAGAGAGAGAGAGAGCTTGTGACGAGAGAAGATGGAGAGTTAAGAGGCGATTTGACTTCGATCGGTTGTAAGAGCGAGTAGTTACCCAACTTCTAGGGTCGGGGTGAGCCCAACGATAGCCATGTGAGGTGATGCAGTAAAGGTACAATCTTTTGATGCAATTCGTCTTCTATCCCTATGAGCATGATTCTTTTGCGAAAGTTATAGGTGATCCTTGTTTGTGTTATTGAAGCAAAAGTGATATTAATGCAACTTGGATTAATTATGTGAAAAGGGTTAGTAAAAATTAGGGCTTATGCGAAAGCCTCTATTTTCCTATTTGTTAATAACAAAAGTTATTTAATGAAAAGCATGATCTTTTATGCCTTGATGTGTTATTTTACATGGTTATCGTTGTGGTGTTGATACCCTGATCTTGGAAGTCTTTTAGTTTATTTGATTTATTTCATCAGTTTTGAGTTATGTCTTGCGAAAAGGTGAGATCTTTGGTTCTGTGTCTACTCGATTTTGGGCAACAGTTCGTTGACGTCGAGGTGAGTGGTCGATATTGAGTGGTATAGGTCGATATCGACCGGTCTGTTTTCGTTTCTGTTTCTGCTTGTTTTTGTGTTTTACAGTTTCTGGCGACAGTGTGGTCAATATCAACTAGACAGGTCGATATCGAGCTCTCTTCTGGTCGAAATCGAGAGGTTTTCTGGAACTGAAAAGGCGGGCGCTGACACGCTTCCTCATGGATCGATCCTGAATGCCTTCTACTAAAACGGGAGGAAGTCTTGTGTTTGTTTCCTGAGACAGGGAGTCAGTTTGCTTTATATTTTATTTATATTTCATACTTGACACATCCTCCTACCACACTTAGCAACCGTCGATGCCAACATAAGCGTAAGGAAGAGAGTGCTCACATTCACCATTAGTGACGAGGTAATCGAATACTCTTTTAATAAAACTGAAAGTCAAAATGGTCCTATAGAGGTCAAGTCTATCACATGAGGCCCCATCACTTGCAAGGAGCCAAAGGTAAGAACAATGACCCCCCCCCCCCCCCCCGAAGAGCTGGAAATGAGGGCTATGGAAGCCCAAATAGAGGAGATTGTGAAAATCTGGGACGAGCACATTGAAATCCCAGTCAAAATTGAGTTAGGTAAGTCGATATCGACTGAACATTTTCCAAATTTTGCAGGAATCAGGTTGAATCACTCGATATCGAGTGAGTAAATCAAAATCGACCAAGGCTCAACACCGATATCCACTAAGCTAGGGGAGCACTCGATATCGAGTCACCCGACTCGATATCGACCCAACCCGATCAAAATCCAGCCTCCTCCATCGACTGAAAGTGAGCCTGGAGCACAGAACCACTTGATATCGACTCATATGGGTCGATATTGAGTCCTACATATCGACCATTTCCCTCCCCTCAACTACATATCGTCGCCAAAACAGCAACAACATTCGATATTGACTGACACAATCGATATCGACCGGTCCCGTAGAAGTCGAAAGAAGAAAACTCCGCAAAGGTAAGCCGAGGTACGGATCTTTATTCCCCTATTTTAATTAAAGATTTGTCTATACATGGAAGAGGTTTGCCTTGGTATGTGAGACTTTGCAGGGTTTCCAATGATGACCCAAAGGACTACGAAGTAGGAGACAATGTGTATGTCTCCAAATCAAAGAATCATTGGTTCCCGAACAAGTTCAAAAAGAAGAAGATGGTTCCATTCACGGTGCACAAAATCCACTCTGGAGGTTTACAGCTTATGGACAAGAATGGAGTCACGTTCGAAGACCAAGTCACGTGGGCCCTACAGATGCCACCTTGATCAACAATGGAAGAAGTCGGCCTAGCGACTATTATATCTAGAGCTTGTATTAGATATTTAGTTTTTAGGTTTTCAATAGTTGGTTTTGAACTTACTTGTTTTGTTAATTTGGAAAAAAAATTTGCAGGTGCTGCTGGATGACTCGATATCGACCCACCTGGTCGATATCGACTGAGCCATATCGAGTCAACATGTTGTGATCACACTGAGCATTGGAACCACCAGAAATCGAGTGAACCCAGTCAATATCGACTGGTTCACTCGATATCGACCCATTCAGCAGAAATCCGCAGCACCTGTTTCGAGCATCTCCATGTTTGTCTAGTAAGTTTCTTCCTTTAACCTTGTTTATATACATTGAGGACATTGTAATCATTAAGTATAGGGTGGGAGAGAGGCTTACTTTGTGCATATTTATGTTTATTTCTCGAATTGCTCATGCATGGTTACTTTGGATATGTTCATTCATCTATATGCTTCATGTTTTCATCCAAAGTCTATTTTTATCACCCCCATTGAAAATTTTTGAATTAGTGTCACATAAGTTTGTATTGAACTCGACGATGCAAAATTGGATTCATTAGAGATATAGCATGCAATTGCCTGATAAAGGGAAGTCACAATGAAGTGCATTATTTTATGAAAACCACGATTGATGTTGCTTTTGACATCTTGCATAATAAGAGGATGGAGGACTTTATATTTTCCATATAATACTCATTTTTATATTCCTAGCCATACATATGCTTTTTTTTTACAGTATGCAAACAGTTGGAGTTTGTTACGTAAATTGTAACAAACAACCAGGATTATCCCTTAGGATGATGGAGTACAGCTCAATCTAGCCATACATATGCTTATTTGCATCACAAAAGCCATATTATGAGCTTTACATTATTTTTGCTTCACATGATCTAAATATTGCCCATTTTCTACCTTATTTTCTTTATCTGGGGATATGCTCAGATTGAAAATTACTTTTGAAGATTATTATATGGTGAATTATGTTGTTATTATCATTATTGGAGTTTGGCAGGATGAATCATATATTATGGAAAATTTAATGAGTGAAAGAAAAATCGGTCACCTCAGGAGATAAAGGTAGATCAACCCTGCCTGTGTTGTGATGTTAGTTCCACAGGATGGGACACCAACGTGAGGAGTCCGAAACACTAAGTATCTGGGGCCATTCGTGGCACCCATGTTTGCGACTTGAGAGAAGGCAGTACTGGGGTTAGAGAGGTAAAAGCATTATAGTGAAAAAAGCAATGGGCGATGAGAGAAATGTGAGAAATCAGAGGAAGAATGAATGTGTTATGAAAAGTTTGGAAACACTCAATTTCCCTGGATCATTAGCACCACATGGCCAAATATATCCCACATTTAGCCTTTTACCAATCTACTCCTGTTTTAGCTTAATTAAAGTCCTCTTGATTATTGTTGCTTTTAGGGGTGGGCATGGGACGGGACGGGACGGGATTGGGCTCGTCTCGCGTCCCATCCCGCGTAATTTTTTGCAGGACGGGATTCACTACTTTTATTTCAATCCCGCACGGGCCTTGTCCCTCAAATAAAAAAGCATTATAAAAAAATCTAAAATTCTTATACATTTTGCGATTTTAAAGACGTAACATATATAAATTTATAATATTTTTTATATGTTCCAATTTTCTTTATATATATACACACTGGACACATTTGTTATTTTACACAATATAATATATATATATATATATATATATATTACTGTATTGTATAGAATATAGTTATGAACGCTAGCTAATCAAATTGCTAATTACTAAGAACATACAGTTGATCGAAGTATACCCTTCGTATACCTATACGGCTATATATTGTATTACAGTGTGTATATATGTACACACTACATATGAATCAAATATAGATACACACACAATATATCTATTATATATAATATATAATATATTGTATAAGATAATATATTATTTATATAGTCTCATAATATATATGCAGGACGGGACGGGATTTGCGGGATTGAGATGGGTCGTCCCGCGTCCCGTTCCGCATAATTTTTGCGGGACGGGATTTACTATTTTTTTTCGAAATCCCACCGGGATCGGGACATGACCGGGATTTGTGGGATTTGTGCCCACCCCTAGTTGCTTTGTCGCATATGAATTGTTTTTCCATAACCCTCCTTTTGTGTGCGATGTTGCTTTTATTCACAGACATGGATTTTGTGACATTAGTACCTTTTCGAGGATGGTAATTGACTGCAGGGTTATATGAGAATGGATCTACATGTTGAGAGTTTAATTTGTTCCTCTGTATGACCATTAAAAGTATTGATTGAGGACAAGAAAGCTCAAGTATGAGGTGTTGATGTGCGCTTAATTTGTCATGTTTTGCATTAACTTTTATATCGATTTTTGTACGTATTTCATATTTCGGGGTTAATAATGCAGGAAATGTGTAGTTTATGCTTATTAGCCAATTATGGAGATCTACACTAGATGTTGTTTAATTTTACAGAAATCGAGACATTTTACAAGCAATTTCGAGAACGGGGAAAAGTTGTCTAGAGCACTCGATATCGACCCAAGCAACTTGATATGGAATGGAGCTGAACACAGAAACTGAGCGGAGTAATGCAGCATTTCGACCAGAAGCAGACGATTCGATATCGAGTCAACATACTCGATATCGAGTTACCATCGCCAGGATTCAACCAAACTATTTGAGAGCTGTATAGGAGATTCTATATCGAGTTACTGTACTCGATATGAAGTGGGTAATGGTCGAAATCGGCATATACTGAGCCAGAATCGAGTCAAGATCGAGTCGGAGAGAAGTCGAGTCGATATCGACCAGATCCTGTCGTCATCAAGTGACCATCAGAGGCCAGTCCGAGTCCGAATGTTGCTTGCTTGGCCATAAAGGAAAGATATTTTATCAACTTAGAAAATGTTTTATCCTACTTAGTTGATTCCCACTTTTACCTAGGGGAATATTAATTGTTTTATTTATTTATTTGTTAAACATTTATCATTAGACATAGATATATAGATTTAGATTGAGATATAGTTGTTCTATCCTTGGATAGCGAGGGTTGAGCACTATAAATAAAGCCCTAGGGGATGACATTTTATTCATTCCATCACACACCTAGTAAGGCTATTAGAGAGAGTAGAGAGAGAGCTAAGGCCGAGTGAGGTGGGAAGGTTGAGAGACGTTTTGGCTTTGTTCGGTTGTAAGCTTTCGTTTATTTTAATGCAAGTAGTTATTCCTTTATATATTTAATGTTTGTTACTATGATGAGAAGCAAGTAGTCACCCTACTTCTAGGGCCGGGGTAAGCCTAGTAGTAGCCATGTGAGACTATGTTCAAAGGTATGATTTTTATTGCGATTTCATCTTCTATCCCTATTTGCATTATTCTTCTACGAAAGTAGTAGGTGATCCTTATTTGTATTATTGAAGAGAAAGTGATCTTAATATGAATTTGGATTAATTGTCAAAATGGGTAGTAACAATTAGGGTTTATGCGAAAGCCTCTATATTCTTAATTGTTAATGACAAAAGTTATTTGATGAAAAAGCATAATCTTTTATGAACTTGGCATAATTCTTAAATAGTTATTGTTGTGTCATGAATCCCCGTTCTTGGAAGTTTTTAGTTTATGAACTTGGCAGCACATGCGGTTTTGGTGGCCCCGGGTGCGGTTTTTCTGTCTTGTCTTGTTCCTATTGTCGCGGGTGCGGTTTTCCTCTTGTACGCCCTTTGCCTCTTCCTTATGCGTTCCAACTTGGCTTCTCTAGCTCGTTCTTGGCTCCATATGGTTCATAGAACTCTCATGATTGACCTCCTTACTACTTCGGATCCTCAATCTACAAATAATCACTAAACTTGTGTAGATTCCGAACTTAAACACCAAATGAGAAAACAAGTAAACTAATCGATTAAAATGCATTATATACATCTAAATTACCCTAAAACTACTCTATAATGCCTATCTTAATATGCATTATCAAACTCCCCCACACTTAGCCTTTTGCTTGTCCTCGAGCAAAATAAAACATTTATGAGTCATTCATCCCACCAACACAATCTTTCATGCAATAGCCTCATTAAAAGCAACATCTCATCAAAGTGCAAACATATACAAGGCAAACAAATGTCCTAGCAAGTATTTATGTGATCAAGTAACCTGCATGCTTACACATCCAACCTCACCGGGAATAAAGTGTTTTCGCTCTCACTCAAGTGTTTAGGTTTATCAATCAACACTCAAACTCTATCCAAAATGCAACCAAGCTACATAAGAATTGAAATTGAATCACAATCTCCACCGTGGATGTTATTACCGTCAAAAATCATCATGAGGTATTTTACGGGTTGTAATGGGGCCAAGGTAGAAAACATAAGGTATGGAACAATTTAGGCCATGTGATGCTCATAATTCGGGAACTAAGGAAGCAACCAAATCACAATACCACTCATAAACTCATACCATAACTCTACAATGTAATACAACTCCAATCTCAAACATATAACCTTCCAAAACATACTCAACTCATTCCTTTATTCTTTTTCTTTTCTTTTCTTTTCTTTTCTTTTTCTGCCTTTATTTTTATTTTTCATGCTATATCAAATGATTTTCCTTGACTTTTACCCCTAAGTGAATTTTATCCTCCTTAGGCCCCAAGTAATGAATGTACTAGCACTAATCAAACATCTCATAAGGGTACATCAAACATACAATCCACCACTAAAAACCATCATCCACAATATAAATATTCACCAACCATTCATAATTCCCGGATGGGTTCAGGCTATAATTGGCTATGGAAATTCTTATGGAGCTATAAAAGAATAGGCAATTAGGCTCAAATTGGCTTAAAGCAGAGAATCATATGTAAGGTGGAATAGAGTCAAATAGGGCTAATAAAGGTGCCTCAATCATGTGAAATTCACCAATAACAAACATATAAGTACAGCCTTGACATAGATAACAAAATCAATTCCAAGAGGTAGAAGCATTGGAGAGTATTCACACACATGAAACAAGAGCAAAAGGACTCAATGAAGTGCAGTCACAATAAGGCCAAAAATCAATCTCACAAAGTTGAATTTTTGTTGGATTTCAGTCATGCTAGGAACTTAGATGATACAAGCTCAATTATGTTCACCTAGCTATATTCCACATAAAAACAATAAGTATGATAAGGCTAAAGCAATTCAAACATTTCATGGGACTTATATGATCATAACTTTAATAAAAATTTAAGGACTCACTTGGCTAGGTGGTTGTTTAGATAACGACATATTTTATGCAAATGCATGCTTTTTTTTTCTTTTTCTTTTTTTTTTAATTTTTTTTTCTTTTTTTTTCTTAAAATTAAACTAAGATGTGAAGCATTAAAACATGAATGTTATGCAGGAATAATTGAAACATGCTCGATATGCAATGCAACCTACTATGTACACTAATCCCCTCCCCCACACTTAAAGTTTTCATTGTCTCAATGAAATCAAAACAACAAAAATTAGAAAGAGTAAAGGAGAAGAAAAGTAAAACTCACAAGCTCACTGGTATGGCGGAGGTGGAGGTGGAGGCTGGTACGGCGGGAACGTCGGATAAGCAAAGTGAAAGAACTCCTCCTGGCGCTGATGCAAGCACTCAATAGCCTCCATCTGAACCATATGGGCCTCAATCTGGAAACGGTGAGACTCCTCCTGGCGACGATTATACTCAGCCTGATGTTGGGCAAGCGACTCTCGAATCGTGGTAGCGTCCACGGATATTCACTGGACATCCTGATGAATGTAGGAGAACTCCTGGTGTAGGTCCTGCTGGTTCTCCCATAAGTTGTGCTGCGCAACCCTTAAGGACTCCATCTGCCGCTGAAGTGCCCATAAGGAGGGCTCATCTCCTCTCGAAGTTCCAAAAGAGCCAGCGCCCCCATGAGATGGCCCAGGCTGGACGTCCATGGGAACACTAGGCTGAGCATCCTCTTCCTCCTCATTTCCCTCTGCCTCATTCCCCCCTGCTTCATCATCAGCCGGTCCAAATCCCAAAGAAAAGAGAGCCTGGGGATCATCGTGAGGAATGTAAAAATCCTCAGCCGTCGATCCAAAAGGAAAAATCCTATGTAGCCTAATTCGATGGACATTGTTCTTCCCTGCCTGCCAGATGAAGGAGGGACCCTCTCCCACCAAATGTTTTGCCCTCCTTAACACCGACAAGTCTAAGAGATAAAGATCACTCACCGAATCCTGAAGGTCTGAAGTGTCAACCCCATGTTCGAAAGCTATCAAAGTGATAAGACCCTCAAAACCGATAGGTGATGTCTTCTTTATCACCGCCTTGCAGTGCTCTAAAAACAAATCTACCCAATCCGGAATATGCTCGCCTTCCGGAGTCAAGCACCATAGGAAAGCCAAAGCACTCAAGGACACTTTGTTGATCTCTACTTGCCCAAGGAAGGTGTTATTCAACACCTTGTGACAAAGCCGTAGAGGTGGGTAGAGGATGCTGTAGTTATATTCTCCCGCCTTGGGCCTCATGATACGCCCAGTCGCTCTCTACTAGAAGGCGGTGGTGGTAGGCCTAGGGATTCTGTACCAATTGTCAGTGGGTTGGGCGGATACTCCAAAGGCCCTAGCAAATCGTCTCCTGTCTGAATGATAAGCCCTTCCCCTTAGCCTAAACTCAATGCCACCATCCCGGTTTTCCCTCAACGTACTCAAGAATTCACAAACTAAGCTTGGATAAGTCGGGGCATTCTTTGTAACAAATTCTTTCAAACCTCCTTTTTCTAACAAATTGACGTACTGTTTGCTCCATCCTAAGTATTCTCAAAGTGGACACATGGAAGAATTTTGTCGAAAATATCTCCCGACCCCTCAAGGTTATCCCATTTCTTCCTTTGTTCACTAGACAATCCATGGGGTCTCGCCATCCTATTCTATCAATAATAGACTTGAAAAAAAATTGGAGAAAGGCCACTTACAAGGATCCAAGCATCGAAAACAATGGAAAAAGGAGGCCGAATGAGGTGGCCGCGGGTGCTGCTACAGAAACCGCGGGTGCTGCCGAATTTTAAGGAGTTGTTGTTTTGGCAACGGGTGAGCAGCAGGTGCAGTTGTGCTGGGACGACCGGATCTTCCTCTGGGGTGGCTCCGATTTGGCTCCGGTTGCTCCAACGGCGCTGTTGAAGCATCGAAAATCGAGAATCTTAGCCTAAAAGAGCGACCTTTGCCCCTTGTATGAGTATAAACACTCCGAACGCCACAATGTGGGTGGATTTTGGGTGATTTGTGATGGAGATTGGGGGAGGATGGTGGTGGTTTGTAGTGTTGGGTGGTGGAATGAAAGGTGGGTGATTTGTGGTCGGAATGACGAACGGAGTGCGTGGTTGTGTAGATTGGGAGCGGGAAGAGCGGAAAACGGGTTTTGTTTTGTGATTTGGGGATGGGATGAGGAAGGTTGAGATGGATGGCATGGGAGTTCTTGGAGCTTTCTTCAATGGGGGACTAAGGAAAGACAATTAAAGAATGGGGGATGTTGGAAGATAGAAATAAAGGGAAGAGGACAAGATAGAAGATAGATGGAAGAAAACAAAAGATATGGGAAAGCTTCTTCCAAGTCACGTGAGGGTAGTCCAACTTGGGAGCACATGTGGGCCCCACGTCCCCATGAAATCAGCTTTTTTTTTTATGAAGCAAAGAGAATAAATAAATAAATAAAACAAAAGATGGGAAAGGGATCTCATGTGAATGGAAAGTATGAATGGAAAGTCCGGGGAAGACATTTTTTTTTGGGATCATAGGCCGCGGGTGCGTTTTTCTGCCGCGGGTGCGGTTTTCGCTCCAAAACGTTGCTTTCTCCTTCCACGTTTGTTCTCCCCCTGAAAGATTAGTCTAATATGGCGGAAAACAATTTCCTAAAATCTATGACGGTTCTAATTATTCTAAGAAAAATGAAAATGTAATAGACAAAAGAAAATTGATAGCCTACTTACCTCGGGTTGTCTCTCGAGAAGCGCCTTTGTTTCTTGTCGTTGGCTCGACGTAATAGCTCCTCACTAAGCCTCTTCAACTGGCTCTTGAAAAGCCATCTCATCTTCTATGTCTGTGGAGAATCCATCAAAGTAAATTTTAAGCTTATGACCATTTACCTTGAACACGGCGCCGCTCTTCTCATCTTTGATGTTCACCGCTCCATGTGGGAAGATATGAACGATGGTGTAAGGGCCTGCCCAACGAGAGCGAAGCTTTCCAGGGAAAGGTGTAAGGCGGGATTGATAGAGAAGGACTTTATCCACCACCTTGAAATCTTTCCTCAATATGTGCTTGTCGTGCCAAGCTTTGGTCTTGGCACGTGAATCATCAGTTTTGGTGGCTTTTGCCTCCACCCACTTGGAGACATAATCCACCGCAAGTAATATATAAAGGTTCCCAAATGAGCTAGGGCAGGGCCCCATGAAATCAATTCCCCAAACATCAAATATTTCACAAAACATTAAACGCATTTGGGGCATTTCATTTCTTCCTGACAAGTTTCCTACTCGTTGGCATCGATCACAAGATTTACAATAAGCATCAGCATCACGAAAAATATAAGGCCAAAAGAATCCAGAATCGAGCACTTTCCTAGCAGTTTTTCGTGGTCCAAAATGACCACCACAAGCATGTGAATGACAAAACTCAAGGACAGAAAGTACCTTGTCGTCGGGAAGACATCGACGAATTACCTGATCCGCACAATGCTTCCATAAGAAAGGGTCATCCCACACATAGTACCTTGCATCATGACGGATCTTGTCCTTCTTGGCCTTTCGAAAGTTTGGCGGGAACACTCCTGTCACAACAAAATTCATGATATCTGCATACCAAGGTTTAGGAGTGTTTGCCGCCATCAACGACATCATCGGAAAGTCAAAAGAGTCGGCTGCAGGGCTGGCCGCGGGTGCCGCCCCTTGGGCCGCGGGTGCTGCCATTCCAGAACTCTCCCCAAAAATCGGCCGCGGGTGCGGTTTCTAGGCCGCGGGTGCGATTTTCCGAAGAGTCCGAGATCAGCATTAAGCTTTCGTCAGGAAATTGGCCAAGGATGAGGGGGTGTTGTCCCACTCCATTCACATGTAGTAGTCGGCTTAGATGGTCAGCGACAAGATTCTCGGCGCCCTTTTTATCTTTCATCTCCACATCGAATTCACTCAAGAGTAGTATCCACCGGATCAACCTTGGCTTGGCTTCTTTCTTCGTCAAAAGATAACAAAGTGATGCATGGTCGGTGTAAATAATTACCTTAGTGCCAAGTAAGTAGGGTCTGAATTTATCCAAGGCAAACACCACGGCTAGGAGCTCTTTCTCCGTGGTTGTGTAGTTCCGTAGAGCTCCATTTAGCATCATGGATGTATAGTAAATCACATGCGAAGCTCGTTCAATCTTCTGCCCAAGCACAGCTCCCACCGCATAGTCACTTGCATCGCACATTAACTAAAACGGCTTGGACCAATCCGGATCTTGGATGATAGGTGCACTTGTAAGCCTCGTCCTCAACTCATTGAATGCCTCCTTACATTTGTCATTAAATTCAAATGTTGTCTCCTTCTTCAGAAGTTCACATAATGGTACGGTAATCTTCGAAAAATCGTTGATGAACCTTCGAGAGAAGCCTGCATGACCAAGGAAAGAGCGAATTTCTCGCACGTTAGTAGGATAAGGCAAAAATTGAATGATATCAATCTTTGACTTATCAACTTCAATTCCCTTTCAGGAGACAATGTGGCCCAGAACAATCCCCTGCTCAACCATGAAGTGACATTTTTCGGAATTGAGGACTAGATTGGTCTCTACTCATCTCTTAAGTACCAATGTTAGATGGTACAAGCAAGAATCGAAATCATTTCCATGGACTGTGAAATTATCCATGAAAACCTCTATAAAGTGCTCAATATACTCAGAAAATATGCTTACCATACACCTTTGGAAAGTACCGGGTGTGTTACACAATCCAAATGGCATTCTGCGGTATGCGAATGTGCTAAAAGGACATGTAAATGTCGTTTTGTCTTGGTCCTCTAGTGCAATGGCAATCTGGAAATACCCTGAGTAGCCATCTAAGAAAAAATAAAAGGGGCGCCTAGCAAGGCGCTCAAGCATTTGATCGATGAAAGGAAGGGGGAAGTGATCCTTACGAGTAACCGCATTCAGCTTGCGGTAATCAATACATACTCTCCAACCCGTTTGGACTCGTGTAGGAACTAGCTCGCCCTCCTTGTTCTCTACCACCGTGACACCTCCTTTCATAGGCACCACTTGTGTTGGACTCACCCAATTGCTATCCGAAATGGGGTAAATCATGGCGGCTTGAAGGAGTTTCAGCACCTCCTTTTTCACCACCTCCATCATCGGCGGGTTGAGCCTCCTTTGTGGTTCACGTGATGGCTTGGCTCCATCCTCTAGAAGAATTCGGTGCATACACATGACAGGACTAATCCCTTTGATGTCCGCTATTGTCCACCCCAGGGCTGTCTTGTTCCCCTTTAGCACCGCAACTAACCTCTCCTCTTGACTTTTGTTAAGCTTGTTCGATATGATGACGGGAAACGTATCACCATCCCCTAAGAATGCGTACTTGAGGTGATCCGGAAAAGGTTTGAGCTCAACTTCAGGTGCTTGTAAAATAGAAGGAAGGAGGTTTTCCTTCGGGAGAGTTAGTTCATAAGGTCCCCCATTATAAAGGGGAAGTATAAGCCGGTTGAGCTATTAGCTTCATCAGAGTCTCCTGCAAGTTAGTAGGAATAGCATAATCAATAGCAAGCTCATCCGGAGGAGCCTCTAAAACCACCTGCAGATCATCATCATTACTAATCTCAAGCATATCTTCAACACATGGCTCTATAACATCTAAAAACCATAAGGAATGATCGTCTGAAGGAAATTTCATGGAATCAAAAATACTATACTCTACCTTCACACCATCAAATTCCATAGCAAGAAAGCCAGCATGAACATCAATTTTCGTTCTGCTGGTCTTTAAGAAAGGCCTACCCAAGAGGATAGGTGCATCAGGAAAGCCGTGTTCCATATCCAAAACGAGAAAATCAGCAGGAAAGATCAAAGAATCAACCATCACAAGAACATCCTCAACAAAGCCTCTAGGATATATATGAGAGCGATCCGCTAGTTGAATCACTACTCTTGTTTCATGCAAAGTACCAAGTCCTAGAGTTTTATAAAGAGAGTAAAGTATAACATTAGTAGATGCTCCTAAGTCTAACATAGCTCTTTCAAACTTAGTCTCACCTATCGTACAAGGAATGGTGAACATACCTGGATCGCTACACTTCTCAGGCAAACGCTTTCGAAACATAGCGGATACATGCTCACTCACCTGTACTTTTTGCTTCCCCTTTAACTTTTGGTTCCTCTTTATTGTGCATAGTTCCTTTAAGAACTTAGCGTATCGAGGAATACTTTTAATGAGCTTGAGAATGGGGATATTTACCTCACATTTGCTAAATGCTTCGAAGATCTCTTTGTCGCTCTCTGGTCTCCTAACTTATTTCAAAGCATCCGGAAAGGGCGGAATAGGTTGATAGGGGTTGAGATGTGGAGTTTTGGATGAAGTTTCATCCCCGGACAGATGGCCGCGGGTGCTGCCTTCATTGGCCGCAGGTGCGGCTATTCCAGACTCACACCCAGAATCGGCCGCGGGTGCGGTTTCTGTGGCCGCGGGTGCGGTTTTCTGGTGATGTCCTTCCATCTCGGATTTCTCCTCATCCTCGACCTGGGAACCTCCATCCTTCTTGTTTTAATCCTCTTTTCGACCCGGAGGAGTGTCAAAAAGTTCCTTGCCACTCCTAAGGGTGATGGCGCTGACGTTCTCCTTTGGGTTCACCACCGTTTGCGACGGTAGCTTCCCAGAGTCTCGAGCTTGTAGTTCGCCCACCATTTGAGCCAATTGGCTCACTTGTTGCGTTGTTGCCTTCAGCTCTTGTGCCAGTTGAGTATTCTGTTCTAGGATAGCTTTGAGAGTATCCTCAATGGATGAGCCTCCTTGTTAAGGACCCTTCGGTCTGTTATCAAACTGTTGCCTGTATTAGGGTCCTCCTTGCTGATTGAAAGGAGGTTGTTGTTGATTGTTCCTCATACCAAAGCCATGTTGGTAACTTGCGTTATAGTTATTGGAATTGAAATTGTTAGTAAAATTACCATACCTTTGCCCTCTTGGAACATAATCTCCCATTGCATTCAACTCCATTTCTTGCTCCTGTAGCATGGGACAAGCATCCATGGGATGACTTGGGTTAGAACAAAGCCCACACGCCTTGAGTTGTTGTGGGGTTCCTTTAAGCATCATCTGTTTCATCATCTCCTTCATCTCCGCCATATCGCTCTGCAGAGTAGAGTTTGAGTCAATTGCTAGCACCCCACGCACATGTCTGTTTTTGCTAAATTGTCTAGACCCCTCAGAAAGCTCTAAAAACACCTCCCAAGTAGCATTGGATGTTTTGTTCAAGATATTTCCTCCACATGCGGAGTTCACCGTCTTGTGCTCTTCATCAAGCAACCCATTGAATAGAAAGAGCACCAAATCTTTCTTTGAAAAACCATGGTAAGGGCAGCTAGATCAAAGCTTTTTGAAACGGTCAAAGTACTCATATATGGTTTCTGTAGCCTATTCTTCGATGCTGCTGATATCCTTCTTCAGGCTATTTAGCTTTGTCGCAGGAAAGTACTTATCCAAAAAGAGACGCTTCAATGCAGTTCATGTGGTTACACTACCTGGGGGCAAATAGTAGAACTACTCATTAGCGGTATCCTTTTGCGAGAATGGGAATGCCCTCAATTTGATTTGCTCCTCCGTGACATTGCCTGGCTTCATTCCCACCACGACAGTATGAAATTCCGACAAGTGCTTTGGGGGGTCCTCACCACTCAACCCATGAAATTTGGGAAAGAGATGGATCACCCCAGATTTCAGCTTAAAGTTCACACCTTCCCCAAGTTCGGGGAATTGCACCACCAATGGTTGTTGGGCCAAGTCTGGTGTTGTAAGCTCCTTAAGAGTTCGGTTATCTTCGTTAGCCATCTCTATACTTTCTTCTTCTCCTTGGTCGAAAGGTAGCTCGAGAAAACGATCACGAGCTTCTCGTCTCAATCTAGAGAGGGTCCTCTCGATCTCTGAATCCAAAGACAATAAAGATGAGTTAGTAGAACGCGTGCGGACCATAGACGTGGTCCACACCTAAGTTAGTAATCAAACACACAAAGTGAACAATAATAGTTCCCCAACAACGGCGCCAAATTTTGACAGGACAAAATCGTTGTGTTTCCTATCAAAAGAATATCCAAACTAACCAACTAGTATAGCTAGTAAGTCCGGAGTCTATCCACTGTGAACTACCGTTACTTTATGCGTTATAATCACCAACAAGAGTAAACAAGGGGTTGTAGAGATGTAAAGATGCAAAATATTAAAGAAGTAAATAATGGTGATGGTTGTAAACAATGATGAATGAGATGTTTCACCTACGAATCTCAACTTTAGTTCATCTCCTTGATCATAGTTCTTCCTTCTAGTTGTATCTTTTCTATATCCACTCTTATCTTGATTTAAATAGATTATTAGTCCTATGAGTCCTAATAATCCCTTACTCCTAGGCAATCTTAACACGGATTAAGGTTTAATCTTAGGAATAGCACTAAGTCTCAAGATATATTAAGCTTACAAGCAATATTAATTCCCTAAAGAACTAACATTTAACCTATAGTCAATTTCTTATACAATCAAGCTTTTCTATGAGATCCACTTAATTGTATTTGCTACTCTGGATTAGGTTTCACAAACATATGAATCAAAACCCTAACAATGATGCAATTCTAACGAGGCCGCGAATCAAGGTAGAATCAACACCATCAAGCAATTAAAGCACAAAGAAATTGAAGTAGATAATAGAAAACAACTAGAATTCCAAACTCACAATTCAACAAAACCAAGTCTTGATCATTGGCAAAACAAGATGAGTTTAGTTGCTCATGCTCCTAAACGACGTCTCTCAATTCTTCAAAGGATAAAAGATAACCTAAAACCATCTAAAATAAGTCTTTAAATACCTGAAAATACCGTCATAAAAACCTAGAAAATGTTTCCCAAAGATAGGCCCACTTAATATGAATATAAATTCGGAGCTGAATCCGGCCCAGGAGAACCGCGGGTGCTGCCCCCTTGGCCGCGGGCGCGGCTTCAGCAGAGAACCCTGGAATTCTGGCAGCACATGCGGTTTTGGTGGCCGCAAGTGCGGTTTTTCTGTCTTGCCTTGTTCCTCTTACCGCGGGTGCGGTTTTCCTTTTTTACGCCCTTTGCCTCTTCCTTATGCATTCCAACTTGGCTTCTCTAGCTCGTTCTTGCCTCCATATGGTTCATAGAACTCTCATGATTGACCTTCTTACTACTTCGGATCCTCAATCTACAAATAAACACTAAACTTCTGTAGATTCCGAACTTAAACACCAAATGAGAAAACAAGTAAACTAATCCCTTAAAATGCATTATATACATCTAAATGACCCTAACACTACTCTATAATGCCTAACTAAATATGCATTATCACCCGGTCTTGAAAGTTTTCTTTTATATTGTTTATTTCAAAATTTGTAATTCGTTACGTTACTGCGTTTTACACGACTTTGACTAAATCTAGTCGACGTTGACCACTAATCTCTCGATCAAGCAAGATCGCTCTAGCTTGTGTTTCTATAGGTACTCGACTACGACAAGCCCACTCGACTTCGACCAAACCTACTCGACGTCGTGGAGACCTAGTCGACGTCGACTACTTCCCAGTGCTTTCTGCTGCTCGAAATCGACTGAAAAGAGGTCGATATCGACTACCCCTGGTCGATATCGAGTGCTTCCCTAGAGTCGACTTCTGTTCGTGAGATTCGCCTGCTACTTAAGATCCGCTGACCTACTTCCTCGAGGATCGAACCTGACTTCCTTTTGCTACATCAGGAGGAAGTCTGGTAATTATTTGCGTGGGCACGAATCTGGTTTGATTTATATTATTATTTATTGAACTCGATTTCCTCCTACAACAGCTTCCTCATGAATTCGATCTTGATCCCCCACCACTACAGCGGGAGGGTTTCTTGTATTTTATTTGCTTGGACAGGGAGTTGGTTTAAATTCATAATTATTTATTCGACTAGTTTTCCTCCTAACAGTCGTCAGCTGGGATGGTCCTGGATACTTCGTCAGCAACCGGATTCTTTTTGGGCAATGAGGCGCAGGACGATGATTTTGGCATTCCCAGCGAGAATGATCATTTGCTTGAGCTTATTGAGAACATTTATCGTCGCCTGACTAGATTGGAAAGACAGCAATCACAATGCTTTCAGGATCTGCAGGACCACCAGTTGACCTTGAGTAACAAATTAGATGAGATTCATTCAAATCTCTTGAACCCCTGGATTCAAATTTGGAGACATCTTCGTCGGTAGTCTGGACTCCATACTCCACCTTCACATTGATAGGTTAGTTATTCCTTTCCTTCACCCTCAGTTTTATTTCATTGTTCTTTTTTTTTATACATTGAGGACTGTTGTAGGAGCAAATCGAGTTTAAAATATAATGAAATAGATCAAACCAGATTCGTGCCCACGCAAATAATTACAAGACCTCCTCCTGATGTAGCAGCAGGAAGTCAGGATCGATCCTCGAGGAAGCGTGTCAGCGGATCCTAGGCAGCGGAGAATCTCACAAGCGGTCGTCGACTACAGTGTACTCGACCTCGACCAAGGATGGTCGACAGGGGTCAGACACAGCCAATTTCGAGCAACAGAAGTCACTGGTGGTGGTCGACGTCGACCAGGCCTTACTCGACGTCGAGTAGGTTGGTCGTAGTCGAGTAGTCTGTCGAGTACTGCAAAGACACAAGCAACGCCGATCTTGCTCCATCGAAGGTCAGTGGTCGATGTGGACTAGGGTCTAGTCAAAGTCGAGTAGAAACAGTAACTAACGAATGCAAATCTCGAACTTTAAACAATGTACGAAAAAGAATTCCAAGATTGGGGTTTGCAACAACGATAACCAAACATGCATAAGGCAAGTTAAATAACGATAATCATGCAAATCACATCGAAGGATCAAGCTTTCGCCTTTTCCAACAATTAGACAACTCTTTCAAGAAACCCTAATTGTATCTACCGAGTTTATGTTTATAATCCAAGTTGTTAGCATGGATCCACAAAAGGTAGTAGATGCTCAAAACATGATAAAGGTCGGATCTTTTACCTCAAACACGTATGGCGATCGTCGGGCTCGCCCCGACCCTAAAAGTGGGTGGACTACTCGCTCTTCATCGTAGGGAAACTCATCAATAATAAAAGGAAATAACTTTGCATTGATAAACTAAATAAAAGCTTACAACCGATTGCACCCAATTCGGCTCTCGCCTCTTAGCTCCTCTTGGCCTCCACTGTCTCTCTACTTCTCTCTACTTCTCCTCTCTAGCTTTGAATAAATAAAAATCAGCCCTATAGGGTTTATTTATAGGCTTCCAATCCTTGCTAATCAAGGAAGGAAAGTATATCTAACTTCTAAAGATAAAACTTAAATAAAAGGGAACATTTATCTAAAAGGAAAACTATTTAAATATCTAAAAGTGGATAAAATCCTTCTTCCATAGATAGATCTTGATAGAATAGGATGAATCCAGCCTTGCTTCGTGCCCAAGTAGTCCACATATGCTCGGACTGGCTCAACAGTCTCGCGGCCCAAAGATGCGTAGTCGACTTCGACCAAGCCTGGTCGACGTCGGGTAGGGTGTACTCGACTTTGAGTACTCTTCAGCTTGTCGAGTGCTTCTCCTTGCCGAGCTCGGATAGCCACCCTGTTCTTAGTCGACCTCGAGTAAGGTGTGGTCGACGTCGAGTAAACGTGTCAGCTCTCAGCATTTTGCTCTGTTCTTGAAATGCACTTTTCCGAGTCCTCATTTGTCGGATTGACGCGTATGAGTATGTGTTGGAAAGCTCCTTTCGAGGGATACAACTCTCATGAAGACATCAAAGCTTGATTCATAATGATGAATGGTGAAAAATGGCGTTTTCTCCAGCTGTGTCATCCTTAGCTTCTTCATGAGTTTCCTTTAAGCTCCAAAGTGCGTCCGATTTCTGCGAAATTAAACAGAAACTAATGTAGACTCCATAATTTGGCAAATAAGCAAAAACTACATAGATTCTGTACTATTCTGACCCAAATGCATGAAATGTATACATAAATCGATATAAAAGTCAATATAAACGATGGCACTAAATATGGACATCAAATCACCCCATACTTAAGCTTGCTTGTCCCCAAGCAATAACTTGGATGGTTATTCAGGGGAAGAATTCAAAACTCTTAACATCATAGATTCATTCTTATATGTCCCTGTAGTCAATTACCATCATCGAAAAAGTACTTATGCCACAAATTCATACATGTGCAATAAAAAGCAACATCTACTCATAAAAGGAGGGATATGCAAAAACAATTCATGTGACAAAACATTAATAATCAAGAGGACTTCAATTAAGCTCTATAAGGAGTAAATTAATAAAAGCCTAAAGGTGGGTAATATTTGGCAATGTGGTGCTAAATCCGGGGAAACGGAGTATTTCCAAATTTAAATTTCCACATTCCTTCTTCATAAGATTCATCACCTTTCACTTTTTCGCTCAATGCTTTTTATCAATATTATGCTTTTACCTCTCTAACCTCAGCACTGCCTTCTCGCGAGTCGCAAACATGGGTGTCATGAATGGCCCTGGATAGTTAGTGCTTTGGACTCCTCACCTATGTGTCCCATCCTGCTGAACTATTATCTCAGCAAGCAGGGTCGATCTACCTTTATCTCCTGAGGTGATCGGATTTTTTCTCACTCATTAAACTTTCCATATATTTCAAATATTCTAGCCAAACTCCAATAATGATATAACAACAACACATACACCATATAACATCTTCATAATGTGACATCATTCTCAACATAATCCCCGGATGAAAATAAGGTAAAGAATGGTAATATTTAGAATATGTGGAGCAACATATGAAATAAGGCATAATATGGCTTTTGTGTGATGCAATAGCATAGGTATGGCTAGGAATATAAACATATGAGCATTATATGGAAATATAAAGTCCTCCATCCTCTTATCATGAAACATGTCAAAAGCAATTTCAAATTTACCTCTTTTCATGGTTTTCATAAAAATGTGCACTTCATTGTAACTTCCCTTTACTAGGCAATTTCATGCTATATCTCTAATGAATCCAATTTTGAATCGTCGAGTTCAATTTAAACTTCCATGACTCTATTTCTTTAAATAATTTACAAGCTTTGGGAGATGTCTCATAGAACTTTAAGTTTAGCCATTAAGCACAAAATTTTAAAATTTACTCAAATTTCACCATGTAAAACCAAAAACAAGAATAAAACATAAATAAATAATACTAAGCTCTTCCCCCACCCCATACTTAAAATATACAGTGTCCCCACTGTATAAAAAAATTAAAAAAATAGAGGTAAAGGAAGGAACTCACCGAATAACGCGTTCTAGAGTCAAAAACAGGGTCGTCAAGTAACTGAGGTAGTCGACGTCGAGTAGGCGTAGTCGACGTCGAGTACAGATCTGCTGTGTTGAGTGAAAGATGAAATCGAGGATGCTTCTGGGTTGGTCGACGTCAAGTAGCTAGGTCGACGTCGAGTAGAACTTTGTGCTCGATGTTCCTCTTGGTCGATCTCGACTTGGCCTAGTCGATTTCGACTAACTTTCAGGGACTTCTTCTTCCTCTCTTTGCGATCCTTTTATGCTTCTCGACCTAAAAATGTTAGTTTTCACAAAGACAAGACCTTCCACATGAAGTATTCAAAGCCAAAAACAAAAACAAACAAAATCAAAGTCCCAAAATTCAAAAGCTTTATGTACATTCTCTAGATTTCAGAGTCGCTAGGTCGACTTTCTCCATTAAGCATTAGCCTGGCTCATCTTTGTCTGGAGGTATAGGTGGATCTAGTGGCTCCTCCGGTGGTGGGAAGCGTGGAATGTCATTCGGGGGCATCATATGAAGAAGTTTAAATCTCCCCGAGTGAACGCTCCATGGCTCCACCCATTTATCTTTCAGGGCTCCAGCTAGCATGCATAAAGGAAGATATAAAGAAAATATACATACCTCATCATCATATCTCTTCCGCTTTATACATTGGTTTGTTTGCGCGTTGCCACCACAACAAAACGGTGGAGTGAGAAGAGATATTTCCACCTCATCATGCGGAGCTTCATTCCACTTTGCTAGGACCCCATACTTGAATATGAACATCGGTTGCTCAAATTCGTCGGGGATCGCCTTCACCTTGTAAGGTAAAAGTGACTTTGAAACAACATGGGCAACGATGTCCGACTTCCTCTTTTCTAGCTCTTCTTCTTCTTGGGGTCCTTCAAATGGTTTTTCAAAGACAGATAGCAAAGTTGGAATTGAGATCGCGGAGAGACATACCTGGGTATCAACTAGAGATAGATCGATATCGGCTAGGCATTGGTCGAGGTCGACCTTAAGTTCAGATCCTCCTTCTAGCGGGATTGGGGCTTCTGGCGGAGATTTTGACAAATCTTGCAGCTTCCTAAATGCGCGTACTCCCTCAAGCCATGCCTCCTCATCAACCATTTATAGCCATCTCAAATATTCCAATTCTTTTGCATACCGTCTTTCTCTTTCTCTTTAATCCAATGTTTCAAAACACTCGAAGGTGTCCTGCATCCACTTGTAGAGGAAAACTCAAGGAAACCGTGAGATCTAACTACCTAAGGCACGAATGATTTCTTCCCCGGCAACGGCGGCAATTTTGTTGTAGGAGGAAATTGAGTTTAAAATATAATAAAATAGATCAAACCATATTCGTGCCCACGCAAATAATTACAAGACCTCCTCCTGATGTAGCAGCGGGAAGTCAGGATCGATCCTCGAGGAAGCGTGTCAGCGGATCCTAGGCAGCGGAGAATCTCACAAGTGGTCGTCGACTACAGTGTACTCGACCTCGACCAAGGGTGGTTGACATAGGTTAGGCACAACCGATTTCGAGCAACAGAAGTCATTGGTGGTGGTCGACGTCGACCAGGCCTTACTCGACGTCGAGTAGGTTGGTCGTAGTCGAGTAGTCTGTCGAGTACTGCAGAGACACAAGCAACAGCGATCTTGCTCGATTGAAGGTCAGTGGTCGACGTCGACTAGGGTCTAGTCGAAGTCGAGTAGAAACGGTAACTAACGAATGCAAATCTCGAACTTTAAACAATGTATGAAAAAGACTTCCAAGATCGAGGTTTGCAACAACAATAACCAAACATGCATAAAGCAAGATAAATAACGATAATCATGCAAATCGCATCGAAGGATCAAGCTTTCGCCTTTTCCAACAATTAGACAACTCTTTCAAGAAACTCTAATTGTATCTACCGATTTTATGTTTATAATCCAAGTTGTTAGCATGGATCTACAAAAGGTAGTAGATGCTCAAAACATGATAAAGGTCGGATATTTTACCTCAAACACGTATGGCGATCGTCGGGCTCGCCCCGACCCTAGAAGTGGGTGGACTACTCACTTTTCATCGTAGGGAAACTCATCAATAATAAAAGAAAATAACTTTGCATTAATAAACTAAATAAAAGCTTACAACCGATTGGACCCAATTCCGCTCTCGCCTTTTAGCTCCTCTCGGCCTCCACTCTTTCTCTCTACTTCTCTCTACTTCACTTCTCTAGCTTGGAATTAATAAAAATCAGCCCTATAGGCTTTATTTATAGCCTTCCAATCCTTGCTAATCAAGGAAGGAAAGTATATCTAATTTCTAAAGATAAAACTTAAATAAAAGGGAACATTTATCTAAAAGGAAAACTATCTAAATATCTAAAAGTGGATAAAATCCTTCTTCCATAGATAGATCTTGATAGAATAGGATGAATCCAGCCTTGCTTCGTGCCCAAGTAGTCCACATATGCTCGGAATGGTCCAACAGTCTCGCGGCCCAAAGATGCGTAGTCGACTTCGACCAAGCCTGGTCGACGTCGAGTAGGGTGTACTCGACTTCGAGTACTCTTCAGCTTGTCGAGTGCTTCTACTCGTCGAGCTCGGATAGCCACCCAGTTCTTAGTCGACCTCGAGTAAGGTGTGGTCGACGTCGAGTAAACGTGTCAGCTCTCAGCATTTTGCTCTGTTCTTGAAATGAACTTTCCCGAGTTGTCGTTTGTCGGATTAACGCATATGAGTATGCGTTGGAAAGCTCTTTTCGAGGGCTACAACTCTCATGAAGACATCAAAGCTTGATTCAGAATGATGAATGGTGAAAATTGACGTTTTCCCCAGCTGTGCCATCCTTAGCTTCTTCATGAGTTTCCTTCAAGCTCCAAAGTGCGTCCGATTTCTGCGAAATTAAATAGAAACTAATGTAGACTCCATAATTTGGCAAATAAGAAAAAACTACATAGATTATGTACTATTCTGACCCAAATGCATGAAATGTATACAGAAATCGATTTAAAAGTCAATATAAAACATGGCACAAAACATAGACATCAAGGACAATGCAACATTTAAGTGTGGCGGGAGTGGTTTATGTTAGTATTAGATCATTTAGTTTATTTTATGTTTATGTTTTATGTTTCATATTTATTTTGTGTTTTTTATGTTTAAGTTTCTAGTTTAATTTATGCATCATGTTTATGTCTTCTTTCTTATTTAAAATTACAAAAATAAAAACCAAAAAAATAGGGAAAATGTCAAAAATATCAAAAATATCATGCATTGCATATGTATGTGTTGTTCAAATACCCATCTAGCTTGAGATTGTCCTCTACTATATTCTAGCATGATCATATAAATCCCTTGGAATTCTGGATTATTTGACCTTGTCTTAAAATTGTTTTATGTGAAATATGATTTGACATAGGTAATTGAGCATGTATGATCTAAGTTCCTAGGCATGATTGATATCCAACAAAACCTTGTCCTAGTGAGAATTTTTGGCCTTATAAGGGATTACATCTCTACTCCCTTTTGCTTTTGTTGTGTGATTTACTCTTATCTATGAGTATTGAGATGGTATTTTCGAGGCCGATTATATACATGATCATTGCTTGATAAGTTTCAAATGATAGGGGACCTTTTAGCCACATCTTATCCATGTCTACCATATGTTATATCTTTCTTTGAAGCTAATTTGAGCCTTTAGCCTATTTTATTTATAGCTCCACAAAAAGCATAATTCCTAGCCTATTATAAGTCTTACCCTACCGGGAATTAAGATTTAAAGTTGGTTATGGAAGTCAATTTGGAGTGAGAAAGAAGCTAAAGTGAGTTATTATTGTTTATGGTTTTGAGTGAGATGTAATATTATGTGCTTATATTTTCCCTCATATTTATATTGCATTTTATGTGGCTCAACAAAAGAAAAAAAAACATTCAAAAAAAATTGCCGAAAGAAAAAAAAACGAAAGAATAAAGAGCCTTTTTGTCTACTTTTGCATATGAGGAGTTGGATAGATGTTTGGTTGAGAGTTAATTGAGTTGGATGAGTTATTTGAGATTAGTTGATGAGAGTTAATGTTATTTGAGAGTTTGTGAGCTTATTGCTATATTTTTTTTTAGAGTTATTGGTTATTGGTGAGAGTTGTGTTCTTATGTGAGCTTGATGTACGTATTGTTGAGTTGATTTGTGTTATGTTGGAAGATTTAGGAATCTTATTTCCCAGAATTAATAGCACCACATGATCAAATATAATTCCTTGCCCTTATGTTTTTACCAAGCCCCATTGAGGACAACATGAGAGTTGTGTTCTTCTTTGAAGGTTTTCATTGAGCGAGAGTCCAGTTGATGTTCTTGTTTTTGCTTTGATGTATCTGGTGGAGAGTTTGTGATATAAGTGTCAATATTTAATGTTGATGTTTTCATATAGAATTGAGTTGAGTGTATGTGATGCCGTGCAATTATCGATGACTCCTGGTGACATTGAGGACAACATGAAGGTTCCATTTGATGGTCCTGTCACTCGTGCAAGGGCCAAGAAGATTCAAACTGCAACTAAGGCCTCTCTTGTCCGTCACCATGGGACTTTAGAGCAAGGGTTCAGGCCACCCTGGATCACTTGGCTCAAGGTTACACCGCCAGCACCGGAAGTGAGCTTGCGTCCACACTCGGAGCTCATGAAGACTCGTCAACACCCGCCTTGATCTAGACACACATGTCACTCGGCCCAAGACATGTTGAGTGGTTTTTGTGGGCTTGGCCGTGTGGGCTCTTGTGGGCCGAGTTCCATGTTATTAATTACTTATGTTATTATTTTATGCAATTTAGATAAATAAGGTGGAATTAATTATATCTCTTCTAGATATAATCCTTGGCCACCAAGTTATGAAACATTTATCTTATTAGGAAATATTTATCTTAGAGTTATTTTATTTATCTTTAGATAGAATTAATCTATCCAAACCCCTTTCCTTTGCAAGGAAGGATTGGTTAGATCTCTCACAGTTTTTCTATAAATTCGTGTTATGCACCTTTGAATTAATCAGATTGAATTAGAATTGAGAAACCCCTTTATGGATTAAAGGGGTTTCCATATTTTTCCATTGTGAGGTTGGATTGATAAGCATGCGGGCTACTTGATCACCAATATACATATTATGACGTGAATATGCCTTGTTCATTTTTGCACTATTGATTGAAGTTGCATTTGATGAGGAAAAGTTATGAAGGAATCTCTTGTGGGATGCATTCATTGTGTTTATGTTTCATGGTTGCTTGAGGACAAGCAACAGCTTAAGTGTGTGGGGATTTTATAATGCATATTTTAAATAGCCATTATAGGTAGGTCTTATTGTGTTTAAGTAGTCATATTGCATATGTTTTGTTCTATTTTCATTATCGTTCATGTGAACTATTTGAGTTTGGAATCTACAACTTTTTAGGGTTTATTCTGTAGTTTTATGATTCGAGCTTGAAGGGAGACTTAGGAGACCTTAGAGAGTGAATTTGGAGCATAAGAAAGGCCAAGTAAGAAGCATCAAGGGAGCAAGACATCACAACATCAAAGCAGAGGAAGAATCGTGGAGCCTGAGTAGCGGTGCCCGCCGGTGCCTAGTGTCCAGTGATACCAATTTCGTTCGAAGATTCTATTATTATTATTATTATTATATTATTATTATTATTATTATTATTCCCCTAGGGTTTTGCATGACTCTATTCAGGTTATTTTCATTCTATTATAGCCGTGTGTGGTTTTGGATGTGCCGTTTGAGAGACGATAGAGAGATGAGCGTTACTTTGGCTATGATTTGGTAAACTCATAGTTTCACATGTGATTCGAAGACATGGTTGGATGAATTGTGAGGATTTGATCTCAGGGCACATGTTATGTAATGCTTGTGCCCTTTTTCTTTTCTTGTATTTTCAGTTTATTGTATGTACGACAGTTCATCCGTTTGCCCACTCATCGGCCTCTCGAGTTTCATGTATATTTGAGCTTGAATTTTTACTTAATAAAAAAATTGATTCTAATGGGATTATATAATACTAATACTATATCACTCTACTTATATATTAAAAAAAATTAAATGGTTCGGGTCGGGTATCCGACAAGAGGATATACCCAATCCGAACATGAACCGTTTAATATCATGTTTTATCAATTCGTGCCTTTTTTGTATCATGTCTTTTCGGTTTCTTCTTTTTTCGTGTCATGTTATCTTGTTTTCCGTGTCGTATCAATCGTGTTGGATTTTTCTAAACACCCCTAGACTGGTGACTGTTTACACCCTCGAGATGGCTCGATGTTGGATTTGACACATAACTCACACCATTTCCACCTTGAATTGGTAAATAAAGAGCGGTCATCCGGGATTCAAACCGGGGACCTTTGGGTACTACCAGCAAGTCCTTTCCGGTTGAACCATTTATGAATGGTTCCACATCATTTCCACCATTTCCATCTTTACACGCGGAAAAGTTGAAGTTCTTTTATTTTTTAACACATTTTTAATCAACTATAAACTATTTAAATTGTCAATAATTTTATTAATTTAAGTTCTTTTATTTTTTAACACGTCTTTTAAACAACTATAAAATATTTAAATTCTCAATAATTTTATTAATTTTTTTTATATAATTTTACCCTTATTACTAATAAATATAAAATTATTTTAAAAAATTAATATAAAAATGAATTTTTTATAAGGGTGTTGAATAGTTAAATTTGAATGGATGGGGTATTACAAGTATAAAATAGGTCAAGTTAACAAATCCTAAAAGAGACTACTTGAAATTTTTTAAGCATTAACATGCCAAAAAAAAAAAGGTCAATACAAGAAATATTCCAAAAGAAAAACAAAGGAAATAGAAAGTGGCTCAATCTAACTTATCCTCTCTATCAGTTACTAATTCCAACATGTTAATTTTTAAGTATATTATTTACCTGGTTAAAATTGATGACTTTAGTTTTATTCTTATTTTCATTTATGCTCTTTCTAATCAAATTGAAAAAAAATAGATTCTGGAATGAGTTATTCATTGTCATTCACAACCAATTTCTCTCATGCTTGTTAATGGGAGATTTCAATGAAATTGAAACAGGCTCTGGCAAAATTGGTGGTGTACTTCCGCATGCAAATAGATTTCCGCGAATACAACAGATTAGGGAAGAATTAGATGTTCATACGATCCCTTATACAGGTAGTTTAATTACGTGGAGGAAAAGTCAAAATCCTATTGATAATATCTATGAACGATTAGATAGAGTAATGGCTCATACAGATATCTTAACTCAGTTCCCTAATTTATCAGTACACAATCATCCTTTTACAACTTCTTATCACTCTTTAATGTCCATGTCAATAGGAAGCGCAAAAATTAGGGTTGGTTCTCTGTTTAAGTTTGAAATGTCTTGGGCTAGTAATGATAACTATAATCAACTTGGCAGAATAAGATTCATGGGTCGTTTATGTTTACACTAGTACAAAAACAGAAACTTCTTTAAAAAAATTCAAAGATCTGGTGTAAGTCTTGACTAAACCAATATTGAAAAACATTTGTAAAAATTATAAAAATAGCAGAATAAAGAACGCCATCTAGATTAAAGAACAAAAGGAAATAACATTTTCCGCGGATAATCATCCAAGAGCTGACTCACAAACAATCATCCGCGGATAGAAGACAATTGGCACGTGGCGACCATGCCCACCACCCACGAAGTAGAACACGTGTCGAAATATGAACACCACGTGGCAGAGCTTACCAGACCCCCCCGGACCTATAAAAGTGAGAAATCTCACCAAAAGAAGGGGACTTTTTTGGAAAGGAGGGGAGAAAGAGGGCGGATCTTGGCCTAGTGAACTCAGAAGAAAGAAGAACAAGAAGAAATCGTACGAGTGGAAAGGAACCTGTTTCATAGAAAAAATCAGCACCGTTCACTGCGCCAAACTCCGCGGACGAAAATCCTGTTTGTCCTTAGTGTAAATTTCTATTAAGGAAAAGACTGTTGTTAATAAATCTCAAGACATTCAACAGCGACAGGTAAGCGAACCAAGTTTCCAAATTGTCTAGAAAAAACACGATAAGGGAACCATCCTTCAGAATTAGCTTTAGGTTACTTCCCGCGGCACAGGTTGGGCCGCGTCGATCCTTTCGACGCGGGTCAGGTAAGCCCGTTGGGAAGATTGGTCATTTCACTAGGTAGGTTCTCGGGCCCCACTAAAAAAGGTGGCCTCTAGAGATCGTGGCTTTTTCACTGGCGCCGTCTGTGGGAATATTTTGCTACCCCGTCCTGCCTTTCGGACTCAGGAATGCTGGGACAATGTTTCAGAGAACAGTTGACCGGATCTTTCGTAATCAAATTGGCAGGAATGTATCGATTTATGTCGATGATACTAGATCATCTGTTGACATCCTATCATGGGAGGCATTTTCTCAAATGGGAATTTCTGCGACATCATTTAAACCATATTCAGGAACGCTAATCACGTTCTCAGGAGGAGAAGTACAAGTAGCAGGCACAATCGAGCTTACAGTTGTTTTGGGGACGTCCCCAAACAGACGTATGGAAAATATTGTGTTCACAGTGGTAAAAATTCCCATTGTATACAATGCTTTACTGGGTCGCGTCTCACTCTATAAGTTCCAAATGGTAGTCTCAATCTACCATTTTGTGGGAAAGTTCCCTTTGCCTGGAGGAGGAATTGGTGAGGTTCGCGGGCAACAACCGGAAAGTAGAAGCTGTTATCTAACCTCCATCAAGAAGAATAAAGAAGTGATGTGTATAAGTGAAAATTATGAATCCGTGGTCGGGGACAATGACTCAGCTGAGCTTTCAGAAGCCGAACTAGACGTTAGGCCGACAGAAGTAAAAGTGCCTACCGCGTATGAAAGAATTACGTTTACACCCTTCCCAAACCCAGAGGAGAAGGTCTACTTGGGACAAGCACTGGAGACAGTAGAAAGAGTTAGAATCTTAGAGATCATAACGAAGTCGAGAGACATTTTTGCATGGAATCCTCGAGATCTGCTGGGTGTTCCATCTGCGATAGCTTTGCATACCTTGAGAATTCGTCCAGGAACGAAACCCATAGTACAGAAGAGGAGAAAGATGGCTCCGGAAAAAGCTGCCGCAGCAAAAGAGGAAACTGATAAACTTTTAGAAGCAGGCTTCATAGAGGAAGTGGAAGACTCAGAATGGCTCTCGAACGTGGTTCTAGTGAAAAAATCTAATGGGAAGTGGAGGATGTGCATAGATTTTACTGATCTTAACAAATCCTGCCCGAAGGACAGTTATCCATTACCATCCATAGATGAACTCGTCGATGGAACCGCGGGTAACAAAGTCCTTAGTTTTCTTGATGCTTACTCGGGATACAATCAAATAAACCTGAACCCTTCAGACAAGAAAACTATAACTTTCATCACCAATCAGGGGATATTTTGCTACCGCGTCATGCCTTTCGGACTCAGGAATGCTGGGGCAACGTTTCAGAGAACAGTTGACCGGATCTTTCGTAATCAAATTGGCAGGAATGTATCGATTTATGTCGACGATATCGTAGTCAAAAGTGAAAGAGCAGAGGATCACGCAGCGGATCTACATGAGACTTTTGATTCTCTTCGAAGAGGAGGTTTTAATTTGAACGCGGAAAAGTGTGTCTTTGGGGTTGATTCCGGGAATTTCCTTGGTTTTATGGTTAGCCATAGAGGAATTGATGTGAATCCTGAAAAAGTCACAGCAATTCATAATCTTCAACCACCGTGGACGATTAAAGAGTTATATTCTTTGAATGGAGCAGTAAATTATTTAAGCCGTTTTTGCTCCTGCCTGGCGGAAAAGTCATTACCTTTCTTTGCTCTGCTCAAGAAAAAGGGGCCGATACGATGGACTCCCGAGTTACAGGAATCATTTGGAAATTTGAAATTTTTTCTGTCATCACTTCCTACTCTTCATCAACCCGAGAGGCAAGAGGTCCTCCATCTGTATATATCAGTAAAAAGTGTCACCATTAGCACAGTCTTGACGCGAGAAGAAAAATTCCCAGTTTACTACATCAGTCGTGTTCTGCAGGACGATGAGACAAGATATGAACCAGTAGAAAAAATGATTTTGTGCTTAATATTCGCGGCAAGAAGGTTGAGGCCTTATTTCCAGGACCATCCTATCCGAGTTATGACGGATTTACCAATGCGTCAAATCCTCCACTCACCATGTTTGTCAGGAAGAATGATGAAGTGGGCAGTCGAACTCACAGAATTTGAAATAGAATATACCCCGCGAAAAGCAGCTCTCGCTCAGGTTTTAGCTGATTTCATCGGTGAAACAAGTTTCGAATTAAATACTCAAACAGAAAGAAGTGAGTGGACACTCAGGGTAAATGGTGCAGCCAACAAGGATGGGTGCGGAGCAGGGGTCACACTAACAGCACCTGATGAACGGCAGTACAATTACGCTTATAAATTGGACTTCCAGGCTACAAATAACGAGGCTGAGTACGAAGCCCTGCTCGCTGGACTAGGGATAGCTTTGGTTAAAGGTGCCAGGCAGGTATCAGTTTACACTGATTCAGAAGTGGTGACGCGGAAAATAACAGAGGAATATGAAGCAAGAACTGGATTGATGCCTGATTATCAGAGAAAAGCACGGGCATTATCAAAGGCTTTCTTAAGTTTTTGCTTAACGGCTGTTCCCAGGGATGATAATTAGCAGGCGGACGCGTTAGCACGGTTGGGAGTTATTATGCCTGAGGAAGTAGGAAGAGAAGTGATTCTTGAAAGGATGAGCAATCGAAGACTTATTCAAGAAGTCTATCAAGTACAAGAAATTGAGATAGAGGATTGGAGGGCACCGATCGCGGACTATCTGGGCAAGGGTATTCTACCTGAAGAAAGAACCGCTGCTAAGAAGATAATTGTTAAATCCTCTCGATTCACCATCAGGGAAGGAAAGCTGTACAAGAGAGGATATTGCTTACCAGATTTATTGTGCATATCAACAAGAGAAGGAAGTCTTGTAGTGGAAGAATTGCATGATGGAGTTTGTGCGCATCACCAGGGGTGGAGGGTTGTGGCCAAAGCAACCAGGCTAGGATATTATTAGCCAACCATGAAGCGTGATGTTCAAGATTATATCCAAAAATGTGATGCGTGTCAAAGGTTTGGAAACTTGAATCACCGCCCTTCTGAGGCACTGAAGAGTATAACCGGTGCTTGCCCTTTTTCCGTCTGGGGAATGGACATTCTAGGTCCATTTCCCACTGCTCCCAGTCAGTTAAGATATGTTTTGGTCTTGGTTGATTATTTCACAAAATGGGTGGAAGTCGAAGCAATTGGGTTAATCACCGCGGAGAAGGTGAGGAGATTCCTATGGAAGAATATTGTTTGTCGTTTCGGAGTACCCGACTCAATAATTACGGATCACGGACCTCAATTTGATTGTGAAACAATCAAATATTTTTGCGTCGGTCTAGAGGCATCAATCTCAAAATCTCATCTGTGGCTCACCAACAAACAAATGGGCAGGCAGAAAAACCAATCGACAATTGTTATATGGGATACAAAAGAAACTTGGCAACACAGCAAAGGGACGATGGGCAGAACTTTTACCTTTAGTACTCTGGTCCTACCGCACGTCAGCAAAGACTCCGACTGGAGAAACCCCGTTTTCTTTAGTCTTTGGTATGGACGCGGTTATCCCAATTGAGATATTGGTACCTTCGGCGCGAATAATGGCATACCACCAAGACACCAACGATGAAGCATTGGAATTCGAGCTCCAACTCATAGAAGAACGCAGGATGATGGCAGCTTTGAAGGAGCAAGAGTACAAGAGGAGGCTTTCCAAGTATCGGGATAGACGAATTTTCTCGCGGCATCTCAAGGAGGGGGATTTGGTGCTATGCCAAGCTACCTCTGGGGGAAGCTAGACCCCAACTAGGAAGGACCTTATGTAATCATCAAAGAAGTTCAAGAAGGTGCGTACAAGCTCAGCACCCTCGAAGGAATCATCTTGAACAAGACTTGGAACGCGGACAACCTAAAAAAGTACTATGTGTAATCACTGAGTAGCTATATGAACGAAAAATTTAGTCGCCCCCGCAAAAATTAAATAAAGCGGTTAGAGGGCGCTTTCTATCATGTCTCGCACCTAAAGAATTTTATAATAAGACCTAGGACGCTGGAGCTTGGCTCCGCGTCAGGCCTCTGATCGAATCCGCATTCTCAGAGATGATATTTTATAATAAGACCTAGGACGCTGGAGCTTGGCTCCGCGTCAGGCCTCTGATCGAATCCGCGTTCTCATAGATGATATTTTATAATAAGACCTAGGACGCTGGAGCTTGGCTCCGCGTCAGGCCTCTGATCGAATCCGCATTCTCAGAGATGATATTTTAAAATAAGACCTAGGACGCTGGAGCTTGGCTCCACGTCAGACCTCTGATCGAATCCGCATTCTCAGAGATGATATTTTATAATAAGACCTAGGACGCTGGAGCTTGGCTCCACGGCAGGCCTCTGATCGAATCCGCATTCTCAGAGATGATATTTTAGAGCAAGATCTAGGACGCTGGAGCTTGGCTCCGCGTTAGGCCTCTGATCGAATCCGCATTCTCAGAGATAATATTTTATAGCAAGATCTAGGACGTTGGAGCTTGGCTCCGCGTCAGGCCTCTGATCGAATCCGCATTCTCAGAGATGATATTTTATAATAAGACCTAGGACGCTGGAGCTTGGCTCCGCGTCAGGCCTCTGATCGAATCCGCATTCTCAGAGATGATATTTTATAATAAGACCTAGGACGCTGAAGCTTGGCTCCGCGTCAGGCCTTTGATCGAATCCGCATTCTCAGAGATGATATTTTATAGCAAGATCTAGGACGTTGGAGCTTGGCTCCGCGTCAGGCCTATGATCGAATCTGCATTCTCAGAGATGATATTTTATAGCAAGATCTAGGACGCTGGAGCTTGGCTCCGCGTCAGGCCTCTGATCGAATCCGCATTCTCAGAGATTATATTTTATAATAAGACCTAGGACGCTGGAGCATGGCTCCGCGTCAGGCCTCTGATCGAATCCGCATTCTCAGAGATGATATTTTATAATAAGACCTAGGACGATGGAGCTTGGCTCCGCGTCAGGCCTCTGATCGAATCCGCATTCTCAGAGATGATATTTTATAGCAAGATCTAGGACGTTGGAGCTTGGCTCTGCGTCAGGCCTCTGATCGAATCCGCATTCTCATAGATGATATTTTATAATAAGACCTAGGAGGCTGGAGCTTGGCTCCGCGTCAGGCCTCTGATCGAATCTGCATTCTCAGAGATGATATTTTATAAATAAGACCTAGGACGCTAGAGCTTGGCTCCGCGTCAGGCCTCTGACTGAATCCGCATTCTCAGAGATGCTATTTTGTTATAAGTCTTAAAACGCTAGAGCTTGTCTCCACGCCAAATCTCCAAACGTATCCAAACATTCCAAGATCCAAACTCCACAACGGATCACTATTGAAGGCAATCTAGAAAAAAGAAATGGTTTTCATGAACCTTCCTGGGACTCCCAAAGTTTTATAATTTTTAAAAGAAAATCATAGCTATAAATCCATCGTTAAAGTAAAGAACAACCAAGGATAAAACATGACACCACGTTCAAAAGAGTTGACAATGCAAGATAAAAGAAAACGAGCATTCATTAGCTCATGTCCGCGGAGCACGAGCAGGGATAATGCGAGTTCTGCCCTGACTTAAGCGAAATCCGTTTGAAGGAGGACCTTCTGACTCCGGGGAAGCCCACTCCGCATCTACCTCATCCCCCACAGCATCTAAGATCTGGACATCAAAGCGATTTCCTCCTTTATAGATAAAGGTTAAAGAGGAACCAATGTGGACGCTGTGTGATTCGGCAAAATCATTCCAGCCTCCCCTTAAAAATGGAACCCTATAGTCTCCGCGTATAACCTCCACTGGGAAATCACGAAGAATCCTGGTTGACAAAAGAACACTCCTGGGAAGATCTAGCCTAAATCTATCTTCAAAACATAGTGGCAAAGACTAACAAAAAATAGATTTCAAGGGATGTTAATAGATAAACTGACTCAATAAAGGGAAAATTCAACAATAAAGGAACTAACCAGACGAAGAAGTTGCTCAGGAAAACTAATCCTCTCAAAAAAGGACCAAGGTGAACCAACGGAGGAGGGCATCATGAAAGCATACAACAAGTCTAGTAGTCCTTTCCCCCATACTCTCTTTTATAGAGCACGTAAACAATTCTGGACATGTGTCGAAAACAGAAATATGGGGCAAATAAATTCGAGAGGTCAAATCATTGAGACAAAAAACCACATGCACCATGCATGAGATAAACAGTAAACACTATTACTGAATCTCTCAGAAATCCCGTGAGAAGAACCTCATAACAAATACACCTCGAAAGACTAAAACAATCACACCATCAACATACATAACGGAGAAATCTCCTGAAACAATTATCAAAGGCTTGATAAACAACAAAGTTGCTATTAGAACAACAAAGAGGCTTAAAGTCTTATTCCATTGAGAAAAGTACAGATTAATGTCCATTCGAAACTGCAACATGGGGGGTAAGATCATCATGATTTCCCCCGCGTGGATCCACCACCCGAACCTCGAAACGAGCCTCACCCATGTGAGTGAAAATCATATAGACCCCTAGTTCAAAACCATGTGACTCCACAAAGTCTTTCCATCCGCGGCCAAGGTAGAGAAGACCACTGTTACGCCGCTCTATACAAACAAGGAAATTGCACAGCAGATGAGAAGAAAGTAAAACCTAGCCAGGAACAGCATCTGCATACTCCTCCACAAACCTAAGTGGAAGCAACTAAAAAATAGAAGAAAAGTATAAGTTGAAAGGAAGTTATCTAAAGATTTTTAGTATAATTAACTCACCAATTGCAAGAACTGTTCGGGATAATCGATTGCTTGGAAAAAAGCCCATCGGGGTTCTGGCCCAAAAACCTCGTCTGCCCTAAATGACAGGGGAGGAACTATAATGGATCCCCACATCTTGATGAAATTAGAGGAAAACAGTAAAGAACCCATGCTTGTATTATCAATCACAAGGGAACAGTTGAACAGGAAAAAAGAGAAGCGCATGCATGACATGCAATGGGTGACACGGCCACCAAGGGCACGCGTCTCTCTTTTTCCGAAAATAAAGTTAACCAGAGAAGAATCTTTTCCCAAAATTAGTAAAAGTAAATTACAATGAGGGAAATTAAAATTACTTTTTGATAAAAAGCGATAAAACCAACGGCAGGAAAACCTCATGAAGCGAGTATAAAACATGCTCGAGTATCCATGAGTGATGAGCAATCCTAAAAACAAGATGGATCCAAATCCGCAGTCTAGGCCTTTTTATAGAGTCATTATGAGGAAGGAACAACTTCAAACCCTTCGCCTCCCCCTCATGTATGTTCTAATCGACGAAGACGCTCACACTCAAGCTAGGCTCTGGTCCCGCTCCAACCAGGAACACGAAGTGAAGGTAGACAGGGATGAAGATGGCCTTTTCTGGTTGACTCAAGGATGGCATGACTTCACACAAGCAAATCGAGTCAATGTAGGGTCAGCTTTGATTTTTACCTCCATGGGCGATTCCATCTTTGAAGTCGACGTCGTCATCCCAGACAGCGAAGAAAATGGAGAGATAGGCCATCCTTGAATTCCCACTAGGCTCTTCGCGTCAATGATGTAACAAGTTTAGAGGGATCCAACCCCTGTGAAAGGTTTCTGTACTCTGTTTCGTATTATTAATAATAAAAGATCCCTCCTTTTATTTCATTTCTAAAAAGCACATGAGTACAATAAGGAGAATCACGGATTCCCTTTTTTCTTTATTCTACAAAAAGCTTATATCAAGAGACCAGTTTAAAAACTCTAAAAGCATGATGCGGAAATAACTCAATTAGAACTGCATGATGAAGAAATCGAGTCCAAGGTAGCCTCGTGTTCATCCTCGATTTCACGACGCGGACAAACTTGGAAGGAAACGTTGCCCTTATGAAAAAACATCATGGCACTTCCTATTCTCAGGTGGTGAAGCATAAGGAACTCATCCCAACCATTATCAATTTGAAAAAGACCATTCTCACTCCAAGATACAGCCACTGGAAAGTCGCGGACGAGATATGTTGAAAGAAAAGTCCACCGAGGCGGAAGAGGCCCATATTCAGCCTCAAACTGGGAAGGCATGACCTACAATATTAATAAAATTAAAGACCTAATAAAGAGAGCCCAAACTCTGATTAAAGTAAAATTAGAAGAAACTCACTAGCCGAGAAAGTTGTTCCACATTCTCAATCTTTTGCAAAAAAGCCCAAGGATTAAAGCTTCCTGGAGACATGAAACTTACAATAGCACGATCGGTTTAACACAACATGGGAGGCAGTAAAAAAGATGGAGATTAGGGCTTTAAAAAGAAAAATTCATCATGTGGAATGAAAACAAGTGGTAAAGGATTTTGAACATTAGGACCAGCCCGTTCGACACTTGGAGAATTCAGAATATAAATATATAGATATTTACTACAAACAAAACATGCAACTAAAACTAATGTTTCGAACAAAGAGATCTTCAACCCATAAACAAAAGAAGTTTCTCGATGATATACCAAAAAACAGGGAACCACATATAGGTTCCCAAAATTCATAAAAGTTTCATTCCCCATAAAAACAAAGACCAAAGCCTACTAAAGGGTGGCTGCCTTCTCAATTTCTTCCTCCGCGTCCTCATCGTCGTCATTTTCAGAATAAGAATCTTCCGCGGCCATCTCCTCTTTTAAAAGTCCCCAGTCGGAACTTTCTAGGCTTGGCTCAAACTTTTCCAGAGGGACGCTCGGATTGAGTGACGAGCGCGTAACGCTTTGATTGATCTCTGCAACCATTCCCTTCCGAAAATAGCTAAAGCACCTGTCCTTTAAAATACTAGAGCCTTTTGAAGTCTGGAGGCAGGCTTTTGCCACGGAAGACAGGAAGGAAGTACCAACTTCAGTTTTGATCCACTCAGAAGAAAGGTAATCCAAACCTTCAGGACTCTGAAGCCATTGGAGGGCCACGTCTTGATCTGAGCGCGCCTTGATGGTGTCAAGATCTTGTTTGGTGATGGATAGTTCTTCGCGGAGGAAGGAGAAATCCTCTTCCATTTTATCAACGATAGCTTGTTTAGTTTGGAGAAGCTCCCGCGAAGCCCCTTCAGTAGCTTCCAGCTCTTTGACGCGAGAGACGGCAGAGCTCGAAAAAACTTTTAAATCATCGTATTTTTTCTGTAAAACTGCCATGGCCTCTTTCTGGTTTTGCACCTCCTCATGAAGGTCAGCTGACCTTTTCTTAAATTTTTCCACTGAGACCGGGTCTCCCATTGTATTCCCCAAAATTCAAAGCTGATGGTTCAGTTTTTTAATTTCTTCGTCTTTCTTCTTAAGATCTTCCTCTCCGCACACCATACGTCTCTCAACATCCGGTTGAATTACTCTCAACTATAAAAATCAAGGTAGAAGTAAGAAAAATTGAAAATAAACCGCGTCAAAAGAGACGAAGAAAGGCGAGAAGGGAATTTTAAACTTACCCACTGAATAATGCGATCAAAGTTAAGTGAAAGAGTGACGGGATCCAATCGTTTAATATATCCTTGCTCTGGGAGACAACGCTTCTTGGCCGGAAAAGCAAGGCCTTGTAAGTCAATCGGATCAAAGCCTGGGATAGGAAATTCACGAAGAGTCACTACGCCCTTCAAAAAGAGCCCCTTTTTATCTGAAGCTGATGGCCCGACAGCAATGGCAATCTTCCTCTTTTTCGATTTAGAAGCTTCGGATGCAGACGGACAAATACGCTTCTCTCGAGGAACAGGAACCATTGAAGAAGATTCAACCAAAGCCCAAGTCTCGTCCGCAACACTTACATCAACATTCGACGCCACTTCTAGGGCATGGGGAGGAACAGGAGGATCATTGGCTACCACACTAGATTTCTTCTTCCTCCTAGATTTGGTCTTGTGCCGCTTCAAAAGTGCGTCCAAATCCATTTTGTCTAAACACAAAAATACATTTCCCGAATAAGTTATCCATTGAAGAAAGACAAAACATAAAAGGCACAAATCTATATACTGAAAGAAACAAATAAACAAAAAATCTCGAATCTTGAGTCCCCTTCTTTAAGCAAAAAATACTGAACATTAACTTCAAAGAAGGAGCAACACCAATCTCCTTGCACCTCATAATAAAACTAGTAAAAAACATCCAACCATTGGGGACGATCTGAGCAGGACTCAAGTTATATTCCTTCAAAAACTTCGAGAAGAAAGGATGTAGAGGAAGCCAGAAGCCCTGAGATAAGCTAGCCGCATATACGACCAAACAATCTTCGTAAGCGTCCA
The DNA here is from genome assembly GCA_037127255.1 of Persicaria tinctoria. Lineage (NCBI taxonomy): Eukaryota > Viridiplantae > Streptophyta > Magnoliopsida > Caryophyllales > Polygonaceae > Persicaria > Persicaria tinctoria. Next base: position 61,420,725 of record JBANSL010000016.1, on the reverse strand, counting down.
GACAACCACCCCCTTCCTCGGGAAGACAGAATTCTACACCCGCTGGCCAAGGGAAGACTTGCAAGAGGGCGTCAAGATCTTCTAGGTTCAAAAGAGTAGTACAACCCCTCAACTCGCTCACAAGAGACCTCCGCGGATGAATCCTATCAGGCACAACTGGTGGACGACTGGTTGGAGGTGGAAGAGGTTTAAAATCTCCCAAGAAAAGACAAGTATCTAAATCCCCTAAGTCATACACTGGGGTGTCCAAGTCGCTCAAGTTCTCCTTAGAACGGATTACCTTCGGACTTTCTGCTAAACCAATTGGAGGAAGCTCATAAGGGATCCAAACCTCCTCCAACTCCTGATCCGCAGAATGAGAAATAGACGAAACCCCCGCGTCCACTGAAGAACTAGCACCCGATTCATCCATAGCCCTTTGATTTTCATCTTCCGCGCATTCCTTCGAAGAAGAAGAAACTGAGTAAGGTGAAGAATAGTAATCAAGGTCAGAACGCTTCCGGCGCCTTCTCACCTTAATAGGACTACCAGTAGGACCAACTCGGTCTGGAATAGACGCGGATGTAGAAGAAGATGACTCCGACGAAGAATCATCAGAATTGGAAGAAGAACTCCCAGAAGAAGAAAAAAGTGCCTCTGGGGACGGACGCACCTGAGAGGATGAAGCGACACCACTTCTCCATCCTTCATCCCTCTCAAAATCTTCTAACAAATCACGCTCCCCGCTGAGACTAGCCATTTCCAAAGAAACTAGAAGAAAATCGCGTGAAATTTCACTAATACAAGGCAAAATCTCATCCAAAAAAAACACATTCAGAGACAAACTTTCACCCAAACTTATGATCTAAATGTCAAAAAGTTTAGAAAGTTAACAAGGAAAAATCAAGAACAGTTTAGAACAAAGAGAAATACCTTGCAAAGTTGAAGGAAACAACCGGGAAGTTCAAGTAAACCACCGGAAACCTAGAGAACCGCCGCCGGAAAACTTCAAGATGGATAAAGATAAAATCTCTGAAAAAGTAGAAGAAGACAAATATAGGGTAAAAAAGAAACGGAACGGAGTAACTTATAGAAAATTACTGACGTTTGAACTTCCGAGCCTAAATGGGCCTGATGGGCCCAATTTGGGCCAAAAATCTATAAAGAAAAAACCCACCACATCCAAACCAGAATTATACTAGTAACAAAACCACAGATGTTTCCTTGAAAAATCTTTTATCGATCCACGTCAATCCCTGTTTGGGATCACCTCGGCCCGAGGAGCTGTGACTAAACCAATATTGAAAAACATCTGTAAAAAGTATAAAAATAGCAGAATAAAGAACGCCATCTAGATTAAAGAACAAAAGGAAATAACATTATCCGCGGATAATCATCCAAGAGCTGACTCGCAAACAATCATCCGCGGATAGAAGACAATGTCACGTGGCGACCATGCCCACCACCCACGAAGTAGAACACGTGTCGAAATATGAACACCACATGGCACAGCTTACCAGACCACCCCAGACCTATAAAAGTGTGAAATCTCACCAAAAGAAGGGGACTTTTTTTGAAAGGAGGGGAGAAAGAGGGCGGATCTTGGCCTAGTGAACTCAGAAGAAAGAAGAACAAGAAGAAATCGTACGAGTGGAAAGGAACCTGTTTCATAGAAAAAATCAGCACCGTTCACCGCGCCAAACTCCGCGGACGAAAATCCTGTTTGTCCTTAGTGTAAATTTCTATTAAGGAAAATACTGTTGTTAATAAATCTCAAGACATTCAACAGCGACAGGTAAGCGAACCAAGTTTCCAAATTGTCTAGAAAAAACTCGATAAGGGAACCATCCTTCAGAAATAGCTTTAGGTTAGTTCCCACTGCACAGGTTGGGCCGGGTCGATCCTTTCGACGCGGGTCAGGTAAGCCCGTTGGGAAGATTGGTCATTTCACCAGGTAGGTTCCCGGGCCCCACTAAAAAAGGTGGCCTCTAGAGATCGTGGCTTTTTCAAGTCTCACCCAAATAATAATTTCCGACAGATAAAAGAGATTGAAGATCAACTTCTGTTACTACAAACACAACAAATTAGTAGGATTTCAAACGATACAATAAACATTAAGCGTGGTAGATTGCTAAGTAAGCATGAAGCTCTCATAGACTTTAATAGTACTTTTTGGAAACAACGAGCAAAATCGAATTTTCTAAGGTTTGGAGACAGAAATACCAAATACTACCAATCCATATCTAAAATAAGAAATTCAAAAAACGTCACTCGTAATTTTACAAATAAACATGGGTTATTAGTTGAGGATGAGGATCAAATTAGAGATGAAATTACAACTGAATTGGCTGAGAGATTCATTTCTAATAACGCACCGATTAGTAGTAATTCATATTTCCTAAATTTAATTGATCAGACCATTACTGAATCAGAAAACTTAGTTTTAACACAACCTTTCTCAAATGAAGATATTAAGGATACCTTATTCTCAATGACAGACAACAAGACTCCAGGTCCTCATGGTTTTCCACCAGAATTCTTAAAAAAAATATTGGGATATTGTGGGTAAATTAGTGTGCAAAGCTGTTAAATCTTTTTTTCATTCTGGTGTGCTACTCAATGCAATAAATACAACTTTCATTGCACTTATTCCGAAAATTGACACACCTATTAACATTAATCATTACCGTCCGATTAGTTTGTGTAATATTTATAAGGTCATTTCGAAACTACTGGCTAATCGATTAAAGCCTATTTTACCACGTATTATTAATCCATTTCAAGGAGCTTTTGTACAAGGTAGAAATATTCAAGATAATATACTAATAGCTCATGAGGTTTTTCGCTCTTTCCATAACAAAAAAAGGTAAATTTGGGTGGATGACTTTAATGCTAGATATGGAAAAAAACTTATGACAAAATAAGCTGGAGCTTTATTCGTATTATTCTAAACAAATTTGGTTTTGATTCTAGATGGATTGATTGGGTTATGACTTGTCTAACTAAAACTAGTTTCTCAGTTATAGTTAATAATTTACCGGGCCGTACATTTCGTAGTTATAGGGGATTTCGACAAGGAGATCCTCTTGCACCATATATTTTTGTTTTGGTTATGGAACAATTAGGGAGAATGTTACAACAGGAGTCATTGGAATGTGACCCTTTGGTTGGAATCAAAGTTACAAATAATAGTGATCCTATTCCATTTCTCTCATTTGCAGATGACACTCTAATATTTGGACGTGCTGATGAATTAAGTCTTCATATGATTAGAAATCTTTTGAATAATTTCTCTAATATGTATGGATTAACTATTAATTATAATAAAAGTTCTTTACAAGTTTCCAAAAATATTCCTTTCATTAAAGCCCAGTCCCTTGCTCAACAACTAAATATTTCAGATACTAAATCAATGGAAAAATGCCTAGGTATACCACTTATTAGTGGTAGGGTTTGTAATGTCTTGTTTGATGAGGCAATAAATAGCCTTAAAAAGCAGCTGTCAAAGTGGAAATCAAACACTCTCTCTCAAGCTGGTAGATTTTTACTAATTCAAGCAAACATAAATTCTAAAAAAAAATTATTTAATGCAATCTTTTCTCCTTCCAAAGGGAGTTCTACAAAAACTTGATCAAATCAATAAAAATTTCTTTTGGAATAAAATTCAATCTGATAACTATCATCATCTAATCAGCTGGGAACATTTGTGTACTCCTAAAAAAGATGTTGGGTTATGTTTTAAATCAGCTGAGCAAAGTGATATTGGTATGCAAATGAAACTTCTTTGGAGAATTATTGCTAATCTTGATAATATTTGGTCCAAGGTAATTACGGATAAATATCTCTCGACAGAGTCTCTAATGGAAAGAGGAAGATTCAAAACTTCTTGGTAATTTGAAAGACTTCTTAATGCTAGAGATTTATTCTCTAAAGGTTTGCTCTGGCTAGTTGGTAATGAAAAAACCATTTAGGTAAATGCGCAATATCTTCAGAGATTTCGGAATGATCGTGATCCTAATTTAAGAGTTTGTGATTTATTCACGAATACCAACTCCTAGGATATTGTAAAGTTAAATAGCATTTTTCTCGCTCATATTGTTCAAACAATTACTAATATCCATATTCCAGTAACTGATATTCCAGATAAGTTAATTTGGATTTATAGTAATAATGGAAAATTCTCTATCAAATCCACATCATCGCTTTGTAATACAAGGAACACAAAGAAAATCCCAGCTGACTGGATTTGGAAACTTAATATCCCTCCGAATATTAAAAATTTTATTTGGAAAATTATTTTAGATATTTTGCCAACTACTGCCTGGTTAAATAGATATATAAATAGAGTTCTTAGTACTTGCTCTCTTTGTAATTCTGATATAGAAGATACAAATCATTTATTGTTTAACTGTCAGATTACAAGATCCCTTATTCAAAATATGGGGGTTAAGTTGAAAAAATATTTTATTATTCCAAATTTAACATGTGATGTCCAAGAAAATATTCTAAATACTAGGGCTCTCAATCTAGATTTTACAGACTTGTGTTATTTATGGCATTTAATTTGGGAGCTTAGAAATATAATTATTTTTCGCAATACTTTTAATACGAGTATTATCTATGCTTTAACTCAAGCTATTGATAATATCTCATGCTGGAGGAAAGGGCATGTAAAAACGACATTACATAAACGTGTTAGGCCTCCTGATAAATTGATGTGGAAATGCCCTCCAATTAATGTAATTAAGATAAATGTCGATGCTTCGGTGAAAATTGATACTCAACCACATGTTGGTTGTATTGTGAGGAATAATAAATGTCAAGTTATTCGAATACATAAATGTAATGCTAGGAGGGGTTCGGTCGTTCTAGCTGAGGCTTTTGCTATATATACAGGTATAAGAACCGTAGCAGAGATGGGAATTCGAAGAGTTATAGTTGAAAGTGATTGTGCTATCATTATCGACGTCATCAATCATGCGTACAACATACCATGGGAGGTCGCTCAAATAGTGCAAGAGATCCAGTCTTTAAAGAGAGATTTTGAGAGTGTCATATTTCAGCATTGCTATAGAGAGGCCAATGGTGCAGCGGATTTTATTGCTAAATCTCAGTTAAATTATGATTTTATTTTGTATACATGTTGTACTGAGTTCCAGAACATAATCTTGCGAGATGATCATGAATGTCGGTAGTACATCCAATTTTTTGCTTACTGTAAAAAAAAACATGTTAATTTTATTTTTTGATTAAGTCCAACATGTTAATTTTAGTGTCTTAAATAGTTAGGCCAGTTACTATTAAGATACAAAAATTACTATTTTTTTATTCATCTCTCTCAGCCACATCAGCATAACATTCTTTCTCACTTTTTTCATTTAACAATAGCATCCCTACATCTCACAGTCCATCTTTTTTTACCAATTCAATTTACGAATATACTCTTCTATAACAATTATTTCCAACATGTTTATAATATGATTATAATAATATATTAGTATTTAATTACTAAAATGTATTTATAAATTTTAGATCATTTTATAAATGCGTAAGTAAAATTATATATAAACTAAATTGCAACGTAATAAACATAATACGAAATTTGGAAAACCTAATTGCCCCCACGTGTGGATCCAAATCTTTGCCAAGATTTATAATAAGCAATCGGACACCGAACGTCAAAGATCCAATTTACCGAGGAAAATTGCAATATAATTATATCGAAAGAAACCATTTTTTTTTCAAAATATGTTGAAACATATTTAAAATTGATGTATATGTATAGAGAAAAATAAATCTAGTATTATGGAAAATTTTTAAAATAAAAAATTTTACAATTTAAATAGCGAAAATGACATTATTTTAAAATAATTAAAATATGTCAGATTAGACTAAGAAATAATTAAAATATGTCAGATTAAATCTTAGTCGTGCTTCCCTTCAATCTCATCCGCTCCTTCCAACCGCCAGTTAAAGCGTGACACGCATCCCCCCACCATTTATTATACCCAAAAGCATCAATGCATAATTATCATCAATCAAGCATCCCTCTTCCCCCCCTTCCTCAATATTTTACTAATATTTTCCCATTAAGCATCTTGAATAATCCCCTGATAAAAGTGCTCTAAAGTTGAACTTCGACAAAATTAAATAAATGCATAGTCAAACCCATAATAATACAGTACACAATGCAGTGATTCAGGGGCAAATCAAGCGCTCTCCGCACTCTCTGTTCCATCCTAAACACAATCTGTTTAATTATTCTAAAGTCAAACCTTAACAAATCTAACAGTGTATCCCTTAGAATTCCAGATGATGAAGAATTGCCTCTAAGCTCCAAATCCTGGACGAAATAAGCTTTTCGGCAGCCATGAAGAGGCTAACCCGTAGCAGTCAAATTAGGCATAAGACAACCATTTCTATTGACACTAGATAGAGAGGATAAGTTAGAAACTGACAAGGACTACACCAGTGCAATGCTGCTCTCACCACCCGGTGGTTTGCGAACACCACCAAAGTAGTCCCTGGCTTCCACCTTCCCTCCATCCGCAAAGATGTTGCTGCCGCTCATTTCTCTCAGCTTTGCCTGACTCAATGACTTCTCAGCTGATCCCGTGGGTGCATCTCCCTTGAAGATATCGTTACCTGTCAGCTCTTGGAACTTCTGGTTGTGGATTTTCTTAGTTATCTTCACCACAGGCTCCTCGCCGAACAGTATGTTGCTCTGCCCTCCAGCAGGCTACAAAGAGAGAGCAGCACGATTCAATGATATAAAAAGTTTATCGTACAAACTCAAGTAATATAACTGCGGCAGAAATAATACTGATAAAATTACTCATGGCATGACAGTTAATCCCGTTGTTCAACAGAAGATATGCAACACCATCCTATATCATTTGGTAACAACTAATGACAAAACCAGTCTCATGGTCAAATAGTACATAGAGTTTCTATGCTTATCCATGTTTCTTCATAATTTCTTTCTCGTTTTGTTTCTTATTTTCCCTACTCTGTTCTGTTTCTTATTTTTGATCTGGGGGAAGAAGGGACAGGAGGTCACCATAGGTCCATGACCAATTATTGCAAACCAAGGCTAGGACTCCAAGGTTTATACTACATTGTCTATCCTGGTATCCATGGTAGTGGGGATAGATTAACAAAGCTGAACCAACATTATTAGGTCTCCCATTCAACAGTAGAAAGCTACAAGACTGACCGTAGTATGAAAAAGTTGAATGTATGTGTCAAAAGAGAAGGTGAAAGGAAATATTGAGAGCATACCACCATTAGACTTACATTAGAAACTTTAACAGAAGTCCGAAGATTCCTAGGAGCAGGATGATCTATATCTTTCCCCTCGTGTGATCCCTTTGACCGAGCTACAGCCAATGACCGAGGAGGATTTTCAGGAGGTGGTCCAAAGATGTCATTGCCACTAAGCTCCTTAGACTTAGCATCTGATAGCTGTTTTTTGGCCTTCAAGTCTGACTCGCTCTCTAGGGTTCCACTAAGTTCTCGCTGCTTTGCTACCTCAGGGATAGAGGTAGGTTTTTTGGGGGTAACACTTTCATCGGTACTGAACGAAATCTGGCTGATACCATTAGTAGTTTGCTGAAAGTAGTGCGATTTACATATGAGAATCTCATAACCAAACATCCGTTGTACGTTGAAATCTCATTTGAAAGAAATTACCGAAACAAAAAAATTATTATTTACTCATTTGCCAAACCTGAACAATGCGAACACTAGTTTTTGTGGGTGTAACTCCAGATTCAGGTACATCATCACCCTCACCATCAGCAAATATCCCACTTCCTGTCATTTCCTTCATTTTATATCCTGAGCAGGGCTTCCTGGTGAAAAAAATCACAAGTAGATCTAGTAATTAGGACAAACAAAAATAAGTTGACACTAAATCACTAACTCATAACAGACGTTATAGCTGACCATAGAATATGTAGAGATTAGCTCAATCTTTTCAAGTGGAATTCAGCAGTCAACATTCCATTTAATTCTTAAGAAACTCTAAAGCACAGTAATTATTTGGGATTCAGGATTTCACCTGCTTCCCGGTGAAGGTATACATGCAAAATCTAATGGATCAGACATACTAATGAAGGTATGGGGTGATGTTTATCAAAGTAAACTGTTATTTTAAGTTTGTTTCCATGTATAGCACGAAACTTCAAAAGCCACTAAAACGGATAAGGGGCAGTTTGAGGACAGATCTGCACCAAAATGACTGGAAAAAGTAGTTATCAAAGTGCAAATTCATGGAAAATAGAAAAGTCTTAATGACAACTAATCAAGATGAAGAAAATAAGAAAGAAAATTAGAAGTTTTAGGTACTGTAAAAAAACAAGATATGTTCAGTTCATAAGTGGCTAATTGGCACAGTTGTAATTGCAACAAACAAATTTTAAAAAATAATGCACAAATTAGACATGTGAATTGAAATTAAGAGGTGATGTTTTACCAAAGTGAGCTCAAATTCTAGGAGAAAGACAACAAAACCAGATAACTTGTGAGATCCATAGATTTACATGCATGCAGATGGCATCTCACATGGCTACATAATCGCGAAACCAGATAAGGCAAACAAAAGCAGATTGCGAATCAAAACAAGGCAAGATCCCCCTTTAATCGCGGAGGGAAAGAAACAGATCTTACGTTTTCATCAGAGTCTGAGTTTCCTCGTCCGTGACCTGACCTCCAAAAACCACCTTTTTGATTCCATCGGACGGCTGAAAAACAAAGATGAAGATGAAAAAGAGAAACCTCGATCAGAACCCTAAATTGGACACAATGAGGAATAAGTACCTGGTGAGAGCGAGCGACGGGTTCGGCGACGGGAAGAGGAGGAGGAGGAAGTTCGGACCAAGTGAGAAGATCGGTGGTGTTGGTGTGGGACTTCCTCGTAGCTTTTGCCCTTTCCATTTCTCTCTCACTCTGCCTCTACCTGAGGGGAGCTCTTTAGAATGGCAGACAAGCAACGGAGATCTACGGCGTATTTGAGAGAGTCTGAGAGATGAGGTTTGAGCTAGCGTAGAAACTAAAAAGCCGATTATTTCATCTCTCTCTGCTTCCTTTATGTAGTGTATTTGAGACATTTTTTTCAAATGAATTTGAAATTCAAAGGTGGGGACAAACGGATCAGCCTTACCGTCACACACACACACTCACAACTACACCCGTTTAAACATGACCCTTCCTAAAAAAATTCAATCCGGGATCTAAAATCGACCCAAACTTTAATGGCCCGAGAATTTTAGGATCAAAACTCGATGACTCGTTGAGTCAAAATCAACCCAGTGAGTCAGCGCTATGTAGATGTTACGTATGCACCTTGATTTTGGTAAATATAGAGCGACCGTTTATGGGAATCATCATACTACCCTCATATCCTTTCCGATTCAACCACCTCAACATGGTTATGCCACGCATGCACCACATACACAGATTTTCATACAATTGTATTCGTTAATGTCACTTATAAGTTAAATAATTGTAATCTTAAGTGTTTACTTTCCTAGTCTTTTCTTTGACATGTAATATTGTTTTATGTGTGTATGGACATGTATGTGTGTATGATGATTATATAGGTGATACATAGTATATAGTATACATATATGATGCACTATTAGAATTAATCTCGACTGAGTCGTATTGAGCTTGGTAAGCTTGATTCTCTAACGGGATTAATTCAATAGTAGAGTCTAACATATATATATGTGTAACATATTTTATATATATAAAGTATATTATAGGAGGAGGATTTAACCAGATAAGGCCTTAGCCCATAATCCGGCCCATGGTCTCGACATTTTAGATTGAGCCTCGTAGCCCATGTGGAGAGATGTCGAGCTTACCTTGCCTTTGCATTTGTGGAGCGCTGCGTTTTGGGAAGCTCGGGCTTGACCTAGCTATATAAGATCCTTCCCTTCATGAGAGCTCTTAACTTCAGACTTTGTCTTTCTCTCTCCTCACAAACGCTCTGCTAGGGTTTCTAGGGTTTGGGTGTTTCCAGCTCTTGGCATCGGATTGAGAGCGCTCGGAGAAGAAAGGTTGTTGTTAGCGTCTTTGTGAAGGTGGATCGAGCTTCGGCGTCGTCTTGGGTGGCCGCTCTCTTGTGCCTTGTGAGATCTAGGGTTCTTGACGATCGAATCCTTCTTGGATCTTCAGTTTTTCCACACAGGGGGACTTTCTCTCCTTCTTTTGTACTTCTGACTCACATGCATGTTAGATCTAGGGTTGTTTGCTGTTGTTCCTTGTATCATCCCTTATACGAACTCTCTATAGTGGATTTGGCCAACTCTTGAGGCTCCGTGGATGTAGGCTTTTAGCCTAACCATGTAAAATCATTGTGTTTGTGTTCTTGCATGTGATTTTTCTCCATCTGTCATTTATCGTTCTAGATCTTGTTCAATTCCGCTTCCAAAACCGATTTCTAGTTTGAATCTTAGGTTTTACAACGTGGTATCGGAGCTTGAGCGTCCCGCTCTCGATTTCCTATCTCATTCTTGAGTTTAGGGATAGAGACCGAACGTAGGGCCTCAGACGGATGTAAAACGTGACATCTCTGGTGCCGAACCCCCCCTGTATGACATACCACACCTTGTTTGCTAGATCTAGGTGCTTATATGCTTATGATACGGGGTTAGCCGTAGGATGGCCCGATCTTCGACAATCAAACAAGAATTAACAAGAACGGAAGCAAAAGAATCAAGAACACCAAGACTCGATGAAACAAGATGCAAGACTCGAAATTGATAGCAAAGACACGACCGATAAGGACTGATTCGAACTTAAATAGAACGAGATAAAGACCCCAGGCCTCCTAAGAGGGTAGGAACCAAATACCAATGACTATAAAGCCCGCCTCTACAACCTTACATAACCAAGCGGACAACTTGGATGCACAAGGAAGGGACTTGTGATTACCAGGATCACCAAGCTCTCGCGAGGTTGATGAACTCAAAGCAAACCAAGCAATATCAATAACCAATTGTGCAATCGATGAGCAACGCTTCGAATCAATTGACTTTCTCACAAACATGTTTCACACAAGAACTGTATTTCTGAATAATGGAAGACGAGAATGTTCTACAAGATGATCGGCCTTCTTATAACCCTAAAAGGATGATTTCTAATAAAAATAATAAATTAAAGGAATTACATAAATAACCTTAAAATAACATAATTAATTAAGGTCTCTAAAATAAAAACACAATGAAGTCCAAATTCAGCACATAAGAACTCGGTGGCCAGCGTCCAACAGCCCGCCCGTGCACGCTCGCGCGCCTGGGCCACACGCCTGTGCACCTGGCGGCATGTGTTTAAGACGTCGGCATTGATACCCTTGGTGTCGGCATCGAGGCCCTCAGCGAGTCCTATGCACATGTATGTCTTCATTGGTGGCTCCAGGAGTTGAACCGTGTTCGAGAACAAGGCATGACTCACAAACATGAATGAGTCGTGTTGAAGCTTCTTGGCTCGGGCTCGAGTCATAGGTCGGTCTCCTAAGATGATTGGCGTGGCCGAAGGTGTAGAAGATGGTCACGCATCAACCTCCCCTTCCTGGAAAGGATTCAACCATGAATCCAAGTCCTCGTCCACGACAAGGTATGGAATAAGATCCGCGACGTTGAAGGTAGCACTCACGCCATATGTTCCAGGAAGCTCCAGCTTGTAGGCATTGTCACCCACCTCTCATTCCTCAGGTGAACCCACACTAGATCCCCAGGCTGGAACGTCACCAATCTGCGCCCCTTGTTGGCCTTATTGGCGTTGTACTCAGCCTTTCGCATAAGTTGTTGACGCGTCCGTTCATGTAGCTCCTTGACGAACTCAGCATGCTTACCTGCGTCAAATGACTCATTCTCTCTCATAGGATATGGAGTAAGATCAAAAGGGGTTAGTGGATTAACACCATACACACATTCAAAAGGAGTGAATTTAGTTGAGGAATGCATGGTCCTATTGTAAGCAAACTCCACATGAGGTAAGACTTCTTCCCAAAGATTCAAATTCTTTCTTAATATGGCTCTAAGGATAGTGGTTAAGGTCCTATTGGTCACCTAAGTTCGGCCATAAGTTTGGGGGTGACTAGAGGTAGAGAGTAACAATCTAGTTCCCAATTTGCTCCATAAAGTACGCCAAAAATGACTAAGAAACTTAACATCCCTATCACTTACAATGGTCTTAGCCACTCCATGCAACCGAACTACCTCTCTAAAGAACAAATTAGCGACATTGGTAGCATCATCGGAAATACCCCAAAGTATTTTTGGGTATTTCTATTTTAATTTAAGCAAATAAAAATAATGTTAAAAATTTAAAATAAAGGAATTTGTATAAATTTTTATATCTTAGTCTTCGGTTCTTATTATTCCGAACATCAAAATTCAGTTGGACATTATGAATTTAAGAGTGAAACTTATTTTAACTAAGATAAAACATTACGTTTGTTTTAAATAATAAAGGTTGATGTGATTTCATTATTTTATTCTTTTATTTGAAAGACGTCTTAGTTAAATTATTTCAGTACTCAATATGATATCATTTTACACCAAATAAGTATGACTCACGATTAAAAGGTAAGAGTGAAATTATGATTCTAATAACATTACTATAAAGTTTGGAAGTTATTTCTAGTAAATAATTATATTATAAAATTTACTTTCAAATAATTAATTAAATAAAAGCACATATTGTGATTTATTAAAAATGGTATATGTGTGTGTGTGTTTGAGAGAGATTTATTTTATATTGTAGTTATGTATTTTTTTATCTATATATTATGTCATATATAAAAACCCAAGGATTTTATTGTGTTAAACCGGGTGAACCGAACCAAATCAAAATAAATAAATAAAATGGAAAACCGTTTCGGGTGAACCACCATCTTCTTCCTCCTGCGTACGATCGCATTCAACCTTCAATGAAGGTTGGATAATTCGGCTTTAATTCAAGACGTTTTACACACGAGTCTTATCCCAAATTTAACTCTATTCATCAATGCACAATCAGTTGGTGTTTTAAATTAGGAATCGAGCCCCTATTCCGTCCAAATTCAAAAGCCCTAGGATTTGTAATTCGTCAAATCGATGTGGAAGATAAGGATGAAGATCAAAATTTATTGCTAGAATAAATAATCTAAAAGTTATGGTAATAGAAATAATTTTTGATACGTTTGGGATACCCGATCCTTCGCCTGTGGGCTTTAGATCAAGAACCACGCCGTATATTTGCTTCGATCTTGCAATGCTCTTTGATATCTCCTGATTTGGAACAATTTAAACAAGTAATTAGATTTCTGAAATAGCGACAGAATTTAACTTAAACAAATTAATCTAAAAACAGTAGCGACGGAAACAAAGCGAAGAACAGCGAGGGACAGCCGAGCTGGGTGCGCGAGGGTGCTGGCACACAGGCCTTCGGCCTCAGGGTGTGCGGGTGTGGGAGCGCGCGGAATCTCTCGCTGGAGCGAGCGAGTCAGCGACTGAGAGCGGATGAGCGTGCCTGGGAGCGGGAGCGCTGGAGCGAGAGCGAGCGAAGGCGATGGCGAGCGGGAGCGAAGACGAGCGCGATTGGGAGCACGCGGAGCGCCAGCGCCTGGGACGCCCGCGCTCACTGAACTGGTCACGGATGACGCCTGCTCAGCCTTCTCCTTGTGCGATGGTTTCCGGTTTAGGGTTAGGGTTTGGTTTAGGGTTTCCCGATTGAGAACAAGGTGATGGTGATGATTTGTGATTGCCGAATGAAACATAGAACACAAGAGCTTTTGGGATTGAAATCGAAGAACCCTTTAATCCATAAAGGGGTTCCTCAATTCTATTCAATCTGATTTTAATAAAGATGCATAACATGAATTTATAGTAAACTATGAGAGATCTATCCAATGCTTCCTTGCAAAGGAAAGGGGTTTGGATAGATTAATTCTATCTAAAGATAAATGAAATAGTTTTAAGATAAATAAATCCTAAGAAGATAGATATTAAATAACTTGGTGGCTAAGTAATATATCTAGAAGAGATATAATTAATTTCCACCTTATTTATTTAATTGCATGAAATAACAACATAATTAATAACTAACATAATTTCGGCCCATGCACAAGGACTCGGCCCATGCACTTGTCGAGTAAGGTTAGCTCATGGTGGGTGCAGACGAGTCTTCATGAGCTCCGTGTGTGGACGCAGGCTCACTTCTTGTGCTGGCGGTGTAACCTTGAGCCAAGTGATCCAGGGTGGCCTGAACCCTTGCTCTAAAGTTCCATGGTGACGGACAAGAAAGGCTTTAGTTGCATTTTGAATCTTCTTGGCCCTTGCACGAGTGACAGGGCCATCAAATGGAACCTTCATGTTGTCCTCAATGTCACTAGGAGTCATCGATATTTGAACGACATCATTCTCCTCCACTTGACTTCGATTTGTCCTCAAATCGTCGTCAGAGTCATCGTCAGGCACGAACAAGGATAGATCGGCGACGTTGAATGTAGAATGGACGCTGTATTTATCGGTAGGGAGATCCAGCTTGTATGCATTAGGACCCATCTTTTGAACCACTCTGAATGGTCCATCTCCCCTGGGGTCCAGCTTAGATTTCCGTTGGTGCGGAAACCTTTCCTTCCTGAGATGCAGCCAGACCAGATCACCAACGTTGAACTACACATCCTTGCGATGCTTGTCCTTTGAGGCCTTGTATTACGCAGTCTTCCTCTCCAGCTGCGCCTTGGTACGCTCATGCAAGCTTTTGATGAAGTCCACTTGCTTAGCTGCATCCACGCTCTCCTTGTCCTTATATGGCCGAGGCATCATGTCCACTGGAGTGAGTGGATTTCGGCCATATACTACTTCGAAGGGGGTCATCCTAGTTGCAGAGTGCCTAGACCTGTTATATGCAAATTCTACAAATGGTAGGCAGTCTTCCCATCTCCGGAGGTTAGTTCGCAGCATGACTCTAAGGAGAGCCCCAAGAGTTATATTTGTTACCTCAGTTTGGCCATCAGTTTGTGGGTGACAAGAAGTAGAAAATAGTAATTTTGTACCCAATTTAGACTATAGAGTTTTCCAAAAAGAGCTTAAGAATTTAGGATCTCGGTCAGAAACTATAGATAATGGCAATCCATGTAAGCGAACAACATCTTTGAAGAATAACAGAGCAACATGAATAGCATCATCAGTTTTATGACATGGAATAAAATGAGCCATTTTGGAAAATCGGTCCACAACAACAAATATGGAATCATGACCCTTAGAAGTTCTAGGCAATCCTACAATAAAGTCCATAGAAACATCTTCCCAGGGTGCATTAGCAATAGGCAAAGGTTGGTATAGACCATTAGCATTGGATTTCAATTTGGCTTTAGCACATGTAACACAACTTTTGACAAATCTCAGCACATAATTAGACATTTTAGGCCAAAAGTAGTGTTCCTTTAGTCCAGCTAAGGTTTTTTCGAAACCCCCATGTCCCCTAGATTCATGAATTTCTTGTGTTAACAATCGGCGAATAGAAGAAGATGGGATACAAAGTTTGCCCATCTTAAACAAATACCCATTATCAATAAAATATGAACCAACTTCACCTTTGGACACACATTGAGCATATATAGTTTTAAAGAAACCATTAGAAGCATACAGTTCCTTTATCAAAGCAAAACCCAAAACATGTGCATCCATATGGTTTAAGAGGACATACCTGCGTGATAGCGCGTCAGCTACCACATTATCCTTTCCCTTCTTGTGGTGTACCACATAGGAAAAGGTCTCTATAAACTCCACCCATCGAGCAAGTCGCCTGCTGAGCACTGCTTGTCCCTTGAGGTACTTTAGAGGTTCATGATCCGAATGAATCACAAACTCCTTAGGCCAGAGATAATGTTGCCAAGTCTGTAAGCAGCGAACCAGTGCAAATAGCTTCTTGTCGTAGGTAGAATAGTTGAGCTCAGCGGTGCCCAACTTTTCGCTGGAGTAGGCGATGGGACGCTTGTTCTGCAGCAGGACCCCTCCAATGCCAGTGCTAGAAGCGTCACACTCGAGCTCAAAAGGTTAAGCAAAGTCAGGTAACTACAGCACTGGGGCGTGTGTCAGGCGGTCCTTCAGGGCGTCGAAAGCCTTTTGATGTGAGTCAGACCAGCGAAATGTCACATCTTTCTTTGTCAGCTCATATAGGGGGGCGGCAATCAGGCTGAAGTCCTTGACAAAACGTCGATAGAAGCCAGCCAGGCCCAAAAATGAGCGGACATGGGTGGGTGTAGTCGGCCTAGCCCACTCCTGAATAGCACGAATCTTCTTCTCATCCACCTTTAATCCAGATGTAGTCACTACAAAACCAAGAAAAATGGTAGACTCGGATGCAAAAGAACACTTCTTTAAATTGGCATATAATTTCTCTTTCCTTAGACAATCAAAAACCAATTTTAAGTGACTTAAATGATCATGCATATTCTTACTGTAGATTAAGATATCGTCAAAATAGACAACGACAAATTTACCTAAGTGTCTTCTAAGCACATGGTTCATAAGCCTCATAAATGTAGAAGGTGCATTAGTTAATCCAAAAGGCATTACTAACCATTCATATAAGTCATACTTAGTTTTAAAAGTCGTTTTCCATTCATCACCCTGTTTCATCCTAATTTGGTGATATCCACTTCTAAGGTCAATTTTAGAAAAAATAGAAGCACCATGAAGTTCATCAAGCATATCATCTAAACGAGGAATAGGGTGGCGATACTTAACCGTTATTTGGTTGATCGCGCGGCAATCAACACACATGCGCCAGGAGCCATCCGTCTTTGGAACCAAAATGACAGGCACGGCACAGAGAGAGAGGCTTTCTCGCCACAAAGCCCTTGTCCATCAATTCTGTGACTTGTCGTTGCAGCTCCTTTGTTTCCTCAGGGCTAGCTCTATAAGCGGCGCGATTAGGCAAGACTGCTCCAGGCACAAAGTCAATCTGATGCTCAATACCTCTAATAGGAGGCAAGCCTTGAGGTAGTTCAGCTGGAAGCACATCCAAATAGTTCTGCAGAAGAGCAGCAATAGGTGCAGGAATATGACTTAATTCAACATTAATTAATACCTGTTTCATGGCCAGTAGGATATGAGGTCAATGAGCATTCCAGGTGATGGTCCCTTGCTGAGGGTGAGAGACCAAAGATCGACGTTCCACAGAGCCTTTAAGTGATGCAGAAGAGGGCTTAGGTGGCGTCGAATGGGGAGGAGAAGGCGGCAAGGGGGCTGCGGGGGCTGCTGTTGGGGCCGCGGGCGCGGCGTGCTGGGCCGCGGGGGCGGCTTGCGCAGCCGAGCTCCCTTTGAGCTTCTCCAATCGTTCAGCTTCTCTGTCGGCGTTCCTTTGTTGCTGCTTGCGAACCTGGTC
Organism: Persicaria tinctoria; assembly: GCA_037127255.1. Taxonomy (NCBI): domain Eukaryota; kingdom Viridiplantae; phylum Streptophyta; class Magnoliopsida; order Caryophyllales; family Polygonaceae; genus Persicaria; species Persicaria tinctoria. The sequence continues at coordinate 61,403,361 of JBANSL010000016.1, read as the reverse complement.
CTTCAGAATAATTTGTGGCGAAAGGGGTAGGAGAGTAACTCTCCTCCCGTCATAGGTGAAAGCATATGTATTTGCACGACCATCAAGAAGGACATTACGATCATATAACCAAGGACGCCCTAATAATATATGACTACAATCCATGCGAGCAACATCACATAATATTTTATCATGATATGTTCCAATAGAAATAGAAACTAAACATTGTTTGGTGACCAATATATCAGAACCATCATCAGTAATACCATTTAAACCATAGTGAGTAGCTCTAGGAGTAGTAGGTAAATGGAGGAAATTCACTACCTTTTCACTGATGAGATTGCAGCAACTACCACCGTCGATGATAAGGGTTAAGGTAGCTTCGCGAACCAAGCATCGTGTGTGGAATAAGTTCTCCCTTTGATCCGCCACGGGAGATTCCTGAATGTGTAGGACCCGTCGATTGACAATGCAAAGCACGTTGTCGTACTGTGAAGTATCGATCTCCTCAATAGGCTCAGTTGACTGGTCCTCCTCCACTTCACTCGAAACTACCAGGTCCTCAGCAGTCTCCTCGTCGTAGTAATGGTCTCCCAAATCATTGAGAAGAACCTTCCTTTTCTGGGGGCGATTGCGAGAGACATGCCCAGACCCACCACTAGTGAAGCAGCGGATATCTTTGTTACGATCTGGAGATGGTGTAGCAACTCTTCTAGTTTCAACCTGATAACCCTGTTGAGGTGAGTTGGAAACTCTCTTTTGCTGCATAGAAGGGTTAGAAGTAGAAGGTTTAGATTGACTGGAAGGGTTAAAGGGAACAAACCTGCGACCTTGAGAGGTCTGGTCCACTCGGTTCCGCTGTAGCCGAAGCTGCTGATGCTGTTGCTCATACATCAGTTGTGCTTTATGAGTCAAAGTGTTAATATCTCTAATGGAATGGATAGCTAAAGGATTTTTAATAGAAATATTAAGACCAGCAAGAAATTGAGTACACAAAGCACGTTCAGTAAGAAAAACATTAGCCTGATGGGAGAGTCGTTCAAGTTCATCTCTATATTCATTAGGAGAGCGAGTTCCTTGGCGGCAAGTCACTAATTGCATCCTCATGGACTCTGTGAATTCCTCAGGCACATGTCTCTTTTTCAGGAGATAGCGAAGTTGTGGCCAAGTCTCAACAGGTTGTTTGTCCTGACGACGACGCATCTCACGAGTGCGGAACCACCAGGTGCGAGCTTTACCTACTAAATGCAATATAACAACTTCCAATTTCTCCGTTTCCTCATAGCGTAAATGTTCAAGCAGATAGTCAGTATGATTTTCCCAAACAAGATAAGCTTCAGGATCAGTATTACCATCAAAGGTTTCTAATTTAAGCTTAACATCTCGTCTTTGTATAGCTTGAGCATTATCAAATCTAGGACGACCAAAATTAGGAGGGGGTAAATCATCAAAGTTAGGATTTACCTCATGGTAAGCATCCTCCAGATGTGGCGTCTCATATAGATCATTGTTGCTGCGGCTGTCATCCCAGTTAGCACGGGTATGAAACGGCTGCTGCTGCGGCTGCTGAATGGGCCTTCCTTGCTGATGCCGTGGTGGGGTATGTTCACGACGATCCTGGTGTCCGTTGAAGCCCGCTAGATGATCGTTGTCATTCTCTCCATTGAAAGGATTATGAGTAGCAGACTTAAGTTGATAATGTAATTGACCAGAAGGGGGAGGGTTAACTGAACCAGAAGGGTTACCTGTAGGTGGAACATTACCTGAAGAAGGTGTAGGAGTCGTAGGTGGTGGGGGCAGTCTACCTCCTGAGGGAGGTGTAGATCCAGAAGCCTCCGCTTGCTTTGCCTCCTCCAATTGGCATGTAACTGCCTGTTTGATGAGGTTAGACCACAAAACGCGGTCCTCCTGGCGTTCAATAGCCCGACGATTTTCAGCCTCTGCCAGTTCCTTACGAAGAGCCAAGGTAGATTCTTGTACAGCAGAGTCAATAATAAACCGCATATTATCAGCAGAAATGCCAGCAGATGGGGTAGGGGAAGGGTTGGGGTTGCTATCGTTCGACATGTTCCTACAATATCAGAAGAGCAACAAGTAAACGAAGCAAAGACCAAAAAACAAGTAATGCAAGCTCTAGTGATTCCTAAGAGTGATTCAAGTTTTAGAAATCAAAGAGCGAGAAAATAGGGAAAATAGGCTAGAAACTGGAAAAAATAGGGTTCTTTAGTGGTGCAAGTTTATATAATGCTTTTAATCCAAGAATCACAGTCATAGGCATGATATGTAGCAACTAGGAATAAAAGATCACAACGTGCAGTCAAGAACTCAATATCTTCCAAATTATAGATCCAAACAAAGAATAACAAAAATAAAGTGCCAATTTTGATGGGTGAATAATAAAGATTCAATTTTTATGCAGCGGCTATGGTGAAAAATAAGGCACGAAAAATAAATCACTCAAATAGAAATCAAGAGAGTAAAGAACTTGCATTAACCTGAAATCAGATACCACTTGATACGTTTGGGATACCCGATCCTTCGCCTATGGGCTTTAGATCAAGAACCACGCCTTATATTTGCTTCGATCTTGCAATGCTCTTTGATATCTCCTGATTTGGAACAATTTAAACAAGTAATTAGATTTCTGAAATAGCGACAGAATTTAACTTAAACAAATTAATCTAAAAACAGTAGCGACGGGTATAAAGCGAAGAACAGGGAGGGACAGCCGAGCTGGGTGCGCGAGGGTGCTGGCACACAGGCCTTCGGCCTCAGGGTGTACGGGTGTGGGAGCACGCGGAATCTCTCGCTGGAGCGAGCGAGTCAGCGACTGAGAGCGGACGAGCACGCCTGGGAGTGGGAGCACTGGAGCGAGAGCGAGCGAAGGCGATGGCGAGCGGGAGCGAAGACGAGCGCGACTGGGAGCACGCGGAGCGCCAGCGCCTGGGACGCCCGCGCTCGCTGGGAGCGGAACTGGGCGCGGATGACGCCTGCTCAGCCTTCTCCTTGTGCGATGGTTTCCGGTTTAGGGTTAGGGTTTGGTTTAGGGTTTCCCGATTGAGAACAAGGTGATGGTGATGATTTGTGATTGCCGAATGAAACATAGAACACAAGAGCTTTTGGGATTGAAATCAAAGAACCCTTTAATCCATAAAAGGGTTTCTCAATTCTATTCAATCTGATTTTAATAAAGATGCATAACATGAATTTATAGTAAACTATGAGAGATCTATCCAATCCTTCCTTGCAAAGGAAAGGGGTTTGGATAGATTAATTCTATCTAAAGATAAATGAAATAGTTTTAAGATAAATAAATCCTAAGAAGATAGATATTAAATAACTTGGTGGCTAAGTAATATATCTAGAAGAGATATAATTAATTTCCACCTTATTTATCTAATTGCATGAAATAACAACATAATTAATAACTAACATAATTTCGGCCCATGCACAAGGACTCGGCCCATGCACTTGTCGAGTAAGGTTAGCTCATGGTGGGTGCAGACGAGTCTTCATGAGCTCTCACGACTGGCTAAAGCGAAAGTTCCATTAAAGGTGTGTGGACGCAGGCTCACTTCTTGTGCTGGCGGTGTAACCTTGAGCCAAGTGATCCAGGGTGGCCTGAACCCTTGCTCTAAAGTTCCATGGTGACGGACAAGAAAGGCTTTAGTTGCATTTTGAATCTTCTTGGCCCTTGCACGAGTGACAGGGCCATCAAATGGAACCTTCATGTTGTCCTCAATGTCACTAGGAGTCATCGATATTTGAACGGCATCAATTTTGGTTGTACAACATTTCCGTAGGATCATGCGAATTGTAAATACAAGATATTGTTTCAACCTAAGTATTTTAGAAATATAATAATCAATGTGATTTTCTCCATGAGAAATATTAAACTTCAAAATATATACCGTTAAAAATTTTCTATACAACATTGAACTAGCTTGTTTGGGGTTTTCAAAATCCTAGATACCCTTTATTGATAAAACAAGAGTGAAAATTTTCCTCAGTAGCAATTTTATAAAGTGGGTTATTGAGATATTTCATAAGATTTTTAATATTCCTCTGTAACAGTTTTCAGGTGTTGTAAGTGAAAATTATAAATCATATTAAAATAAAGTATATCCAAGTGTGTCAAATAAGTATTGGTGTATTATCAAGAAAGTGGTTGAATAAATAGTTCAAGTATGAATATTTTCATTCAGATGTATTATCAAGAAATTTAGTGTTTAAATCTTTAAATCTTATGTGAACCAAATTCTCAAGTATCCCAAAAAGACTTTCAAGCATCTTAAATATGTTTAATGGCTCATCAACATTTCCTTCATAAAGTTTCTTAAGTGAATATGTGTTTGATGTTTAAAAATGTGTTCGAATAAATATCCATAACCTTTATAATTTATAAATTGTCTAATAATATATGATAAAAGATAATGGTTAAAGTTACCATTTCTCAACATTATTAAATGGTTTTAAGTGTATTGAGAATATATTTTAGTTATATTTTCTTGCTTCTTTAAATCGAGTTAAAAAGTTTGAAATTCAATTTTCAAAGGGTGTGTGAAATTGTGAATCCTGGAAATGAGCATATGTGATAAAAAAAATCATCCTAATCCACTCCAAGAATATTCAAATAAATGACATTAGGATATTTTGTCGCTTTTCTACTAGATTCTTCTTCATTATTTTATTGTAAAGTAAATATATCATAAATTGAATACTTAGCATATGTCCTTAAATGAATTTCAGTACTTGAGGAATTTACATGGAAAGTGTTTTGTAGGTGTTAATCAATCTGATTTTCATATTGTAAAATATTAAGCTTTGAAACTATGTGAGTCGATAAAATTCCTTTAAATTGTTTTCAGTGTAAGGTTTTCATTCCTGAAAGTATGTGTTAAGCTTCCACAATGTTTTTTAGATATTTAAAATTTGTTTCATGTATTCAAGTGTTTGATTATTCTTAACATATTCTTTTGTTCGTTGGTATAAGTGCTCGATTATACGTAAAAACTTTCTTAAGTGAATTTTCCAAGTAAAAAGTTAGGATTATGTATAAATCTTAATGTGATAAAACATGGTATCAAATTTCAAAATGTTTTGAAAGTGAATTGGCTAATATGTATACTGTGAAAGATTTTTAAGGTTGTTGAATTACGTTGAAGTCCAATGTCTCAGCTCAAACTTCTCGAGATCGACTCTAAACCACTTAAAGCATGTCAAGTGATATATTCCTAGCAGCTTCAAGCCTTATCATTTTTCTACTTCGAAGTCATATATTACATATGTCGGTACGAGTATTAAGTGTTCGTGATTCATACGATATTCTCTAGTGGCGAAGAAGTGAAATCTCCATGTGTATCATGTGGGTGGTGAAAGATCGTCCATTCCTTGTGTTGCCCGACTGACAGGGTAAAACGTTATGCTTCCATTGTGTTCTTCCGTTCAGACTTTAGTAGTGACTCCATACGTTCTCTATCCAATCTAGGTGTAATGTCGTGATGACATTATTTCAACTGTGTTCCGAACTCCCATTGGCTAATGTTTGAGAAAATTGCCCCAGTGATTTTTTTTTGCATAAAATATAAACCACATTCGAGAAGAAGATAAAACACCAGAAAACGTGTCAGTCATCAGCTTTGAAGAAGGCCTAAAGAAGAACCCGTTTCATAAGGAGCACTCGTCACACTGGAATAGGATACCAGTTCTGCCTATAGTGGCTGCCTTTGAGACCACCGCGCGACCATTTGGTAACATGGGAAAGGAAGCCTCATGGGGTTGAGAAGAACGCCAAGGGTAGACTGTGAGACCATGTTCATTGTGTGATAAGAGTTGACTAACTTCTGCTAAATTTAATATATAGTCAAAAGTGTTTAAAAAAATAATCTTTGAAAAGTATCTTAATCGTACGTGATTAGGCCTAAGTTAAGAGGCAATTGTAAGTTAAATAATTCTCAAACTTTAGCCAGAATGAGTTCGGTGAACAACTAATTACAATTGAAGTAATTAAGTTGTTTTTCTCTTTGAGCAATACCATAGCATAGTGTATTCAAGTAACCATAAAAATATCAAATTCGATTCTCGAAGTGCTCAAGTATTTCATCTACAAGTTTCATCTCCATGGTTGTTCTCAGTAATTGTCAACAAGGGACCCAAGACAACTAATAAGTCACTACTACATAAAACGACTATGGTAGCGGCCAAAAACCGCCACAAAAAATAGGAAAACCGCCTCTTAAAGGCTAATGTGGCGGTTTTTTAGTCGCTACATCAGCTGCCGCTGCATTAGGTCAAAGGTGGCGGTTTTTATAGCTATTGTAGCGGTTTTTACCTTGAAGTGAAAATCCGCCACTAAAACTAAAAAAACCGCTACAAAATGTAGCGGTTATGCCGACGGTTAAATATTCCTATCGTAGCAGCTTCCAAAGCATTATGTGGCGGTTTCATGATCAGACAGAAATGCTTTTTTGAGCCTATTGCAGCGGTTTTTTAGCTCTTTATCTCAGACCTTTTGTAGTGGTTCATTTACCATTATAAAATACATATAAATAAGCAATTAAATAACAAATATATATTAAAAACTATAATACATTTCATCATGAAAATTAAAATACAATAATCTTTATAGCTAAGATAATATCATTGATATTCGTACATAACCATACAGTAGTTTATTAATGCTCATGGATTGTAACAAAACATTAATTACATAGTAAATCAAACTATGTCTAAGCTCACAAAGCAAACTTTTCCACATGTTTTTCCACTTCTCTTCTGTTTGAATCCATCATATGTGAGTTATTATTTATCGCCTTCGCCGTTGTGTAGAGTCACTGCAAATTGGTATAGATAAATAATCAATCTTCAACATATGAATCAATTATCAATAAAGTCACATCAGCACATCAAGTATGTTGCAAAGAGTGATGATACTAAACATAAGAATATATATATCAAGTAAATATATAGAGGAATTAAAGTGATCCATATTAAATCTAAGTGCATCTCTAAAGAGCTCTAGATAAGTGAAGTTCATCCAAAATCATAAAGCCCAACCTAGAAACAATTTTCCAACTCACTAACTAAGAAAAACTTGCAAACTTCACAAAACAATAGACTAGTCAAGCCACGTACGATTAGAGTAGTCGTTAGCTGATCATAATCAAATAGATAGAAACAAAATACAAATTGCACATATAAATGATTGTTAGGAGCATCATTGGTCTTGAGAATGAATGAAAGATGAGAGAGGAGTGTAGGAGAGACTAGTAAAGCATCAAACCACATGTGAACCTTCCACTATATATACATATATACTGCTTTCATTTTTATCATCAAAATATAGAATAATTTGTTAAATACGGAGTATAATGTATGTCTCAAAAAAACTTTTAGCTACTTCTTTCATGAAAGAGGAATATAATAAATTAAGTATAATGTATATCTATTCTAATTGAATTTCTTAAAGTTTAGCCATATAAACAATAATGTACAAAACCACATTTTAATCTTTTTTTTTAAAGAATAGATTGTATTAATTAGTAACATAAATCATCATGAGAATAGTAACGTTATTTTACCAAATCTCGTATTGTGCTTGAAATTGAATGATTGAAAAATAGTAATTTGTTTTTCTTACCTGCTCAAAATAAGAGCTAGTAAGTGATCAGAATGCATTGCCGACTTCAATAAGTATGCCTGCACAGAATCACGATATGAAGTGAAACCACAAAAACACTAAAAGGGTTTTTTTTTTTCAAAATTCCATTACCTAGGCAGATTGAGCAAGAAAATCAAAATTTTACAAGTATTAAGCACTTAGAGAAGGTAAGTTCAGTGAGAGATGGATACTACTTAAATTTGAAAAACCTAGAATTGAAAAAATAGACAAGAGTAGAAAGCCATTATTTAAGTTTACATGTAAAGGTGGTAAAACACAAATTCTAAAAAATATTACCCATACCTAATTAAACTTGTAGTGATGCCCGGGGATTTGACAAACAACAAGCTAGCAGTTTTTTTAAAATGAAATCTAGATATATTGAAATCTAGCTATATGAGACCAAATGCTCGAAAAGGATATCAACACTAAAGATTATTCTTGAATAAGCATATAGACTAAACATTAGAACCATGTGAACAAGTCTAGCAAAAATTATAAGCAATAAATTAAAGGTAAATTTACATAAATCCACAAATTAAATATATAGCCTTTCACTTAACCACCTCTTATAGGATATATAAATTACAATAAACCACCTGTTATACACTTGACATCAACAAATCACCACCTCTACCATTTTTCCGTTTATTGAAATGTTAAACTAATGAGAAAATACCTAATTGTCCATGTCCCTCTCCCTGCACTTTGCTCAACTAACATGATTGAGATCGGCAAACAACCGAAATATGCACTAAAGCCCCCTATCCTTAATTTTTCTAGAGAGGAGAGCCCATTGGTACTAGTGGCACCACCGGTTGCCGTGCCGTGTGGGCGGTCGATCCCCATAAGCAACCGATGCAACCAAGCATAGTAAGATGGGTTGGAGTTCCAGCAACAATGAACAAGAACAAAATCAAAGGGATCCCAAATTTTGCACCAAATCAGTCATCAAACCGCCGATTGATTGAGGGAAATAACAAGTTTTAGGGTGTAGATCATTATTCAAAAGATTCTCATCCTCAATCGAATCAAACAAGGTCGAATTTCAATATCTAGGGTTTCGAAAAACGAACTCTAATTTCCAAAAAAAAAAAGATTTATGCTCAATGGATTAAGTCAATGACAAGCAAAAATTGAATAAACTGATATTAGGAAAGAAATTTGAATCAACAATACGACAAATTATTGCAAAAAGGATTGGAAATCACCAAAAATCAGTTCGAATATGTTCTTAAAAAACAAGGGCATCAATTCGGATTTTTTCAAGTGACCAAAGCATCAATAGAAGCATGTATACATGGGTTCAACCACATCATCAAAATTCCTTCAAGCGACCAAAGCATCAATAGAAGCATGTATGCATGGAGGATTTAGAATTAGGGTTTTAAGAAGAAAATGAAAATCAATCATCTGTAAAGCATAAACTAATCAGATCTAGGGAATCTAAGCCAATGAGAATAAGATTACCTTGTGATAACCTCAACACAACAAGGGGTATGACTTTGTAATCGAGATTGGCAGTGTCACGGCTTAGCTTCGGCGTTTTTGGAGGCAAGAGTGGGTCTTTTGCTGTCTACCGATCGATATTGGGATGAGATACAACGACGTCAGTGTAGCGTAGCAACTGTGGCTTCAGATCTGAAGCGGAAAAGTTGTGGGTTCTCAACAATGGTGGCGAGAGAACCTGAGGGGAAGATTGAGAGAATGGGTACGAGAGATCCGCCATTGGAGATGGAGATTTGAGATAGACAGAGAGCGAGAGAAAGTGGGAGAGACAGAGAGAGCGAAAAAGACAAGATGCTATTGATCGAAAGGAGATCTCGATAGCTTGAATGGAGAGATCTGAGAGGAAGACGTGTAGAGGGTAGAACTAGAAGGGTGGAGCGGCGCTCGCTCTCAAGTAGTCTCAGCTTCTAGGGTTATATTAATTGTTAAGGAAAAAAAGGAAAATACAAAACCGCTACAATAGGTTTTAAAAACCGCCACAATAGATCCTAAAAACCGCTACGATAGATGATTAAAACCGCTACAATAGATAAAAGTGAAAACCGCCACTTCATGTTCTTAAAAACCGCCACAATAAGGGAAGTAGCTAACACATTATTAAAACCGCCCCTTAAACCGCCACAAAATAATAAACCGCCACCTAAACCGCTACAGTAGAAAAAACAGCTAGAGTGATGCGCTACATTAGGTCGTTTATGTAGTAGTGAGTAGTGACACCAATTCTTTCCATCAAACGGTGTTTTATTAAATCGAGCTCTAAGAATTCATCCATCATCTTGTACCTCTCATAATAACAAAGCTTCCGATTACACAACCTTTTTTTTTCATATCATTTCTCCCTACTACTTTTCTTGTCCAAGTTTCGGGTCGAAACTTATTTTTAATGGGGGAGATATGAAATACCCCAAAGTATTTTTGGGTATTTCTATTTTAATTTAGAGAAAATTTGGTAGAATATCACCTTTGGACTTTTGATTAAGTCTTTAGCACCTTAAAATTTTTTATTGGCCTTCCTAACAACACTTTAAAATTAATTAGCCCCTTAACACTTTCCTTTCATTCTTTTCCTCAGATCTGAAGAGTCCATGGCGATTCAAGCGCCTCTCCAAATTCTACCAAGAGGTCTACTCCCTCCTCTTCCTCTCTTCCCTTTCTGGATTCAATTCCTTCTCTTTCTATCCCGCTGATTGCAATTTGGGGGTGGGATTTGCAGATTCAGAGACCCGACTTCGGCGGAGGATTGGAGATGATATGGCTTCGCCTTCCTCCTTCCTTTTCTCTCCATCTCATCCAGAGAAACCTCGATTCCGAATCTCATCTCCCCGAGGGGCCGTGGAGTGCCACCTCCGCCGTCGCCGACCCTAAGTTCCTCCCTACCGGCCACCACATCTGCGTCCCCGTCTCCAATTTTGACTCTTTTGTCAAATCTCTCAAGGTATTTCATCTCAATCACAAGTTTCCGGCGCTAGTTTCATGATGTCGGGAATGCAATTTGAGTACTGGATGTCTGGATGTGAATTTGATGATAACTTGTATGAATTCTGGAAGCTATCTGTTTTAAAACTGATTGTCAAGATTTTTGATCTCATCTTTGCAAATATTGTTAACACAAACTCTGCTATATGAATGTCATGTTTTTGCGATTCCTGTGATGGAAGCTGTCCACTGCGTTGATGATTGGCGTACACATCTTCCACTTTATGCTAGAGGAAGGATAATCAATAAGATGTGAGTTCTGTAAACATCAGAAATATTTTCAAATTCAGTTTTTGCGTGTTTGTTTGGGTGTGGGCTGTTGAATTGCTGCAAATCTGTTGGTCGAATCCATTTCTGTTTTATTGAACTCTCGATTTTAGTGTTCTGGTTACTCCGATGGCACCAAATTATCTTGTTTATAGGGGAAATTTTGTTTCGTTTGGAAAATGGGAAATCCCCAATTTTTTAGGTTACTTGGCACAACAATGTGGATTTTTATATTTCTATTTTTTTGTGAATTTGAGGAAATTACAGCTACTTGGTATGCCTTGTTCAAGTTGGAATCTGAAACCAGCTTAAAGTTACTCTTTGTCATGGTTTTGAGTTCTATTGGTTCCAACTAGAATTATTCATGTAAAAACAAGATCCTGTAGTATGGGATATAATTGGAACTGTCAATTGAGCTTGAAGTATGCAGGAATGCTGGCAGCATTGGTTGGCGACGAGCGTTATAATTTTTATCTGTGGGCGATGGAGGAGCATGGCGTGGCTACCTCATGGAAGAAGCTATATATGTTTCCATGTTTCAAGCCTATTATTGTACACGATCCTTCATTCGAGGAGTTGGCACCTTATGCGCCAAGAAAAACCCGGAACAAGGTGACAACTTATGGAACCTACATCTGTAGAGAGATATTGAGTGAACATGTTTACGACGAAACCATGCATTTGATGGATCATCCGAAAGCTCGGTCTTACACGAACAAGGAGATTGTTACTATCGTTAACTGAAGATCCGTAAGTTGCAAATTCTTTTGACATTGTTGTCAAGTGCAGCTGTTACTTGGCTAATTAATCATTCAGTGTTATTTTTAGTGTTTGCTTTTATATGAACTCATACTATGTAGCTCCAATAAGATCATTGCCATTGGCTATATCGAACTGTTGGTTTGCTTTTGAATAGTGTCCGAATAAGATCTTGTTTTTCGATTGGGGTTAGGAATTAGTGTGGTTCCCACTTTTAATTTTTTTTTTCGAGATTTGAGGACAAAGCTTTCTTAAGGGGTGAGTATTGTTATGTACATATGGATAGATTAGTGGAATCAATGAAAACATAGCATTAATTTAGTATTATCATTGTACAATAATGCTTATAAGTTATCAATTGTATAAAAATGTTATCAATGAAAATGTCATCAACAAACAATGTCATCACAAATAATTGAGATCAATGAGTTGTAATCACAAATGTCATAAATGAATAAAAATCATCAATAAAATATGTCATCCATCAAGTTTAATCACATTTTACGCTCATGTGTCATCAATGAATAAAAATGTAATAAACATGTCACCACGAGTGATTGCATCAATGAAATGTAATCGCAAACGTGTCATTAGTGAATAAAAGTAGAATTGATGAAAATATATCGATATACAATTGATTAAATTAAAAAAAAAGTGGCATCAAACGATTTGATTAAAGAAAGTGGCATCAAATAACTATATTAGAGAAATGACATCAAAACACTACTTTAAAAAAGTTGCATTACATTAAAGAAAGAAATGTCATCAAAACACTATTTTGAAAAAATATGGCATCACGGCAAAAAAAAATATCATCAACAAAATGACATAAAAAATGTCATCAGTAGTCAACAGTAAAAAAAAGGCATCAATGGTCTACGTGACATCACAATAAACAAAAAATGTCACCAATGTTTGAAAAAAGTGGTATTAAAAAAGTGTCATCAAATCATTTCATTAGAAAAGTGACATCAAGGCGAAAATAAAATATAATAAAAAATGGCATCAAAGCGGCAAAAAATGGCATAAAAAAAAGTGGCATTGTTTGTAAAAAAAAAATAAAAAAAATAAAAAAAAACCGGAAAAGCCGGTCAACGGTCAACGGTCAAACAGGTTGACCGTTGGTCAATTTGGGAAGGGTACTAGGTTAGTTAATTAATTTTGTTTGGGTGCTAGTTAGCTAATTAGATATTCATAATGTGTTAGTTGTCAAAATAACCCTTTAATTTAAGCAAATAAAAATAATGTTAAAAATTTAAAATAAAGGAATTTGTATAAATTTTTATATCTTAGTCTTCGGTTCTTATTATTCCGAACATCAAAATTCAGTTGGACATTATGATTTTAAGAGTGAAACTTATTTTAACTAAGATAAAACATTACGTTTGTTTTAAATAATAAAGGTTGATGTGATTTCATTATTTTATTCTTTTATTTGAAAGACATCTTTGTTAAATTATTTCAGTACTCAATATGATATCATTTTACACCAAATAAGTATGATTCACGATTAAATTGGTATGGCCGGAGGTTTAGAAGATGGCCCCGCATTAGCTTAGTTCTTATGTTGTTGGTGCTTCTGTTCTTCAAGTTTTCTTGCTTTGTGCTTGGCTTGATAGAATTTATAATTGCACTGCTTGATTCAAGCTTTCTTGAATCATTTATTGTATTTTTTATTCACTTATTGATTGTTTGCTTGTTTTACAGATACAAAGTTACAAGTATGGGTGATAAGGGTACATATCTCAAGCCCTTCAATGGCCACACAGATTTTGCAATGTGGCAACTGAAAATGAAGGTAATTCTCTTCAAAGAAAAAGGGTTATTTTGGTAAATGTCCAAAAAAATGAGGGTTGTTTGGCAAAATGTCCATTTTTATAATGGCTTTTGCAAAATGTCATAAATTGACACCAGGTATCCTTGATCTCCCCGATTTTGAAGATTTCGATCTCGATCTGAAGCAGGAACGCCAATTTCTTCAACAGGCATCGTCGATTTCGCCATCAGTCATAAAATCTGGTCGAATTTGTGCTTGGTTATAGCACTGTAATCCCGAATTCAGATTTCAAAAGAGGTAAATATCGAATTTGTCCTCGTTTGTTGTTTGAGACGTGAATATTGTCATCGATTTTGATCTCAGTTGATGATTTTCATCTCAGTAGCTAATTTGGTGATTGTTGTACTGTAATCCCGAATTCTATTTTTGACATTATGATATATGTGTTTGAATAAAATTGGATGCATGTCATCACAGTAGCTAAATCCAATTTGATTTTGATAAATGTGTTTGAATAAAATTGGATGCATGTCATCATAGTAGCTAAATCCAATTTGATTATGATAGCTGTGTTTGAATAAAATTGGATACCTGTCATCACAATATGTGAGTTTGATTCAAATTGTTCCATCAGATTATATGTATTCAATTTAAGAGATGTCACCAGGGTACATGTATAATGGATGTCAATCTGCTAACAGTAAAATTTGGAGGAGAATGGAAAATGGAAGAAGATGATTTAGTGTTTGTTGGGGATGTGTCATCAAAAGTGACTGTCATCAATCAACCTATGAGTATGTATGAGATGAAGACTGAGATAATCAACAGAGTCATCAACAGTGACAGTTTAGCTCCTAATCTTCAATTCAGTCACTTGCATCCTTTAAAAAAACTATGGAGCCTTTTTTGATTGAGAATAACAATGATTTGAAGAGTTTCTTTCAAATTAGTGAATTGAAGGAAGTGAATTGGACATTTCCTTTATATGCTACTGTTGTAAAGGAAATCATTGAAGATCGGGTTACACAATCTATGAATGATGAAAATCAGTTGGTTTTACATGCTAGCAGTTATTTCAAGGATAAATATGTGATGGAAGACATCTTTTGTGTGCAGAATGATGATGTAGACTGCATAAATAATGCCAATGATACAGGTGATAATGGAGATGATACCGAGATTGAGAGTGGCATCAGTAGCACTACAATGTCTACAAATTATGCACAATCTATAAGTTGAAGAAATGGGGGCATTATTATAGCTTTGGAACAACTATTCAGAACAAAAGAAGATCTGAAAAATGCTATTGCATTGTTGGCTGCACAAGAAACGTTTGCTTACAGGGTGAAAAAGACAACACCAACTTATTACAGAACAGTTTGTGTTGATAAGAGTTGCGATGGGAAAATTCACGGAGCCATATTAACAAGGTCAACTATATTTCAAATTAAGAAATACAATCAAGAACATAGTTGCAGTTTGGAAGTAAGGATTGGAAAACGTTGCGCTCCTAACTACAAACTTGTAGCTGAAAAGATCAAACCAATGTTAAATATACTATAATTCCTTCTTGTAATTACCCCTCCTCTGATATTTTATTGACTCTTTTACATCATATGATCATATATGAAGAAATCAGAAAGGGGCCAACTCCAAGTCAGATTAGAAACATCATAAGAACTGACTTCAAAATAAATATGAGCTACTAGAAATCATGGAAAGCTCGTGATGCAGCAATAAAGATGGTAAAGGGGTCATCAGAAGGAAGCTTTGAATTATTACCAGCATATTGTTGTGTCCTAAAACAACATAATGCTGGAACTGTCACCTTTATTCAAGTTGACTCCTAATCAAGGTTCAAGTATTTGTTCATTGCATTTGAACAATGTATCCGTGCATTCCCAATTCTGCGAAAGGTACAAATTTTTACATTATGATAGCTAGGTTTGATTAAATTTGTATGCCTATCATCAATGGATTTCTTAGATTTAATCATAACTAATACATGCCTTTTATGTAATCTCGAGTACAATTGTTGTTTAAGATGGGACTATTGTCATCAATTTTGATCTTAGTACCTAAATTACATGCATGTCATCAAAAGTGAGTTTGATTACTGTAACCAAATATTTTTCAATATTTTTTAGATAAGTTTGATATCTGCAAAACTGTAATCAAACTCAATATGAAAGGTAGTAGTGGTAGATAGTACATTTCTAAAAGGAAAATACAAAGGCACCCTCCTCACAGCTTCTGCACAAGATGCAAATCATCAGATTTTCCCTATTAACTTTGAAGTGGTTGACACTGAAAACAACAACTCTTGGGAGTGGTTCTTCAGAAAGCTTGCAACAGTCATCCCATCAAGTGAATAACTGGTTTTTGTATCTGACCGTCATCAAAGCATTGCAAGAGCGTTAGAGTTGGTTTACCCAAATGCTAAGCATTATTACTACAGATGGCACTTGAAGCAGAATATAATGTCAAAATTCAAGAAGAAGAGTCTGTGTGAGGGGTTTGAACATGCTGCAAACAGTCACACAATATCAGAATTCAACACCTACTTTGAATGCATTACTAATGCTAACAGCAAGATGAAGACATTTCTTGAAGATTTGAAGTTTGAGAAATGGGCAAGAGCTTATTCAAAAGCTGACAAGTACAATATGAGGACTTCAAACAATGCAGAGACAATCAATAGTGTATTCAATAAAGATAGATCATTCCCGATTATAGAACTACTGAATGCTATCACAGAGAAACTAACAAAATGGTTCAATGACCGCAGAAAAGAATATGAGGATAACAGCTTTGAGCTTCAAAAAAAAATTAGGGATATAGTGTACATAAGATGCAGTGAATCAGGAATGTACATTGTCAAACAACTGAAAGACTTCCAATTTGAAGTTGTTGGTGGCATGAATTAGGCTCTTGTTGATCTGAATCAGAAATCTTGTACATGTAACGGATTTGATTACGACAAGATACCTTGTGTACACGCGCTTGCTGCCATTAGAGAGAAAAAACTGACTGTTTTGAGGTATATTAGCACTTATTACAGAAATGAAGCTTGAACCTTGGCTTATCAAGAGACAATATATCCAGTGTTACATGAAGCAGAGGAGATTGTGCCAGATGTCATCAAACAGCAGAAATGTCACCCATCATTGGTGCGTAAAAGATGCGGTCGACCTCAATAAAAAAGGAAGCCTTTAGCTGTAGAATATAAAGGAAAAGGATCAAAGAGTCATCAGCCCGGCTAGACAGTTTATGCTACATTGAGTTTTAGTACATTTTATGTTTTTTTCTTCTTATATTGAATAGAATTTTACCTCTAACCAATTTCTTACACTGTCACCAGCCTTTATATAAATTGTTACCAACTTTTAGTTTCTGTTCAAAATGAAACAAATTGATTCAAGTGTTGTTCAGTACATATAATCTAACAATTAAAATACAATACAATCAAATCCGCCAACAAAAAACTTGTGGTGTAATCACAAGCTTTGTCACCACAATTGAAAACAGTGTAAATGAGGCTGTCACAAGAAAGACATGTGGCGTGTCACCAAAGTAATGGTGTCACCAAAAGGACAACCCTAGGAAAAGGGAATCAAATACCCCAAAGGGGATAATGCTAAGCAAATCTACATGTGGTTTAAAACATAAAAGCCATGGGAAATATGGTGTCACCACAAAGAAAACAATGTCAAAAATTCTGTCATCAGAATGGACAGTGTCGCCAAAAGAATAACCCTAGGATAATGGAATAAAATACCCTAAAGGGGATAATGCTAAGCAAAGCTACATGTGGTTTACAATAAAAAAAACAGTGGGGAAAATGGTGTCACCACAACGAAAACAGTGTCAAAAATACTGTCATCAGAATAGATGGTTTCACCAAAAGAACAACCCTAGGACAATGAAAGAAAATACCCTAAAGGGGATAATGCTAAGCAAAGCTAAATTTGGTTTACAAAAAAAATAATGGGGAAAATGGTGTCACCACAATGAAAACAGTGTCAAAAATACTGTCATCAGAATGGATGGTGTCACCAAAAGAACAACCCTAGGACAAGGGAAGCAAATACACTAAAGGTGATAATGCTAAGCAAATCTACATTTGGTTTAAAACATAAAAAAAAGTGGAGAAAATGGTGTCACCATAATAAGAACAGTGTCAAAAATTCTGTCATCGGACTGGATAGTGTCACCAAACACTAGAGGGGGTAATACATGGCATCAAAACAGTTCAATTAATAGAGATGCATCTTCTGTCACCAAAGGCAACCACTAGCACACAGAAAAGCAACGTCACCAGCAGTGTCACCAAGGTAAAAACAGTGAGCCTGTCACCAGAAATCATCAACCTTTGAAAGTGAATTGAAATTAAGGAGACTTAACAAATATAAAAGGCATGATACATAAAATGATTTAAAGGAACATAGATATTAATATGAAAACATTCATTCCAAAATACAACTAACTTGGTTCAAGTATTTCAAAGTGTCACCATGCAAGTTACATCAGCTAAATATCCCATAATTAGATAAGTAAATGTGTTTAGGAATATCAAATCTACACTGTTTAGCAATCCTTTCACAATAGGCCTGAACATAGTTGTCATTGTTAAGATCCATGTCACGATCAAATACAAGGTGCTCAATGTGCTTTATGGTGTAAACCCCACAGCTACCCCTATATAATAAACACACAAAGAAAAAGTGAGCAGATGTAATCTGATGAAACAGAAAATAAAAAAAGAATAAAAAGATGGCAAACATAAGGTACCCTTCGTCATTTTGTTTCAAAACCGATACTCTCTCAACATCAAAGGGAGTGTCATCAACATCAGAATACAGACCACTATTCATCATTAGAATAGGAAGCATTTGACAAGTCTGAACAAGCTTCTGAGCTATAACTTCCTCTTTGTAGTAATTACACAGAGAGTCATACACAATAATGTTATTCGAATCCAACTGAATCTCAAGTGCAACCCAATACTTGTTTTCAATATTAAAAGGGGTGTAGACCTTCTTGACACCTTCCCAAGGCTTCCCACAAGGACGAGAGAGACAAATGAAATACTTGTAGAAAAACTCATCAATTGTAGGGCGATTTGTAATAAAATCAGGATCGTACGCCCCAATCTTGGTAATAAAAATGGTGTCTAATATAAGACTGCTTGAATGTTGATCAGGATAGTTGTGAAGGCGCTTTCTCAAATGATAAAGTGATTCATCAATATGCTATGAAAAGAAAAAGAATAATTCCTAACTGTCACCACACCACTGTCACCAAATGTAATCAACAAGAAAAAGACATGTACATAGGACCAAATAACACAAATATGAACTTACAACATCACGAAGCCAGTAGCCCTTCCCCACCAACTCAGTGAAAAGCGACTTGTTCATGTCAGCAGTAAACCCATAAATTATCCCATCACGCCTACAAAAACACAAAAAATATAAAAATAAAACCAAAGATAAATAAACTTATTATAGGAAGTAGAAATATGAAAAAGAGAAGATAGATAAAAAAAACAGACAATTACCCAAGAGATCTAAAGCCAGTATAAAAATCAATACGAGCCTCTTTGGTTAGAAAAGAGTTTGTCGGTTATTTTGGAAGGCGAGGTTTATTTGGTTTACACAGATTTGTATAAGGAGTATGGACTGCAGGGGCAGTTTTCCCAACCCTATGGGAACACCTTGACGGAACCTCTCCTGGAACCTCTTCTTCATCATCTGACGGTACGAGCTGCATAAAATCAGTAATGTTATGAAGTAGACTCTCTGTAGCAGAAACATTAACATCAACAGCAACACTTTCATCATTCACATCAGATGAGTAACCAAGAATGACACCAATACCAGAACTGTCATCAACTGCATCATTTGAAGCACCAACATCAGTATTATCTCCAACACTGTCACCAACCACCTCTTTTGCCACACTACTATCTTTAATGCACCCTAGTGAAGAAAGAACAACAGTAGGACCAACAATGTCACCAGAAGCGGAACTGTCATCAATTGCATCAGTCAAACCAACAACAACAGTAGCAACTCCAACACTGTCACCAGACACATCTTTTGGCACATTAATGTCATTAATGCACTCCAGTGAAGAAAGAACAACAGTAGGAGCAACAGAAAGAGCAATATTGGTGGAGCCCGATAGAATAACTTCAGTGGGAGCAACGCTAGAATAATCAGTTCCAACCGGTGAAATAATGACTTTAGTAGGAGTAACAAACCCATTGGCATTAATGTTATTAGTAGAAGCATAAAGAGAAGCTTGAATTCCCCCATCTGACACAACAACAGTTAGAGGGACACCACTGTCAGCATGAAACACCACTGAGATTAAGCTTATCATCTGAAAACAACCACTTCACTTGAGGCAACCACATCAGCAAGAGGAACAACATTGTCACTAATTTCGGCCTTAGAAGCAAGGACTTCAGCACGAGCAAAAGCACTGTCATCTAAGGGCAGTTGTCCCTATTCCCAACCATATTAGGCTTGAGAGACGCATCTAATTCTTCACGATGCTTTTTTTAGAGTGGCTTCACTGTCATTAGTATGACTAGGTCGATGAGACTCTAGTGAAGCAATTCTCCGCTCAAGTACAAGGATCTTAGAAACACACTCTTTCAATTGTGATTCAATCTTGTTAGAGGATACCCTAAAAGAGTTGATAATTCTTTTAAGAAATTCAGCTTTTCCAACCAAATCTTTAGCTCAAACAGGAAGATCATCACTTGCAGGAATAGAAGAGGAAGGCAAATCAGGTGCAAACTCAGACGGAGGGGCACTAAACTTACCACCGGTTGGAGGAACAGGTCTAGATAGCTTAAACTTGGATCTCTTTGGCTTGTCAGCATAAGCTGGAACTTTGTCACCCTTCTTTGCTTCTTCATTACTCTTAGAGAGAGATTGGCTCTTTAAAGATTGCTGAGATGGCACCACTCGTTGCTTCTTATTCATAGGCTGATCAACAGCAGCAGAGCTTCTTAACTCTCTCTTCTTCACCACATGACCAGTACTGGTATCACTGCGCTTGGACCGTGTCACCACTGCCTGCTTGAGAGGAACAGGACTGACAGCAGTGCGCGTGGACCGTGTCACACCTGCCTTCTTGAGAGGGACAGGACTCTCAAAGTCAGACATGGCATCAGTGGAAATTAACTTTTTTTTCCCCAATGCTGACTTTCTGACTAGGTCCTTCTTTCAAGTAGGAAGTTTAAGAGAATGGAGAGTAGCTTCAACTCTACCATGAAATATAGGACCACCTGATTGCCTAACACCATGAGCTTGGATACGTAACTTCTTAGAAGATACTACATCACTGACATCAGTACCCAAACCAACGAAAGAAGAAACATATGAATCAATGGCGTCATCAGAGACTTCATCAGAAATTGAGAGTTGAGGGACATTCATAAACTCGGCATAAATAAGATGGATAGTAACACCCTAGCAAGAGAACAAGAAACAACATTACACAATGACATTTAGGAAGTGGAACAATGAACTGATATTAAAATAATAAAACAAAAGAAGAAAAAGGATGCTTACCAAATCTTTTGAAAACATTTCAGCACACTTGTCATAGTTAATGCAGAAATCAGCATTTTCACTATACCAAACAATAGAGGCAGTAATCCTTCACAAAATGCAAAGTTACAACATGTCATCGAAGCAATTTGAGGATTTGCTTCTAAAATCCAAACCTGAGATAAAAACAACAATAAGGACAAAAAATTAAATAAAAGAACAATAATATAAAAATAATAAAAAATAAAAATTGGAACTTAAAAGTAAGTAGAAGGGAACTACTTGAAATGCCAAGGGATAACCGAACACAATGTAGCCAAACCTCTCACCTCTGTTGGCTTGTTCTGATCTCATGCCTTTCTTCAAAAAAGACAGTGTTTCCAAATAGACAAGACGTCCAAAAGGATACATCGATAATATGCCCAAATTAGAAACAAGATCAACATATTATTGACGGACAAGATAGTTTTTCCTCTAGGGGAGCAAAACACCCTCGATTAGTAATAAGTATGCTAATGATAGTTTCTTCCGAGACAACTTTGGTTCATTTTTAAAAATGGAAATAAGACCATCCAAAGTGCACTTAGAAACTCCAAAAACTTCTCCATATCAACATGAGGAGACGTAGACTTATCAGAACCATTATCTTCACAAATCAACCCGTTTACACAGCAAAACTCAGCGAGCGAGAACCTTAACAAATGTCGTCCAACTTTAAACCATATTTCCTTCCTTTTTTTAGTCTTCACTTCATGTAGCTGCATGTGGTGGACAAGTTGTGAATAGAAATACAGGTGATCACTAGCACGCACAATTGACCCAAAACAGCCATCAATAAGGGCATCCCAATCAGATGAAGACAACCTCTACCGAATGACATCAATAATAGTAGGCTTTGAGTATACATTAAGATGTGCACGAAAACGCTTCTTCTCAGGGACAATGAACTTAAATCGAGCAGATTCAGGAAGAAATGATGTCTGATGTCTCTAAAAGGGAAGGTTCATTAAATAGCACAATATCTTTACCTGAACAACATATAAATATCAAACATAAATAAATAAAAATGAAATGTCACCATATGGAAGATAATGTCATCAAAAGAGAAATATAACATACTGTAACCAAGAAGATAAACTACTGCCACCAAGCATGAGAAATATCAAATACATAAATATACAAAAGAGAAAGAACAAGGGCATATAACAGACTATAATCAAACAGATAAACTACTGTCACCAAGCATAAGAAATATATCAAATACATATATACACAAAAGACAAAGAACAACGGCGTAATAAAAAACAGTGTAAAGAATCCTGTCACCACAAGGACATGTGGTGTACATTATGGTTTAGGGTTTAGGGTTTAGGGCCTAAACCCTAAAATGTTATGTACATCACTTCATTAAGAGATGAGGGGTGTCACCACAAGTAATGGTGTCACCAAAAGGACAACCCTAGGACAAGGGAATCAAATACCCTAAAGAGGCTAATGCTAAGCAAAGATTCTGTCAGCAGAAGTACTGGTGTCAGCAAATGGATACCCCTAGGACAAGGGAAGCAACAACCCTAAAGGGGCTAACGCTAAGCAAAGCTTAATGTGGTGTAAAATATTAAAACAGTGGGAATATATGGTGTCACTAAAAGGATAATTCTAAGCAATTAATGGTCTCCCCACCATTAATGGACATAGAAAAGACTGTAACCAAACAGATAAACTACTGTCACCAAGCATGAGGAATAGATCAAATACATAAATGCTAAATTCAAAACAAAATCAGCCCAAGGAAGAAATAATGCATCATATCACAAACTCAGAAACTTATAGAAAACACAAGAATCACAAAAGAGAAAGAAAAAGGGCATACAACATCCTAGAACCAAAAAGGGAAACTACTGTCACCAAGCATGCGAAATTGATCAAATAACTGTGCATAAATGCTAAATTCGAAACGAAATCAGTTTAAGAAACAAACAATGCATCATATCACATACTCATAACCCTTACAAAAAAAACTAAAATCATAAAAACCAAACCAAATTAAACACCAAACTGAAGACAAACAAAGAAGAACGTGCAGGAAATGGAATGAGATGTCCAAATGCAAACAGAAATTGCAAAACCCTAAACAGAAACCGATTTCATTTGAAACGAAAGTGAGTAGTACCTGATGATGATGCCATTAGAAGAACGAAGAGCGACACGAAATCGGAATGGGAGATGAAAGCAGCAGAATAACCGTCGAAGATCAGAGAAAATAATGATGGAACATCGACGAGAGCTGAAACGTCGTGGAATCGGAGAAGAGAGAAAACCGATGAAGTGGAGAGGAGGGGAGTGATGATGAAAAGAAAAACAGAAAAAACTAACACACAGAGAAACTGGTTTGAATTACATAAGGGTAGGGGCAAAATGAGGTTTCCAAATTTTTTTAGGACATTTAGCAAAAACTGATTTTAACTGGATATTTTGCAAAAAGGGGTTAGCCAAATGGACATTTAGCCTAATTTCTTCCAAAGAAAAATGTTGGGTGGCAATTACCAACAAATTTTCAGATGATACATCTAAGGAAAAAATCCAAGAGATTGATCAGCAAGCCCACAGTGAGGTTATTCTTCGCTTGGGTGATGAAGTTGCACGTCAAGTATTGAATTTTGGTACTGCTGAGAAATTGTGGGAAGGTTTGGAGAACCTTTACATGGTAAAATCTCTCCCTTCTCGTGTTAACTTGTTTAATAAGTTGTTTAATTTGAATATGGATGTTTCCTGCCCTTTGTGTGAAAATCTTGATAGGTTTCTTACTATTTATTATACAAGATTTGCAAAAGATGTGGTGATAAAGTTGAGGAAACTCAGCAATGTGTGTTGTTGTTAAATTTTTTGCCTACTCAATTTGATACTTTTAAGGATGTTGTGCAGTATAGTATTGATAAATTGGATAAGAAAGTTATTCTTGAGTCCATTATTCAGAAAAATGATGCTTTGAAAGTATTTAAAAACAAATATGAGCTTAAATATGATCATAAACCTGAAAATAAGAATGAAGCGCTTGTTGCTAGAGGCAGATTCAAAGGTAATAAGAATAATAATAACAATAATAACAATAAGCAACCTCAAAAGGATTCCAGTAAAACTGAGTATCATCAAAATGGTATACCTGATAAATCTCACCTTATGTGTACTTACTGCTCTAAATCTGGTCATCTTGAGAAACATTGCTTTAAGAGGAAGAAAGATGAAAGATTGGCTGGTAAAAAGCCTAATGTTTCTGCTGTGCTTGAGTCTAATCCTTATTATACTCATGAAGTGCTTGCTTTGTTAAATTCTGGTGACTACAATGCTTGGATTTTAGATTCTGGATGTACTATGCATTCTAACTTTCATAAATCCTGGTTGTCTGAGCTTAAGTGTTATGATGTTGGTATTGTCCTGCTTGGTGATCATTTCGTGCTTAAAATAAAAGGTATTGGCTCTGTTTCTTTGAGAATGTTTGACATTATCATTAGAGTTATAAAGGATGTTAAATGGGTGCCTGATTTAAGAAGAAATTTAATGTCTGAAAGTGTCCTTGAAGAATTGCAATATGATGTGTACATTTTTCATGGTGTGAGGATTGTTTCTAAGGATGTAAAACATGTGATTAAATGCTTGAGGACAACTAGTTTATATGAACTTGTTGCTACTCCTGTTGTCAATTCCTCTACTATTGCCTTTACACCTGTTTAGATAAGCTTATGTCTATGCATGATACCATGTTATGGTATGTTAGGCTAGGACATATTAGTAATAAAGGTCCTGAGAACTTGTATAAATCTGGTGGTATTCTTGCTAAACCATGCTCCATTGACTTGTGTGAAAACTGTGTTTTAGGCAAACATACAAGAAAAAGTTTCAAATCATCTGTGAATGTTTCTATTGCTCCTCTTGATTATATTGACTCTGATCTATGGGGCCCCGCCCAAGTCTCTACTGTTGGTCTTAAGAGATATTTTATGTCTTTGATTGATCACTTTAGTAGAAAAGTTTGGGTTTATTTGCTAAAAACAAAAGATGAAGCTTTTGAAACCTTTAAAGCATGGAAGTCTATGGTTGAAAAGAAAATTGGTCTATCTCTTAAGTGCTTAAAAACTGAAAATGATCTTAAATTTTCAAATTCTCTGTTTGATGCATATTGTAAACAACATGGCATTAAAAAGCATTTGACAGTCCCTGGTACTCCCTATCAGAATGGTATTGCTGAGAGGAGAAACATGACTCTTCTTGAAAAGGCTAGGTGGATCTTATTTGCTCTGGTTTGAAGCATTGTTTGTGGGGTGAAGCTTTTATTACTTCTGTATATTTGATAAATAGAACTCCCTCTTATGTGGTTGATTTTAAAACTCCTTATGAATTGTGGTATAAAAGAAAGCCTAACCTTGCTCACATTAAGCCTTTTGGTTGCACTTTATACTCCTACGTTAACTAAGGCAAATTGGATCCCAGGTCACAAAAGTGTGTCCTTTTGGGATACCTTCAAGGTGTTAAAGGTTATAAACTCTTGCTTGTTCAACCTGGCGTTTATAAAACTATTGTAAGTAGGAATGTCATCTTTAATGAGAACGAGTTTCACTTTAAAATTACTTTTGTTCCTACTATGCATGATACTAACCTGCAGGTACACAATGGTAATCAGTTCTATGTTCCTGAGAATAATGAAACTGAATCAAATGATGAGTTTGATGCCGGTTATTCCCTCTCCCCTCCTCTGACTCTTACTTCTGTTACTCCTCCCTCTTCTGATTCTGTGACTGTGCAACCTCACCAATTGGGTAGGGCAACTCATAAACCTGTTGTTGAATCTTCTGTGCCTTTCTCTTCTACTTCTCCTATTTTTGTGAATGAGGATGCTTTTGTTGAGTCTGTCCCTGCATCTGGTTTTGATTCCTCTAGTTCTTCAGCTGTTGAAAGACATGATCTCACATATTGGTAGTTAACTAGGGATAGGAGTCCCAGAACTACCATTCTTAATAAAAGGTTCATTAACAACATTGTTGAGTTTGCTTGTCTTGTTTCTGACGTGGTTAAAGCTTTACTCCTGAAACTTATGAATAAGCTTTAAGATGTGATCCCTATAAGAATTGGAAAAAGGCTATGGATGAAGAGATTGAGTCCATGAAAATTAACAAAACCCGGTCTTTAGTTGCTAAACCTGGAAATGCAAGACTTATTGATTGTAAATGGATTTTTAAGCTAAAAGATGGTGTGTCTAAATCTGATCCATCTAGATATAAAGCTAGGCTTGTTGCTAAAGGATTCACCCAAATAAAGGGTAAAGACTATAATGAACTCTTTGCTCCAGTCGTTAAGTATAAGTGATGCGGGACCATCCAAGACACCATCCAAGACACCTTCGGACACATCTATACTTGGGGATGGACCTATGATTCGAGCTCGTGAGAATGATGTCATCCTCAAAAGGAAGAAGAAGGGTCCACCATGGGAGAAGGTCCAAAGGTGGAAGCTTGACGTTTTTACATTCGTTCAGCAGTTTGACAGCTTTTTGACGTCTCAGTAAAATGGGTCGTTCGGATTCTATATTTATCGGATTGAGGCGTGCCATACCTTGTCGGAACGAAGACGAAGATATCTACATCTTTTCTCTTGAAGGTTTTTCCAGATTCGACCAAGAGCTTGACCGAAATACATATTCTTTGAGCTATTGTTGGTTTTGATGAGATTTTATTAAGTCTTGAACATTATGTTTATTTCCTATTTTAGCAACTTTCTTACTTAAGTTATTTTAGGAAACTTTAAGGTTATTTTAATTAATTCCTATAGTTGTTAGTTTTATTAAAATCAGCCCATTCGTCCCTAGTTAGGTCTATATAAGCCGAATGCCTCCTTTGTAATCAGACGCGTTGAATTTTATAGAAAAGCTCTTTTTTTTGTGTGAAACACATGAGTGCAAGTCAATCGATTCGAAGCATGGCTCATCGATTGCAACTATTGGTATTGTTTTAGCTTGGTTTGCTTTGTGTTCATCAACTTCGCAAGACTTGGTGATCCTAGTATCCATGAGCCCCCTCATTGTGCCTCCAAGTTGTCCGCTTGGTTGTGTAGGGTTGTAGAGGCGGGTTATATAGTCATTGGTATTGGTTCCTACCCTCTTAGGAGGCATGGGGTCTTTATCTTGTTCTATATAGATCGACTCAGTCCTTATCGGTCGTGTCTTTATTGCAATTTTGAGTCTTTCTTTCAATTCGGCCTTCAAGTCTTGCATCTTCTTTATTGAGTCTTGCTACGTTCTTTGATTTCTTGATCGATTCTTGTGAGTTTCCTTGTTGCGTCATTTGTTCTTGCTTTGTTCTTTATTCGTTCTTGCTTCCGTTCTTTAGTTTCTTGTTTGATTGTCGAAGATCGGGCCATCTCACGGCTAACCCCGTATCAAATTTGTATCAGAGCTTTGGTTTTCGACATCAACGATTGAGTCTTTTCTTTTCATAAACACAAAAACCACAAAAAAGAGTCCTTTTCTTTATTTGGTCTTTTACTTCTTGTTCTTTATTTGATTATTGCACTAATCTTTTGTTTGTGTTTGTTTGTGGTTGCATAGCCTAAACACAAAGCCTAGCTGAGACCGTGGAGTCGACCATCGTGTGCACATCCCTCTTTTGAACACAGAGCCGACGGCATTACATTTCCCCATAGTCCTTTGCTTGGCCGAATTCAGTCCTCCACACAAGACAAACCCTTGTTTGTTTATCTTTTCTACCTTTTTCTATGTTTGAGATATTTTGTTCTATCTATTTCCATTGCCTTATTTAAAATCAGATTTTAAGTTGTTAGATTTAATTCCAATATATCTATCAACTATTGTAAAAAGGCTAAAATAGATCTACTTTCCTATTTTATCGAAAGTGTGTCTATATATTTATCTTTAGGGCTTAAATTTTATCCTTTATCACCTTTCCATCAGATTTTTCGAGTCCTCTTGTTATTATAGAGTCTTTCTTGCATTAGATAAAAAAAAATCAGTTTCGAAAATTCAAAAAAAAAAAATAGATTGAACTTTGATCTAGGAGGATAAAATTCACTAGGGGCAAAAGTAAGTAAAAAAAAAAGAGTTTGTTTGATCTAGTGCAAGAAAGCTCCAAGGGCCAAATTGGTGATCTTTGTTCTAGCCCTAGTCGACACACCCTTCTATCAAACACATTACCTCCACAAATTACAAAATTGAAACCCTACCTTGCAACTACAACATCTTAACTTAAGGTTTTCAATCAAAAGAGGTAAATTTCCAAAATTTCCTTAGTTTTCCTTTATTTTCTTTTATTTTTAGTTTTGGTCGAGTACTACACTGCTCTTTTCGAGTACTCTCTGCTGCATATCGAGTTGCTGATTGTTTGAGTCGAGTGATCTTGACCCGGTCGAGTTCTCTCCTTGTTGTGTCGACCACTTCTCCTCGACTTCGAGTTTTCGTCAATATCGATAAATCATGTCCAGACACATCAGGGTCGAGGAGCACCATGTCGAGAAGCCATGAGACGAAGAACCCGACTCCAGCACTTTACTCGAGATCGAGTACCATCCTCGAGATCGACTAAGCCTTGAAGACCACGCCCGGAGTCGAGGACACCCTGGTCGAGGATGCCGAGGAGAAACTACCCAACCTGGCTAAGCACCCGGACACCACAACTCGATGTCGAGGACTTTCCTCGATGTCAACAAAGCTGAGCACTTGTCCGAGCATGTCGAGAAGAGTTGCTCGACAACACCAGGAATCCAAGTCGATGAGCTCACTTTTCTCGAGATCGAGCTATTTCTTCGAGATCGAGGACACCCCAGGAGCCATGTCCGAGCCATGTAGAGGAAGAGGAACCCGAGACGCCGAGCCACTGAAGTCGACGACCACCCAACTCGAGATCGAGGAAATCTTCCGGAGACGCGTAATGCGGTTTGGGCAGTTCTACTCAGATTGGGATTACTTGGGGCCGAAGATTGCCGAGTCTATCCGATTTTATCAAGATCTATCACGGAGGAGAAGATTTATCCACTTGAAGACTTTTAGATATAATTCCCTTTTTAGATTTATTATTGTTATTTCTTTTTTTATCATTAATGCTTTAGATCTAGATTTAGATAAAGATAGAAATATTCTATCCTTGAATAGCAAGGAGTAGAAGGATATAAATAAAGCCCATGGGGCTGATTTTAGAAGGATTCAATTCAAGCTAGAGAAGTAGTTCACATAGGAGTTTTAGGAGTTCAAAGGTTTTAGAGTTTTGGCGTTCAACAAGAGTTGGATCGCCGGGATTGTAAAGGCTTTGAATTTAGTTTAATGCAAGTTTCTTTTCATCGATCAATGTCTGAGGTTGCAATGAAGCGCGAGTAGTCCACCCACTTCTAGGGTTGGGGCGAGCCCGACGATAGCCCTGCATGTTTGAGGTAAAGATCCGACATTTATCATGTTTTGACCATCTGCTACTTGTTATATGTTTATTACCCATCTAATGGAGGTCCATGCTAACAACTTGGATTGTAAACATAAAATCGGTAGAGACAATTAGGGTATCTTGAAAGAGTTGTCTAATTGTTGGAAAAGGCGAAAGCTTGGTCCTTCGATGCAAGTTACATGATTATCTGTTTTATTTCTGCCTTATGCATGCTTAGTTATCGTTGTTGCAAACCCCAATCTTGGAATTCTTTTACATACAGTTTAGTTCAAAATCCCAAAGCACTTGTTTTTATTTTCTTTCATTTTAGTTTTCTGTCTTCCTCGAGATCGACTAGCACTCCTCGATCTCAAGTTACTAATTCTCATTCCAGCATCGTCGTAGCTTCTGTGTGCAGGAACTCGACGAAGCCAACTCGACCAAGACGACTCTACTCGATCTCGAGTAAGACTAGTCGAGATCGACTAAGGCCTATGACTACTGCTGCGTGAATCGACTGTCCGATCTTCTATCGAGTAACTGTACTCGAGATCTAGGACACCTGTTGTCGACCACTTCCGTGAGACTTCTACGCTGCCTAGGATCCGCTGACACGCTTCCTCGTGGATCGATCCTGACTTCCCACTGCTACATCGTGAGGAAGTCTTGTAATTATTTGCAAGGGACGGAATCTGGTTTGCCTTAGTTTATTTACATTCTATTTTGCATACTCGATTTCCTCCTACAACAATTGCCCCAACAAGCGTGACATACCAATTAGAGAGGGAGTGTGAGCGAAACACATTGTGAGGTTGTTTATATTTTCTACTAACCTTTATGTAGTTCTTTGTTTGTTATTTGTGATGTCTAACCAGGGCAACAATACGATTATTGACGCTGAGGTGATGAAACTTTTGAACGCCATAAGGGAGAACATGGCTAAGTTAGATAAAAGCTTTACGGCAATAGAGCTTCAGCGTTTTGGCTCTAATACGGTGTTTGGACAAGGAGTCCCACCTAGAGATGACTTGCCACCAATTGAAAGGGAAGAAACTCATCCTATTGTTAACCAATGTAATGTTTCTTCTAGCATAGATAATTCTCTTATTGCTGAAAATGTAGAGCATGTTGATAATAATGATCCAGATTTTAATTTACTTGCCTGTGATGATAATGTTTGCATTGAATATGAGCATGATGATTCTTTGATTGATAGTAAAGTCTTAAGTGTTCATCTTACACCTTGTGATAGTAATCAAAGAGACGAATTGTTTCATACTAAATGCATAGAAAAGGGCAAAGTTTGTAATGTGATCATTGATGGTGAAAATTGCTCTAATTTTGCTATCCTTGACTTAATTGGAAATCCAGCCTTGAAAAAGGATGAAAACTTGCTAGCATTGGATGTAAACTTAGGGATCAATGACCAAGCTAAAGTGCATATTAAGTTAGACCATCATGAAGTTGATATGAAACCTGAATTGTGCACTAATCAAGTTTCTTTTCTTGGTTTTGTAGAGAGCTTTAATGGCCTAAAAGTTGACGAAGCTGAGACACTAACCATCAATGAGTGGTCAATCCCTACATCAATCGGTCTTGAGATGAGTTTCAATGGGCATGAGGTTTTCGATCCAGGAGCTCGTGTGGATGTTTTTGCTGAATCATATGCGACCTTGGATTCGAGGATGAATCCTTTTCAAGAAAGGGAGATTTATGCGGGACCATCCAAGACACCATCCAAGACACCTTCGGACACATCTATACTTGGGGATGGACCTATGATTCGAGCTCGTGAGAATGATTTCATCCTCAAGAGGAAGAAGAAGGCTGCACCATGGGAGAAGGTCCAAAGGTGGAAGCTTGACGTTTTACATTCGTTCAGCAGTTTGACAGCTTTTTGACGTCTCAGTAAAATGGATCGTTCGGATTCTATATTTATCGGATTGAGGCGTACCATACGTTGTCGGAACGAGGACGAAGATATCTACAACTTTTCCGATGAAGGTTTTTCCAGATTAGACCTAGAGCTTGGACGATATCCATATTCTTTGAGCTGTCGCTGGTTTTGATAGGATTTTATAAAGTCTTGAACATTATGTTTATTTCCTATTTTAGCAACTTTCTTACTTAAGTTATTTTAGGAAACTTTAAGGTTATTTTATTTAATTACTATAGTTGTTAGTTTTATTAAAATCATCCCATTCGGCCCTAGTTAGGTCTATATAAGCCGAATGCCTCCTTTGTAATCAGACATGTTGAATTTTATAGAAAAGCTCTCTTTTTGTGTGAAACACATGAGTGCAAGTCAATCGATTCGAAGAATGGCTCATCGATTGCAACTATTGATATTGTTTTAGCTTGGTTTGCTTTGTGTTTATCAACTTCGCAAGACTTGGTGATCATAGTATCCACGAGCCCCCTCCTTGTGCCTCCAAGTTGTCCGCTTGGTTGTGTAGGATTGTAGAGACGGGTTATATAGTCATTGGTATTGGTTCCTGCCCTCTTAGGAGGCCTGGGGTCTTTATCTTGTTCTATATAGATCAACTAAGTCCTTATCGGTCGTGTCTTTATTGCAATTTCGAGTCTTTCTTTCAATTCAGGCTTCGAGTCTTGTTTCTTGTCGAGTCTTGCATCTTCTTTATCGAGTCTTGCTGCATTCTTTGATTTCTTGATCGATTCTTGTGAGTTTCCTTGCTACGTCGTTTTTTCTTTCTTTGTTCTTTATTCGTTCTTGCTTTCGTTCTTTAGTTTCTTGTTTGATTGTCGAAGATCGGGCCATCTCACGGCTAACCCCGTATCAATAACACTCTTAGGCACTTGCTTGCTATGACTGATGTACATGATTTTGAACTTGAGCAAATGGATGTCAAAACTGATTTCTTGCATGGTGACTTGGATGAGACTATCTACAAGAGACAACCTAAGGGCATTGTTGATTATGTGTATCCTGGCTATGCTTGCCTTCTGAATAAGTCTATATATGGTCTTAAACAGTCTCCACGACAGTGGAACATTAAGTTTGATAGATGTATGAGATTCAGTCTAGGTTTTAAAAGAAGTGAGTTTGACACATGCTTGTATTTCAAAGGTGTTAAGAAAAATGGTCCTGCTGGTTATGTGCTTTTATATGTTGATGATATTCTGTTGATTTCTAAATCTAAAGAGTGCATCTTAGACATTAGAGAAGAACTTGCAAAAGCATTTTGACATGAAGGATTTGGGTATTGCCAAGAAAATCTTGGGGATGTCCATTCTTAGAGATAGACAGCATAAGAAATTATGGTTGCGTCAATGTGATTACATTCATAAGGTGCTTGATAGATTTTATATTTCTGGTGATAAAGTGAATAAAAATATTCCTTTAGGTCCTCATCTTGATTTGAATAAGTCCAAGGATGTTTTGTCTACTATTGAGATGAAAAATATGAAGTCTATTCCATATGATGTTGCAGTTGGGTCTGTTATGTACTCCATGATTTGTACTAGGCCTGATCTGGCTTTTTCTATAAGTACTCTGAGTAGATTCATGTCTAATCTTTTTTGAGAAGCATTGGTTATCCATGAAATACATGTTAAAATACTTGCTTGGCTCTGTGAATTTGTCATGTTATATTCTGAGCATTTTTCTGCATATGAAATTATGGCTTTGTTGATGCTTACTATGCTAGTAACAAGGACACTAGGAAGTCAATTACTTCCTATGTGTATACATGGGCAGGTAATTGTATTTCATGGATGTCCCAACAACAGCCTATAGTTGCATTATCTTCCACTGAAGTAGAGTATATTGCAGCTACAGAAGCTTGTGAAGAAGCAATCTAGCTACGAGGTATTCTGAAAGAAGTGGAAATGAAGCACTACACATCTGTCCTGCATATAGATAGCTAGAGTGCTCTGTATTTGTGTAGAGATCCTATGTACCACGAGTGTACCAAACATATTGATGTTAGATATCATTTCATTCGAGAAAAGGTTGAAGATAACATCATACATGTTAAGATAAATTAATGGTAGAGTAAATCCTGCAGATTTTGGCACTAAAATTGTCCCTTATGAGAAATTTTTGTTTTGCAGGAACTTCATCCATTTGGAGGAACTCCAGTGATCTCTGAGTGTGATGTGTGCTTGTGCTGAGGATGGACCTGTCCATGAAGAATCCACTTATCACTAGAGTCTGAGTATGCCCAAGGCAAGACTTAGAAAAGTAGAGGGGTGTTTGTAATGTTATGTGTTTACTTTCCTAGTCTTTTCTTTGGCATGTAATATTGTTTTATGTGTGTATGATGATTATACAGGTGATTTATAGAATATAGTATACATATATGATGCACTATTAGAATTAATCTCGACTGAGTCGTATTGAGCTTGGTAAGCTTGATCCTCTAACGGGATTAATTCAATAGTGGAGTCTAACATATATTTGTAACATATATTATATATATCATATGTATAAAGTATATTATAGGAGGAGGATTTAACCGGATTGGGCCTTAGCCCATAATCCGGCCCATGGTCTAGGCATGTTGGATTGAGCCTGGTAGCCCATGTGGAGAGATGTTGAGCTTACCTTGCCTTTTCATTTGTGTAGCGCTGCATTTTGGGAAGCTCGGGCTTGACCTAGCTATATAAGCACCTTCCCTTGGTGAGAGATCTTCACTTCAAACTTCGCCTTTCTTTCTCTTGAGAAATGCTCTGCTAGTGTTTCTAGGGTTTGGGTGTTTCCAGCTCTTGCCTTCGGCTTGAGAGCGCTCCCAAAAGAAATGTTGTTGTTGGCGTCTTTGTGAAGGTAGATCGAGCTCCGACGTATTTCTGGGTGGCTGCTTTCCTGTACCGTATGAGATCTAGGGTTCTTGAAGATCGAATCCTTCTTCGATCATCAGTTTTCCCACACAGGGGGACTTTCTCTCCTTTATTTGTACTTTTGATTCACATGCATGATAGATCTAGGGTTGTTTTCCGTTGTTGCTTGTATCATCCCTTGTACGAACTCTCTAAAGTGGATTCAGCAAACTCTTGAGGCCCCGCGGATGTAGGCTTTTAGCCGAACCACGTAAAATTATTGTGTTCGTGTTCTTGCATGTGATTTCTCTCGATCTGTCATTTATCGTTCTAGATCTTGTTCGCTTCTGCTTCCAAAACCGATTTCTAGTTTGAATCTTAGGTTTTACAATAATGTATATATTTTATAACTATAGTATGTTTAGTAGAGTTGTTCAAAATTTGGTTCAAACCGAATTTTTTAACCGAACTTGGTGATGTGTCCAAGCCTCTCACATTGACGGTCCAAGAAGAGGAGGATGTCATGTGTGTGTGTTTTGATGGACCAATGACTAGAGCGAGAGCCAAGGCTATCGCAAGAGCTACCACGTCTATTATTACTAAAGGTTTCACTTCTAAACCTGAATAACCACCATTGTTTTGCTTGTTAGTCTCT
This sequence comes from Persicaria tinctoria, assembly GCA_037127255.1. Taxonomy (NCBI): domain Eukaryota; kingdom Viridiplantae; phylum Streptophyta; class Magnoliopsida; order Caryophyllales; family Polygonaceae; genus Persicaria; species Persicaria tinctoria. The sequence continues at coordinate 61,368,518 of JBANSL010000016.1, read as the reverse complement.
CTCGCCGATACTCCATGTGATGTGCAGCCTCTATCGGATATCTCTTCAACGTCGCTTTCATAGAGACTATTTATTATGATAGACTTACTACTACAGTACCCGCATCAATGGCGCATAATATAATGCTAAAGCAGTGAATATCAAACAATTTCAAAATTTGTCGGTAAAAATACACACCTTAGCTGGAAAAAATGAAAAAGTATTGTTTCCACAACATAATAAAAAGTATAAAAGTTGTAAATAATACTTCATCCGTCTAAAAAAACTTGTAGTTTTACTTTTTGCCACGTTTTTTATGAAGGTAAAAACTATATATAATATTAATTTTTTGATAATTTTTTTAATAATTTCATAGATAATTGTATTAAGTATGAAATTATTTTTTAAAATTAATAAAATAATTGATATTTTATATAGTTTTTACCGTTATTAAAAAACGTGTCAAAAGCAAAATAACAAGTTTTGCGAGATTGAGGTAGTACATAAGTAGAAAATAAGAAGTTGTCGTGATCTAGAGCGAAGGATTGACAAACAAAAAAAGTAAGTGAAAACTAAAGCAACTAATGGATGAAGCACATGTCGATCACAATGGGGTTAATTACTAGTGTTGTAGTTTGATCTCTTTGAAAATAATGCTGAAACAACAAAAATAAATCAATTTAATTGATGAAGCATGTAGATTATATTTATGTTAACATGTATTATTTTACATCTTATATTCACTATAAATAGGCCAAGCTATCAACCACAAACTAGTTGATGAAGCATATTGGTTACGAACACAAGTAGGATATATGCTCCAAATTACCTACAATTGAAAAGTGTATATGTGCTCCAAATGCAACAGGTCTTTGCTTGTCCTCTCCATTACTCCCCTTCTCGCTAATGACAATAGTAACAAAGCACATTTGGAAACCTCCTCTCCTATACGGTTTTGTAATCCAACATAACCATTTAGGATATGAACTTTCCCTAAACCATGTTTTATAATAAGATGATGATTATCATATTTAAAACCATGTATGTGTGATGCATACAGAAAGAGAATAAGAAAATACAGATTATATTATATTTATAAGATGTGAAAATTCATAAAAAAAAATATTAATCTATTAATATATATATGATGTCTCAAGTGAAACATGGAAACTACTTGATAAAAAAACAGATGAAAACTAAAATATATTTCAACATACCTATTTATGTCAATGTTTGGGAGCCTTATTTGTACACTACATTAGATGTGGTGTTCAATGGCTGACCTTCTTTATCACAAGACAAAATTTTCAACCCAGATTAGGTTGTATCCCTTAATATGGAAACATACAATTGGCCATAAGTAAACACTGGTCTCTTTAGATACAAACCAGCATGTGGAAGAGATTGCCCTTGACTTTTGTTAATCACCATGGCAAAACAAACAAACATGATGAACTATCGCCCTTGAAACATGATAGTAAAGACGTTGTATTTGAAGGGCACATGAACATTCGAGGGATAAACACTCGGTGATCACCAACATTTCTGCCCGACATAACCTTTGCCTCACCATGGTCACCTAGCCGAGTTGTTATCAACCTGGTTCCGTTGCACAACCCAACTGACTGGTTGATGTTCCTCAACAACATAATCGGAATACCCATTTATATCCGGGTATTTGAAATTGGGATTTTTGGGACCACTTGTTACTTTCATTCTCCCTTCTCCCTTCATTTTCGATCAGTAAATGTCAGGCATCCCCTGCCTTAGTCAAAAGCTGTAACAACCCACACACACATCCCACCTTCCTCCTTCCATACCTAGTTAAGCACTCATCCCCTACCTCACTTGTGTCTCAACCATTTGTTGCAAAAATGACAAAGCCCTCCTCTTCCCCTCTTTTGTTTGGTAGTAGCAGCACGAGCCCCTCACCTTTCCTTAAATCTGATCTCGAACAACCCACACCCATTAAAACACAAACCCCATTCCTCTCCTCTTCTCCCCTTTATCCAAACATATCCCTAAACGCAACCCTCCGTTTCTCCCCTTATCCCTGCAACTCAGCACCAAACCCAACCCATTCCACCTCTATTCTAGCATCTCTAAGCGCTCAGCATCTCTATTACCAAAGCCGAGCACCTCATCCTATGTTCTCTCTATAAGGACCGAGATTTTATAAATATTATTTATGTAAATAATAGATTTGATCCTAAATCAAAATTCATTTAAGTTCTAAGATTCCGAAATTTTTTGAAAATTGGCGTATTCAATAAACCAAAATATTTTATTTCTCAAGACCACTCCCGGTATAAATTTGTTATTCGAACTTGAAAATATTTTCGGGACTTGTTAGTTATCTCGGGTTTGGATATTTAATTTAATCGTGTCGGGTTAAGATCAGAAAGCAAGGTTCATGATTTATTTTTTAGGTAATTAAGATTTGACAAGTGCACTCATTACTCTTTCCCCTCAAGCCACCCTCCCTCCTAGTTCTACAGTACCCTCCCCTCTTCTAGCTGTAAAACCACCCCTCCCCTGGCCTATAAAACAATTTGTCCATTGTTGTAGGAGGAAATCGAGAATGCAAATATAAAACATGACTAAAGTAAAAGCAAACAAGATTCCGTCCCTTGCAAATGATTACAAGACCTCCTCCTGATGCAGTAGTGGGAAGTCAGGATCGATCCACGAGGAAGTGTGTCAGCAGATCCTAGGCAGCGGATGAATCTCACGAACAGAAGTCGACCACAGTGCTCGATCTCGACTAGGGTTAGTCGACAAAAGATCAGGCAAGTCGAACAAAGCAGCAGCAACTCTCGGTGGTTACTCGATATCGAGGAAGGCTCTCGTCGATCTCGGGTACCTGCACACCAGAAGCTACAACGATCTTCGTCGATCGAATATCAGTGCTCGATATCGACCACAATTAGCCGATATCGAGGAGACAGAAACTTAAAAAACGAAATAAATAAAGAACAAAGCTTGCGGGATTCGAAATAAACTATATGAAAGAAAACTTCCAAGATCTGGGTCTCTATGCTTTTCTTCCTGATATCCAGCTCTTCAAATTTTGCATTGATGTTCTGGAACTGGTTGTTGATGAGGCCTTGATTCCGGCGCATCTCATCAAGGATGAGCTGTAGATCATCCTTCCGTTGATCTCTCTCTGGATATCCTGGAGCTCTGTATGGTGGGGGTTCCTAGGGGCACCTTGGTTCCATTGTGGTTGCTTAAACCTTTGGTCCCCCATATAGCGATTGGGACCCCCTGCGTAAGCTACCTCTTCCTAGGTCTCTGCCATCCTGACTTGCTTTGTGTGTGGGCACTCAGTAGTGGTGTGCCGTTGTGATCCACATTCGATGCAAGGCTGGTTGACAGAGAGATACTTGACTTGCTTGAGGAGCTTGCGATTCTGGTCTCTGTAGTACTGCTCCCTGACATTTGGGTCAATCTCCTTGGAGGGCTCGTAGAGAGGCATGGATGGGCTGGCCTGGCATAGACATTCTCTTCATAGTTGATTGGAGTCCCATACTTGTGGTCATAGTTGGTCAGCTTGTCGAGGGCAGCCCATGCATCTGCTGACGACATTGTCAGATACTCATAATGAGTATATGTGTTGATCCTATCCTTAGCAGCCAAGTAAAGAGAATTGAAGAAGATCTCCTGAATGACGCAAGGTTGTTGTCCATGTGTAGTGCATGATCGCAGTAAATCCTTATAGCGTTCCCATGCCTTTGCTAGCGGCTCTCCAGGATGCTGCTTGAAAGATGTTATCTGTTGGCGAAGGAGCGTTTGTAAGAGGAAAGAATTTATTGAAAAATTCCTGCTTTACTTGAGCCCATGTCGTGAGGGATCGTGGTTTCAGTCCTTCCAGCCACTTTAATGCGGGACCAGCGAGAGACCAACGGAAAGCCTTCATCAAGATGTACTCCAAGGTGGTACCTTCAGCAAGAGTACGACACATGTCACTAAAGTTTGTAATATGCTGAAGAGGGCATTCATTAAATCTACCATGAAAAGCATTATGTTTAATTACTATTAAGAAATGAGTGCGAATTTCATAGTTATTCTATGGGATTAGAATAGCCGATTCAGGCACGACGAGAGTCGGGTGCATGTAATCCTCTGCAGTGGTAGGATATTGGGCGAGCTCCTCTTCTGCTTGCCTCACACGCTCAGCTTCCTGTTCCATGGCTGCTCTCTCAGTGGTGAGAGCAGTATCTTTGGTGGCTATTTCCCTCCTAAGCCTCTCAATCAGCTGTTCTTGTGTTTCTGCGGCCGGCATGGCTCTTTTCAGGTTAGCTTAGATGTGTAGAAGGCGTTCCGGTTCGTCTAAGTCGTCAAACTCAGGTGGTTGACCAGAACGGCGCATACACCTTCGAAGTAACTCAAAGAAAACGTGAGATTTAACTACCTAAGGCGCGAATGATAGCTTCCCCGGCAACGGCGCCAATTTGTTGTAGGAGGAAATCGAGAATGCAAATATAAAATATGACTAAAGTAAAAGCAAACTAGATTCCGTCCCTTGCAAATGATTACAAGACCTCCTCCCGATGCAGTAGTGGGAAGTCAGGATCGATCCACGAGGAAGTGTGTCAGCGGATCCTAGGCAGCGGATCAATCTCACGAACAGAAGTCGACCATAGTGCTCGATCTCGACTAGGGTTAGTCGACAGAAGATCAGGCAAGTCTAACAAAGCAGCAACAGCTCTCGGTGGTTACTCGATATCGAGTAAATCTCCTCGATATCGAGGAAGGCTCTCATCGATCTCAGGTACCTGCACACTAGAAGCTACAGCGATATTCGTTGATCGAATATCAGTGCTCGATATCGACCACAATTAGCCGATATCGAGGAGACAGAAACTTAAAAAATGAAATAAATAAAGAACAAAGCTTGCGGGATTCGAAATAAACTATATGAAAGAAAACTTCCAAGATCGGGGTTTGCAACAACAATAACCACACTAGAAGCTACAGCTAAAGCTTGATCGAAGGATCAACCTTTCGCCTTTTCCAACAATTAGACAACTCTTTCAAGAAATTCTAATTGTATCTACCGATTTTATATTTACAATCCAAGTTGTTAGGATGGATCTCCATTAGATGGGTAATAAACACATAACAAGTAGTAGATGCTCAAAACATGATAAAAGTTGGATCTTTACCTCAAACACGCAGGGCTATCGTTGGACTCGCCCCAACCCTAGAAGTGGGTGGACTACTAGCGCTTCATTGCAATCTCATACATCATTGATGGAAAATAAACTACTTGCATTAAACCAAACAGAGCTTACAACCAAAGGAATCCAATTCCGCTCTCGCTTCATAAACTCCTCTTGGGCACTCACTCTCTCTCTCTCTTTACCTCTATGTAACTAATTATGTCTTGAATTGAGTCCATAGAAATCAGCCCCTAAGGCCTTATTTATAGGCTTCTAATCCTTGCTAATCAAGGAAAGAAATCTCTATCTAAAAATAAAGATAAAACTTTGATAAAAGGAATATTTATCATAAAAGGAAAATATATCTAAAAAGCTAAATATCTTCATGTGTGGATAAATCTTCTTCTTGATAGACTTGATAGATCTCGGACTCCTTGGCTCCCAAGAAAGCCCAAACCGCGTCGGACAGCCAAACCGCGTAACACGGCCCGGGAAAGATCTCCTCGATATCGAGTAAAACTCCTCGATATCGAGTAACTGTGTGTCGTCGACTTGGCTTCATTGGCTTGCTCGGGTAACTGGTCCGCGATCTGCTCGGACATGTGCTCTCCTCGGACATTCGCGCCTTAGGTAGTTAAATCTCACATCTACTTTGAGTTACTTTATAGGTGTATGCGCCGTTCTGGTCAACCACCTGAGTTTGACGGTTTAGACGAATCGGAACGCCTTTTACACATCAGAGCTAAACTGCAAAGAGCCATGGTGGCCGCAGAAACACAAGAACAGCTGATCGAAAGGCTCATAAGGGAACTAGCCGCAAGGGATGTTACTATCGCCGCTGAGAGAGCAGGAAGGGAACAAGAAGCTGAGTGTGCGAGGCAAGCAGAAGCTGAGCTTGCCCAATTTCTAACCACTGCAGAGGATTACATGCATCCAACTCTCGTCGTGCCTGAATCGACGATTCTAATCCCTGAAAACTCTTTTGAAATTCGCACTCAATTTCTTATAGAGCTTAAAAATAATGCTTTTTATGGAAAATTTAATGAGTGTCCTCTTGAACATATTACCAATTTTTCTGACATGTGCCGTACTCTTGCTGAAGATACAACTCTGGAATATGTCAAGATGAAGGCTTTTCGCTTGTCTCTCGCTGGACTTGCACTGAAGTGGCTTGAAGGGCTGAAACCAAGATCACTCACAACATGGGCCAAAGTAGAGCAAGAGTTTCTGAACAAATTCTTCCCTCCCGCCAAAACAGCATTCCTCCGCCAGAAAATCACAGCCTTCAAACAGAAGCCTGGAGAGCCGCTAGCAAAGGCATGGGAACGCTATAAAGAATTGTTGCGATCTTGCCCTACTCATGGACAGCCACCCTACGTCATTCAGGAGATCTTCTTCAACTCTCTTGATCAAGTCACTAAGGACAGAATCAACCAGTATACTCGCTATGAGTATCTGACGATGCCGCCAATTATGACAACAAATATGGGTCTACTGCAAACTATGAGGAGAGCTCCTATGCCAGGCCAGCACCATCTATGCCACTCTATGAGCTAGCAAAGGAGATTGACCCGGATGTCAGGGAGCAGTTCTACAGAGACCAAAATCGCAAGCTCCTCAAGCAAGTCAAATATCTATATGTCAATCAGCCTTGCATCGAATGCGGATCACAGCGGCACACCACTACTGAGTGCCCACACACTGAGCAAGTCAGGTTGGCAGAGACACATGAAGAAGTAGCCTACGCTGGGGGTTCCAATCGCTACATAGGAGATCAAATGTTCTATCAACCACAGTGGAACCAAGGTCCTCCTAGGAACCCCCCACCATACAGAGCTCCAGGACATCCAGAAAGGGATCAAAAGAAAGATGACTTACAACTCATCCTTGAGGATTTGCGTCGAAATCAAGGCACCATCAACAACGAGTTTCAGAACATCACTACAAAATTTGGAGAGCTGGACATCTAGAAAAGAGGAATAGAGACCCAGATGGGTCAAATCGCTGCATAGATCCAACGACCATCCGGATAGCTCCCAGGGCAAACATAACCAAATCCAAAGGGGAAGACCGGACACGTCGCAGCTATCAAACTCAGAAGTGGGCATCAATTACACGAGCTAGAGGTCGGGAAGCATAAGGACAAAGCAGAGCAGCAACTCCACAAAGAACAGAAGCAACTCGATATCGAGGAGCCAGTACTAGATCTCGACAAGAACCTGCTCGACACAGACCAGAAGCTGAGCTCGGACTCCACTGCACAACCAGACAACTCGAGGTCGACAACCCAAGTCGAGATCGAGGAAACACTGGTCGAGATCGAGGAGAAAGTGGCCGACTTCGATGACTCTGCAACATCTCCGACATCTGATCTGGCTCTAAAGCAGAAAAAACTACTGCCTTTCCCTTCTAAAGCACAGAAAGATCCCACTGCAGGTAGGTTTAACCGTTTTGTTAATATGCTACAAGAATTGAACGTCTCTATTCCTTTTACATAAGCCCTGCAAGAGATGCCTGGATATGTCAAATTTCTGAAGGAAATCCTGAGCAAGAAGCGATCCATCTCAGAGATCGCAGGCGAGTACAAAGTACTCTCCTTCTCTGAAAAGAGACCTAACCCTGGTAAGTTTTCTGTTACTGTGGGTTTCGGACAATATAAATATGAGTCTCTGTGTGATTTAGGAGCAAGTGTAAGCATCATGCCCCTATCAATCTGGCGGAAGGTAAAGATAGGATGCATAGAGCCTGTGGATGCCAAACTATACATGGCAAACAATACAGTGGTCATCCCTACAGGTATAGTTGAGAATGTCCCCGTCCAGGTTGGTAAATTTTTTATTCCATCAGATTTCCTTATTATAGACTGTGTTGAAGATCCTACTAGCCCTATTATTCTTGGTAGACCATTCTTAGCTACTGCAGATGCCAGAATTAGTGTCAAGAATCGATCGCTCACCTTCACCATAGGCGATGAGGTTTTAGATTTCTCTTTTGGCCCTGCAAAGGAGGAAATTTCATGGCTAGAGGTAAAAAGCATCAGCAACCACGGGATCAAGCAATCAACGGAGGAAATCACCAACACTGTACTCGAGATCGACAACACTTTCTCGATCTCGACTAAACCTCTACTCGATCTCGACCAAGATTCGTCGACATCAACTTCTTCCTCTGTTGAGCCACAGACTTGCCAAGAGCCTAAGTATGGGATCCCTGTACTCGATATCGACCAGCCGTACTCGACATCGACTAACCCCAAGCCCGAAGATTTCTGTTTTGGGTCCGAAAAGGTAAGCTCAGGTATGAATCCTACTCCCCCTCGGTCCATTAAAATATTTATCAATAATTTAAGGGGAGTTAAGGCCCCGTGGTGAGAGAATCTGCGGAACCTAAGAGCTGGAAGGAAAAAGAAGAAAGAGAAGGAAGAATATGCAGGCAACCACCTGTCAGCTGAGCTTGCATACTACAATCATGACCTAGATGATCCAGGAGAAGGGCCAAGCATGAGCGGGACCCACACTAATGGTCCTTGAGCGCAAACGGAAAAGTCGGCCTACCGACTCTGAAATCTAGAGCATGTATATAAAAACTTTATGAATTATAAGACTTTTTGAACTTTTTGGTTTTTTTTTTAGAATACTTCATGTGGAATGTCTTGTTTTTGTGTGCAATCTAACACTTTTAGGTTGGCAAACATAAAAGGATCGCAAAAGGTGGAAAGAAGAAGTCCCTGAAAAACAGTCAGAATCGACGAAGGCTAAGTCGACAACGACAAGGAGGAGCAACATAGAAACTCCTCGATATCGAGTAGGCCAACTCGATATCGACAAAGCCCAGAAGCTCCTCGACTTCAGAAGCCACTGGACGCAGAAGCTTCCTCGAGATCGAGTTCTGTACTCGAGATCCACAAAAATTCTACTCGACCTGCACTGATCTGCCATCCTCGATGTGTTATCCTGTGAGTTCCTTCCTTTACTCTGGTTTTTATTTGATTTTATACAGTGGGGACACTGTATATTTTAAGTATGGGGTGGGGGAAGGACTTATTATCATTATTATATGTTTTAGCCTTGCTTTTGGTTTTACATGGTCAAATTTTAATTTTTATGTTATTTATTCATGTTTAAATTTTATGCATTTTAGTCTTTTGTTATACATTAGTCTTGTTTTTAGTTGCATAAGAAAAAACATGAAAAAAAAATAGAAAATATCGAAATAAGAAAAAAATATGCATGTTTAGAATTTTGCATTGTCTTAGTTTTTATACCCCAACTTAGATGGCCTATGATGATGAATAATGATTGACTTGATCATGTAAACCCTATGGCATGTTTGGAAGGTTTAGCCTAAGTCCTCGAAATTGTTTTTATGTGGATTGTGAACTTGTGATGAAATTGAGCACATATGATCCCAGGCTAAAGGTTAAAATCAAACAAAAATTGTCCCAGTGAGAATTTTGGCCTTATAGGGAGAACATAAAAAATCCCTCTGCTTTCTTGAGTGTATTTACTCTTCCTATGCATCTCTAAATGTTGTGATAGTTATTCAAAGCCAATGCATTTATATGTTTATGTTAATGATGATTAAATGATGGAGGCACCTTTTAAGCCAATTTTATCCTCTCTTGACCTACCCTGCATTATCCCTGCTTGAAGCCAAAACATTTGCCTGAGACATTTATTATAAACTCCACAAAATTATCCTTAGCCAAATTAAGCCTGACCCACATTTGGGAATTAAGACTTAGAGTTTGTTGGAAAGATGATTTGTGAAAAGAATGAGCTTATGTTGCATTTCAAGCAAGAAGGATTTTTGAGTTTATTGAGATATGGGTTGGTTTTATGTTTTTATCTTGCTATGCATACTATGTAAAAGGAATTTTTGGCTCACCTTATAAATGCACCATTAGTTTTATTTTATTTTCGTTTAAAAAAAAAATCGAAAAAAAAAGGAAGAGAAAAAGTATATATGTTTGTGAATAAAGTGCATGAGCCAAATTTACCTTATTTCTTTCATTATTCGCAAGATACATACTTTGGAGAGGTTGAGGAAGTTTAAAAGGTTATATACTTCATTGAGATAAATTGGAGAGTTTGGTTGATGCATATGATTGAGAGTTATGGTTTGGTTGAGTTGTGTTGGAGATTTAAGAGTCTTGATTCCCGAATTTTATTAAGCACCACATAGCCAAATAATTCCATACCCTTATATTTCTCACCAAGCCCCATAACAACCCCGCCGAATGGAATCTTCTTTGAAGACTTCTACTGAGCAAAGTCCTCCTCATAATTCTAATTGCATTTACATAATTGGTTGCGAAGTGGATTCATATTTAAATTGCAATGTTTATGAGATTGTATATGGAATTGAGTTGAGAGTTGATCTACATAGCCTAATCACATTAAGAGTTGAGTGTAAACACATTATCCCTGTGAGGTTGGATTTATATTGCCTATGCCTATGGATCGCTCATATATGTGTGATGACGTTAAATTCACTTGTCTTACACTGCTACTAACTGAGATATTGCTTTTGACAAAGGCAAAGACTTGAAGGATGTGTTGTAGGTATTGGTTATTGTTTGGTTATTGCTTGAGGACAAGCAAGTCTAAGTATGGGGTGATTTGATGTCACTAAAGTATCCATGTTTTTGTACATATTTTAGTTCCATATTCTATACACTTTACATATTTCGGGTTGGGAATATGTCGAATTTATGTAGTTTATATTTATTTGTCAGAAATAGAGATCTACATAAGTTTCTGTTTAATATTGCAGAATATGGAGCCATTTTGGGACAAAACCAAGAAGCAAAGACGGAAGCAGCAAGTCTACTCGATATCGACTAGTTTTCATCGATATCGACAAATCATGTCCAGACACATCAGGGTCGAGGAGCACCATGTCGAGAAGCCATAAGACGAAGAACTCGACTCCAGCACTTTACTCGAGATCGAGTACCATCCTCGAGATCGACTAAGCCTTGAAGACCACGCCCGGAGTGGAGGACACCCTGGCCGAGGATGCCGAGGAGAAACTACCCGACCTGGCTAAGCACCCGGACACCACAACTCGATGTCGAGGACTTTTCTCGATGTCGACAAAGCTGAGCACCTGTCCGAGCATGTCGAGAAGAGTTGCTCGACAACACTAGAAATCCAATTCGATGAGCCACATTTTCTCGAGATCGAGCTATTTCTTCGAGATCGAGGACACCCCAGGAGCCATGTCCGAGCCAAGTCGAGGAAGAGGAGCCCGAGACGTCGAGCCACTGAAGTCGACGATCACCCAACTCGAGATCGAGGAAACTTCCTCGAGATCGAGGAAATCTTCCGGAGACGCGTAACGCGGTTTGGGCAGTTCTACTCGGATTGGGATCACTTGGGGCCGAAGATTGCCGAGTCTATCCGATTTTATCAAGATCTATCATGGAGGAGAAGATTTATCAACTTGAAGACTTTTAGATATAATTCCCTTTTTAGATTTATTATTGTTATTTCTTTTATTTATCATTAATGCTTTAGATATAGATTTAGATAAAGATAGAAATATTCTATCCTTGAATAACAAGGAGTAGAAGGCTATAAATAAAGCCCATGGGGCTGATTTTAGAAGGATTCAATTCAAGCTAGAGAAGTAGTCACAGAGGAGTTTTAGGAGTTCGAAGGTTTTAGGGTTTTGGCGTTCAACGAGAGTTGGATCGCCGGGATTGTAAAGGCTTTGAATTTAGTTTAATGCAAGTTTCTTTTCATCAATCAATGTCTGAGGTTGCAATGAAGCGCGAGTAGTTCACCCACTTCTAGGGTTGGGGCGAGCCCGACGATAGCCCTGCATGTTTGAGGTAAAGATCCGACATTTATCATGTTTTGAGCATCTGCTACTTGTTATGTCTTTATTACCCATCTAATGGAGGTCCATGCTAACAACTTGGATTGTAAACATAAAATCGGTAGAGACAATTAGGGTTTTTTGAAAGAGTTGTCTAATTGTTGGAAAAGGCGAAAGCTTGGTCCTTCGATGCAAGTTACATGATTATCTGTTTTATTTTTGCCTTATGCATGCTTGGTTATCGTTGTTGCAAACCCCAATCTTGGAAGTCTTTTACATACAGTTTAGTTCGAAATCCCAAAGCACTTGTTTTCATTTTCTTTCGTTTTAGTTTTCTGTCTTCCTCGAGATCGACTAGCACTCCTCGATCTTGAGTTACTGATTCTCGATCCAACATCGCCGTAGCTTCTGTGTGCAGGAACTGTGACTGCTGCTGCGTGAATCGACTGTCCGATCTTCTATCGAGTAACTATACTCGAGATCTAGGACACCTGTTGTCGACCACTTCTGGGAGACTTCTACGCTGCCTAGGATCCGCTAACACGCTTCCTCGTGGATCGATCCTGACTTCCCACTACTACATCGGGAGGAAGTCTTGTAATTATTTGCAAGGGACGGAATCTGGTTTGCCTTAGTTTATTTACATTCTATTTTGCATACTCGATTTCCTCCTACAACAATTGCCCCAACAAGCGTGACATACCAATTAGAGAGGGAGTGTGAGCGAAACACATTGTGAGGTTGTTTATATTTTCTACTAACCTTTATGTAGTTCTTTGTTTGTTATTTGTGATGTCTAACCAGGGCAACAACACGATTATTGACGTTGAGGTGATGAAACTTTTGAACGCCATAAGGGAGAACATGGCTAAGATAGATAAAAGCTTTACGGCAATAGAGCTTCAGAGTTTTGGCTCTAATACGGTGTTTGAACAAGGAGTCCCACCTAGAGATGACTTGCCACCAATTGAAAGGGAAGAAACTCATCCTATTGTTAACCAATGTAATGTTTCTTCTAGCATAGATAATTCTCTTATTGCTGAAAATGTAGAGCATGTTGATAATAATGATCCAGATCTTAATTTACTTGCACGTGATGATAATGTTTGCATTGAATATGAGCATGATGATTCTTTGATTGATAGTAAAGTCTTAAGTGTTCAACTTACACCTTGTGATAGTAATCAAAGAGACGAATTGTTTCATACTAAATGCATAGAAAAGGGCAAAGTTTGTAATGTGATCATTGATGGTGAAAATTGCTCTAATTTTGCTATCCTTGACTTAATTGGAAATCCAACCTTGAAAAAGGATGAAAACTTGCTAGCATTGGATGTAAACTTAGGGATCAATGACCAAGCTAAAGTGCATATTAAGTTAGACCATCATGAAGTTGATATGAAACCTGAATTGTGCACTAATCAAGTTTCTTTTCTTGGTTTTGTAGAGAGCTTTAATGGCCTAAAAGTTGACGAAGCTGAGACACTAACCATCAATGGGTGGTCAATCCCTACATCAATCGGTCTTGAGATGAGTTTCAATGGGCATGAGGTTTTCGATCCAGGAGCTCGTGTGGATGTCTTTGCCGAATCATATACGACCTTGGATTCGAGGATGAATCATTTTCAAGAAAGGGAGATTTATGCGGGACCATCCAAGACACCATCCAAGACACCTTCGGACACATCTATACTTGGGGATGGACCTATGATTCGAGCTCGTGAGAATGATGTCATCCTCAAGAGGAAGAAGAAGGCTCCACCATGGGAGAAGGTCCAAAGGTGGAAGCTTGACGTTTTACATTCGTTCAGCAGTTTGACAACTTTTTGACGTCTCAGTAAAATGGATCGTTCGGATTCTTTATTTATCGGATTGAGGTGTACCATATTTTGTCGGAACGAGGACGAAGATATCTACAACTTTTCCGATAAAGGTTTTTCCAGATTCAACCTAGAGCTTGGACGAAATCCACATTCTTTGAGCTGTCGCTGGTTTTGACGGGATTTTATTAAGTCTTGAACATTTTGTTTATTTCCTATTTTAGCAACTTTCTTACTTAAGTTATTTTAGGAAACTTTAAGGTTATTTTAATTAATTACTATAGTTGTTAGTTTTATTAAAATCATCCCATTTGGCCCTAGTTAGGTCTATATAAGCCGAATGCCTCATTTGTAATCAGACATGTTGAATTTTATAGAAAAGCTCTCTTTTTGTGTGAAACACATGAGTGCAAGTCAATCGATTCGAAGAATGGCTCATCGATTGCAACTATTGATATTGTTTTAGCTTGGTTTGCTTTGTGTTTATCAACTTCGCAAGACTTGGTGATCATAGTATCCACGAGCCCCCTCCTTGTGCCTCCAAGTTGTCCGCTTGGTTGTGTAGGGTTGTAGAGACGGGTTATATAGTCATTGGTATTGGTTCCTGCCCTCTTAGGAGGCCTGGGGTCTTTATCTTGTTCTATATAGATCAACTAAGTCCTTATCGGTCGTGTCTTTATTGCAATTTCGAGTCTTTATTTCAATTCAGGCTTCGAGTCTTGTTTCTTGTCAAGTCTTGCATCTTCTTTATCGAGTCTTGCTGCATTCTTTGATTTCTTGATCGATTCTTGTGAGTTTCCTTGCTACGTCGTTTTTTCTTTCTTTGTTCTTTATTCGTTCTTGCTTTCGTTCTTTAGTTTCTTGTTTGATTGTCGAAGATCGGGCCATCTCACGGCTAACCCCGTATCAATAACACTCTTAGGCACTTGCTTGCTATGACTGATGTACATGATTTTGAACTTGAGCAAATGGATGTCAAAACTGATTTCTTGCATGGTGACTTGGATGAGACTATCTACAAGAGACAACCTAAGGGCATTGTTGATTATGTGTATTGTTGATTATGTGTATCCTAGCTATGCTTGCCTTCTGAATAAGTCTATATATGGTCTTAAACAGTCTCCACGACAGTGGAACATTAATTTTGATAGATGTATGAGATTCAGTATAGGTTTTTAAAAGAAGTGAGTTTGACACATGCTTGTATTTCAAAGGTGTTAAGAAAAATGGTCCTGCTAGTTATGTGCTTTTATATGTTGATGATATTCTGTTGATTTCTAAATTTAAAGAGTGCATCTTAGACATTAGAGAAGAACTTGCAAAAGCATTTTGACATGAAGGATTTGGGTATTGCCAAGAAAATCTTGGGGATGTCCATTCTTAGAGATAGACAGCATAAGAAATTATGGTTGCGTCAATGTGATTACATTCATAAGGTGCTTGATAGATTTCATATTTCTGGTGATAAAGTGAATAAAAATATTCCTTTAGGTCCTCATCTTGATTTGACTAAGTCCAAGGATGTTTTGTCTACTATTTAGATGAAAAATATGAAGTCTATTCCATATGATGTTGCAGTTGGGTCTGTTATGTACTCCATGATTTGTACTAGGCCTGATCTGGCTTTTGCTATAAGTACTCTGAGTAGATTCATGTCTAATCTTTTTTGAGAAGCATTGGTTATCCATGAAATTCATGTTAAAATACTTGCTTGGCTCTGTGAATTTGTCATGTTATATTCTGAGCATTTTTCTGCATAAGAAATTATGGCTTTGTTGATGCTGACTATGCTAGTAACAAGGACACTAGGAAATCAATTACTTCCTATGTGCATACATGGGCAGGTAATTGTATTTCATGGATATCCCAACAACAGCCTATAGTTGCATTATCTTCCACTGAAGCAGAGTATATTGCAGCTACAGAAGCTTGTAAAGAAGCAATCTAGCTGCAAGGTATTCTGAAAGAAGTGGAAATGAAGCACTACACATCTGTACTGCATATAGATAGCTAGAGTGCTCTGTATTTGTGTAGAGATCCTATGTACCAAGAGTGTACCAAACATATTGATGTTAGATATCATTTCATTCGAGAAAAGGTTGAAGATAACATCATACATGTTAAGATAAATTGATGGTAGAGTAAATCCTGCAGATTTTGGCACTAAAATTGTCCCTTATGAGAAATTTTTGTTTTGCAGCAACTTCATCCATTTGGAGGAACTCCAGTGATCTCTGAGTGTGATGTGTGCTTGTGCTGAGGATGGACCTGTCCATGAAGAATCCACTTATCACTAGAGTCTGAGTATGCCCAAGGCAAGACTTAGAAAAGTAGAGGGGTGTTTGTAATGTTATGTGTTTACTTTCCTAGTCTTTTCTTTGGCATGTAATATTGTTTTATGTGTGTATGATGATTATACAGGTGATTTATAGAATATAGTATACATATATGATGCACTATTAGAATTAATCTCGACTGAGTCGTATTGAGCTTGGTAAGCTTGATCCTCTAACGGGATTAATTCAATAGTGGAGTCTAACATATATTTGTAACATATATTATATATATCATATGTATAAAGTATATTATAGGAGGAGGATTTAACCGGATTGGGCCTTAGCCCATAATCCCGCCCATGGTCTCGGCATGTTGGATTGAGCCTGGTAGCCCATGTGGAGAGATGTTGAGCTTACCTTGCCTTTTCATTTGTGTAGCGCTGCATTTTTGGAAGCTCGGGCTTGACCTAGCTATATAAGCACCTTCCCTTCGTGAGAGCTCTTCACTTCAAACTTCGCCTTTCTTTCTCTTGAGAAACGCTCTGCTAGTGTTTCTAGGGTTTGGGTGTTTCCAGCTCTTGCCTTCGGCTTGAGAGCGCTCGCAAAAGAAATGTTGTTGTTGGCGTCTTTGTGAAGGTAGATCGAGCTCCTACGTATTTCTGGGTGGCTGCTTTCCTGTACCGTATGAGATCTAGGGTTCTTGAAGATCGAATCCTTCTTCGATCATCAGTTTTCCCACACAGGGGGACTTTCTCTCCTTTCTTTGTACTTTTGATTCACATGCATGTTAGATCTAGGGTTGTTTTCTGTTGTTGCTTGTATCATCCCTTGTACGAACTCTCTAAAGTGGATTCAGCAAACTCTTGAGGCCCCGCAGATGTAGGCTTTTAGCCGAACCACGTAAAATTATTGTGTTCGTGTTCTTGCATGTGATTTCTCTCGATATGTCATTTATCGTTCTAGATCTTGTTCGCTTCTGCTTCCAAAACCGATTTCTAGTTTGAATCTTAAGTATTGTTTCCACAACATAATAAAAAGTATAAAAGTTGTAAATAATACTTCATCCGTCTAAAAAAACTTGTAGTTTTACTTTTTGCCACATTTTTTTATGAAGGTAAAAACTCTATATAATATTAATTTTTTGATAATTTTTTTAATAATTTCATAGATAATTGTATTAAGCATGAAATTATTTTTTAAAATTAATAAAATAATTGATATTTTATATAGTTTTTACCGTTATTAAAAAACGTGTCAAAAGCAAAATAACAAGTTTTGCGAGATTGAGGTAGTACATAAGTAGAAAATAAGAAGTTGTCGTGATCTAGAGCGAAGGATTGACAAACAAAAAAAGTAAGTGAAAACTAAAGCAACTAATGGATGAAGCACATGTCGATCACAATGGGGTTAATTACTAGTGTTGTAGTTTGATCTCTTTGAAAATAATGCTGAAACAACAAAAATAAATCAATTTAATTGATGAAGCATGTAGATTATATTTATGTTAACATGTATTATTTTACATCTTATATTCACTATAAATAAGCCAAGCTATCAACCACAAACTAGTTGATGAAGCATATTGGTTACGAACACAAGTAGGATATATGCTCCAAATTACCTACAATTGAAAAGTGTATATGTGCTCCAAATGCAACAGGTCTTTGCTTGTCCTCTCCATTACTCCCTTTCTCGCTAATGACAATAGTAACAAAGCACATTTGGAAACCTCCTCTCCTATACGGTTTTGTAATCCAACATAACCATTTAGGATATGAACTTTCCCTAAACCATGTTTTATAATAAGATGATGATTAGCATATTTAAAACCATGTATGTGTGATGCATACAGAAAGAGAATAAGAAAATACAGATTATATTATATTTATAAGATGTGAAAATTCATAAAAAAAAATATTAATCTATTAATATATATGATGTCTCAAGTGAAACATGGAAACTACTTGATAAAAAAACAGATGAAAACTAAAATATATTTCAACATACCTATTTATGTCAATGTTTGGGAGCCTTATTTGTACACTACATTAGATGTGGTGTTCAATGGCTGACCTTCTTTATCACAAGACAAAATTTTCAACCCAGATTAGGTTGTATCCCTTAATATGGAAACATACAATTGGCCATAAGTAAACACTGGTCTCTTTAGATACAAACCAGCATGTGGAAGAGATTGCCCTTGACTGTTGTTAATCACCATGGCAAAACAAACAAACATGATGAACTATCGCCCTTGAAACATGATAGTAAAGACGTTGTATTTGAAGGGCACATGAACATTCGAGGGATAAACACTCGGTGATCACCAACATTTCTGCCCGACATAACCTTTGCCTCACCATGGTCACCTAGCCGAGTTGTTATCAACCTGGTTCCATTGCACAACCCAACTGACTGGTCGATGTTCCTCAACAACATAATCGGAATGCCAATTTATATCCGGGTATTTGAAATTGGGAATTTTGGGACCACTTGTTACTTTCATTCTCCCTTCTCCTTTCATTTTCGATCAGTAAATGTCAGGCATCCCCTGCCTTAGTCAAAAGCTGTAACAACCCACACACACATCCCACCTTCCTCCTTCCATACCTAGTTAAGCACTCATCCCCTACCTCACTTGTGTCTCAACCATTTGTTGCAAAAATGACAAAGCCCTCCTCTTCCCCTCTTTTGTTTGGTAGTAGTAGCAGCATGAGCCCCTCACCTTTCCTTAAATCTGATCTCGAACAACCCACACCCATTAAAACACAAACCCCATTCCTCTCCCCGTCTCCCCTTTATCCAAACATATCCCTAAACGCAACCCTCCGTTTCTCCCCTTATCCCTGCAACTCAGCACCAAACCCAACCCATTCCACCTCTATTCTAGCATCTCTAAGCGGTCAGCACCTCTATTACCAAAGCCGAGCACCTCATCCTATGTTCTCTTTGTAAGGACTGAGATTTTATAAATATTATTTATGTAAATAATAGATTTGATCCTAAATCAAAAATCATTTAAGTTCTAAGACTCCGAAATTTTTTGAAAATTTGCGTATTCAATAAACCAAAATATTTTATTTCTCGAGACCACTCCCGGTATAAATTTGTTATTCGAACTTGAAAATATTTTCGGGACTTGTTAGTTATCTCGGGTTTGGATATTTAATTTAATCGCGTCGGGTTAAGATCAGAAAGCAAGGTTCGTGATTTAATTTTTAGGTAATTAAGATTTGACAAGTGCACTCATTACTCTTTCACCTCAAGCCACCCTCTCTCCTAGTTCTACAGTACCCTCCCCTCTTCTAGCTGTAAAACCACCCCTCCCCTGGCCTATAAAACAATTTGTCCATTGTTGTAGGCGGAAATCGAGAATGCAAATATAAAACATGACTACAAGACCTCCTCCTGTTACAGTAGTGGGAAGTCAGGATCGATCCACGAGGAAGTGTGTCAGCAGATCCTAGGCAGCGGATGAATCTCACGAACAGAAGTCGACCACAGTGCTCGATCTCGACTAGGGTTAGTCGACAAAAGATCAGGCAAGTCGAACAAAGCAGCAGCAGCTCTCGGTGGTTACTCGATATCGAGGAAGGCTCTCGTCGATCTCGGGTACCTGCACACCAAAAGCTACAACGATCTTCGTCGATCGAATATCAGTGCTCGATATCGACCACAATTAGCCGATATCGAGGAGACAGAAACTTAAAAAACGAAATAAATAAAGAACAAAGCTTGCGGGATTCGAAATAAACTATATGAAAGAAAACTTCCAAGATCGGGGTTTGCGACAACAATAACCAAACATGTATAAGGCAAGAATAAAACAGATAATCATGCAAATTGCATCGAAGGATCAAGCTTTCGCCTTTTCCAACAATTAGACAACTCTTTCAAGAAACCCTAATTGTATCTACCGATTTTATGTTTATAATCCAAGTTGTTAGCATGGATCTCCATTAGATGGGTAATAAACACATAACAAGTAGTAGATACTCAAAACATGATAAAAGTTGGATCTTTACCTCAAACACGCAGGGCTATCGTTGGGCTCGCCCCAACCCTAGAAGTGGGTGGACTACTTGCGCTTCATTGCAATCTCAGACATCATTGATGGAAAATAAACTACTTGCATTAAACCAAACAGAGCTTATAACCAAAGGAAGCCAATTCCGCTCTCGCTTCACAAACTCCTCTTGGCAACTCACTCTCTCTCTCTACCTCTATGTAACTAATTGTGTCTTGAATTGAATCCATAAAAATCAGCCCCTAAGGCCTTATTTATAGGCTTCTAATCCTTGCTAATCAAGGAAAGAAATCTCTATCTAAAAATAAAGATAAAACTTTGATAAAAGGAATATTTATCATAAAAGGGAAATATATCTAAAAAGCTAAATATCTTCACGTGTGGATAAATCTTCTTCTTGATAGACTTGATAGATCTTGGACTCCTTTGCTCCCAAGAAAGCCCAAACCGCGTCGGACAACCAAACCGCGTAACACGGCCCAGGAAAGATCTCCTCGATATCAAGTAAAACTCCTCGATATCGAGTAACTGTGTGTCGTCGACTTGGCTTCACTGGCTTGCTCGAGTAACTTGTCCTCGATCTTCTCGGACATGTGCTATGGTCTTGTCGATATCGAGTAAAGTACTCGATATCGAGTAACTTCTGCTCGGCTTGGTCTTGTCTTCGGCTTCTCGATTAGGTTTGGCTTCCTCGACTAGGTGTGGCTTCCTCGACTCCGGGCATGGCGTCAAGGTTTTGTCAATATCGAGTAAACAACTCGATATCGAGTAGGGCTTCGGAGTCGGGTTGGCTTCGTATTTAGCTCCTCGATCTGCTTCTACTCGACCAGGCACTGCTTGGACATCTTTGGTCGATATCAAATAGGTGTACTCGATATCGAGTAAGGCTCAACTTCCCTCTTTGCTTCTTGGTTTTGTCCCGGAATGGCTCAAAAGTTTGTAATATTAAACCAAAACATATGTAGACCTCTATTTCTTTTAAATAAGCATATATTACATAAATTCAACATATTCTCATCCCGAAATATGCAAAGTGTATAGAATATGGAACTAAAATGTGCATTTCAACATGGCTATTTTAGTACACATCAAATCACCCCATACTTAAGCTTGCTTGTCCCCAAGCAATAAATTGGATGGTCATTCAGGGGAAGAATTTAAACTCTCAACATCATAGATTCATTCTTATATAACCTTGCAATTAATTACCATCATCGAAAATGTACTAGTGTCACAAATCCATGCATGTGCAATTAAAAAGCAACATCTACTCACAAAAGGAGGGTTATGCAAAACAATTCATATGACAAAACATTAATAATCAAGAGGACTTTAATTAAGCTCAATAAGGAGTAGATTGGTAAAAGGATAAAGGTGGGCAGTTTTTGGCATTGTGGTGCTGATGATCCGGAGAAATAGAGTATTTCCAAACTTTCATACCACATCCCTTCTTCATAAGATTCATCACCTTCCATAATGCTTTTTTCAATAATAATGCTTTTACCTCTCTAACCTCAGCACTGCCTTCTCGCGAGTCGTAAACATGGGTGTCATGAATGGACCCGGATACTTAGTGCTTTGGACTCCTAACATTGTGTCCCATCCTGCGGAACTATTATCTCGATGCAGGCAGGGTCGATCAACCTTTATCTCCTGAAGTGACCGAATTTTTTCTCACTCATTAAATTTTCCATATATTTCAAATAATTTCCCACCAAACTCCAATAATGATAACCACAACACAACTACCATATAACAATCTCCATAATGTAACATCATTCTCAACATAATCCCCGGATAGGGTAAAAAATGGAAATATTTAGATCATGTGGAGCAAATATGAAATAAGACATATTATGGCTTTTGTGTAATGCATAAGCATAGGTAAGGCTAGGATATAACAATGAGCATTATATGGAAATATAAAGTCCTCCATCCTTTTATCATGCAATATGTCAAAAGTAACTTCAAATTTTACCTCTTTTCATGGTTTTCAATAAAATATGCATTTCATTGTGACTTTCCTTTACTAGGCAATTTCATGCTATATCTCTAACGAATCCAATTTTGCATCATCGAGTTCAATATTAATCTTCCATGACACTATTTCTTGAACAATTCACAAGCAATGGGAGATGTCTAAGAGGATTTTGAGTTTTAGCCTTATGCACAAAAATTTAAAATTTTACTCAAATTTATGTAAAACCAAAAACAAGGATAAAATATATAATAATGATAATGAGCTCTTCCCCCACCCCATACTTAAAATATACAGTGTCCCTACTGTATAAAATCAAATAAAAACAAGAGTAAAGGAAGGAACTCATCGAATAATGCGTCGAGGAAGGCAATACAGGGCATGTCGAGTAACTATGGTGGTCGATATCGAGTACTGTACTCGATATCGAGTAAGTTGTTAGCGTCGAGTGGAATGCTGAAGTCGAGGAGCCTTCTGGCTTTGTCGATATCGAGTTGGCCTACTCGATATCGAGTAACTCTGGGCTGCTCCTCTTGGTCGTTCTAGACTGGGCTAGTCGATTTTGACTATTTTTTAGGGACTTATTATTCCACCTTTCGCGATCCTTTTATGCTCGCCGACCTAAAAGTGTTAGATTGCACACAAAGACAAGACTTTCCACATGAAGTACTTCTGAACTAAAAAACCAAAAAAAAAGAAAATCAAAAGTTCCAAAGTCCCAAAATTCAAAAAGTTTTATATACATGCTCTAGATTTTAGAGTCGCTAGGCCGACTTTTCCGTTTGTGCTCAAGGACCGTTAATGTGGGGTCCACTGGTGCTTGGCCCTTCTCCTGGATCATCTTGGTCCTGATTGTAGTATGCAAGCTCAGTTGACAGGTGGTTGCTTGCATAATCTTTCTTTTCTTCCTTATGCAAGCTCAGTTGACAGGTGGTTGCTTGCATAATCTTTCTTTTCTTCCTTCTTTCTCTTTCCAGCTCTCAGTTTCCGCATATTCTCTCACCACGGGGCCTTACCTCCCCTTAGATTATCTATAAATTTCTTAATGGACTGAGGAGGAGTAGAACTCATACCTGAACTTACCTTTTCGGGCCGAAAACAGAAATCTTCGGGCTTAGGGTCAGCTGACATCGAGAAAGACTGGTCGATATCGAGTACATGGACCCCATACTTAGGCTCTTGGCAAGTCTGGTGCTCAGCAGAGGAAGTCAATGTCGAGGAAGATTGGTCAACATCGAGTAAAGGCTATGTCGATATCGAGGAGGTCTCGTCGATATCGAGTAGAGTTCTAGTGCCTTCCTCCGTTGTCTGCTTGATCCCATGGTTGCTGATGCTTTTCACCTCCAGCCATGAAATTTCCTTTTTTCAGGGCCAAAAGAGAAATCTAAGACCCCATCCCCTATTGTGAAGGTGAGCAATAGCTGTTTGACACTAATCTTGGCATCTGCAGTAGCTAGAAATGGTCTACCAAGAATAATAGGGCTAGTAGGATCTTCTGCGCAATCTATAATAAGGAAATCAGCTGGAATAAAGAATTTACCAACCTGGACAGGGACATTCTCAACCATACCTATAGGGATGCCTATTGTATTGCTCGCCATGTATAGCTTGGCATCCACAGGTTCGATGGACCCTATCTTTACCTTCCGCCAGATTGATAAGGGCATGATTCTCACACTTGCTCCTAAATCACACAAGGATTCATATTTATATTGTCCAAATCCCACACTAACAGAAAACTTACCAGGGTCAGGTCTCTTCTCGGGGAAGTGGAGCACTTTGCATTCGCTGGCGATCTCTGAGATGGACCGCTTGTTGCTCAGGATTTCCTTGAGGAATTTGACATAAGCAGGCATCTCTTGCAGTGCTTCTGTAAAAGGAATAGAGAAATTCAGTTTTTGCATCATATTAACAAAATGTTTGAACCTACCTGCAGTGGGATCTATCAACGCTTTGGAAGGGAAGGGCAGTGCCTTTTTCTGCTTTGGAGCCAGAACAGACGTCGGAGGTGTTACAGAGTCGTCGACATCGGCCAACTTCTCCTCGACATCGACCAGGGGTTGCTCGATATCGACAAGAGTTGTCGATCTCGAGTTGCTAGGCTATGCAGTGGAATCTGAGCTTGGCTTCTCCTCTGTGTCGAGGAGATTCTTGTCGATATCGACCAAGGGTTGGTCGACATCGAGTTGCTGCTGTTCGTTGTCGAGTTGCTGCTCTGCTTTGTCTTGGTGCTTTCCGACCTCTGGCTCGTGTAATTGGTGCCCGCTCCTGAGTTTTAAAGCTGCGACGTGTCCGGTCTTCTCCTTAGGATTTGGTTCTATTTGCCCAGGGAGTTGTTCGGATGGTCGTGGAATCTGCGCCGCGAATTGACCCATCTGGGTCTCTATGCTTTTCTTCCTGATATCGAGCTCTTCAAATTTTGCATTGATGTTCTGGAACTGGTTGTTGATGGTGCCTTGATTCCGGCGCATCTCATCAAGGATGAGCTGTAAATCATCCTTCCGTTGATCTCTCTCTGGATGTCCTGGAGCTCTGTATGGTGGGGGTTCATAGGGGCACCTTGGTTCCATTGTGGTTGCTTACACCTTTGGTCCCCCATTTAGCGATTGGGACCCCCTGCGTAAGCTACCTCTTCCTAGGTCTCTGCCATCCTGACTTGCTTTGTGTGTGGGCACTCAGTAGTGGTGTGCCGTTGTGATCCGCATTCGATGCAAGGCTGGTTGACAGAGAGATACTTGACTTGCTTGAGGAGCTTGCGATTCTGGTCTCTGTAGTACTGCTCCCTGACATCTGGGTCAATCTCCTTGGAGGGCTCGTAGAGAGGCATGGATGGGCTGGCCTGGTATAGGCATTCTCTTCATAGTTGATTGGAGTCCCATACTTGTTGTCATAGTTGGTCACCTTGTCGAGGGCAGCCCATGCATCTGCTGACGACATTGTCAGATACTCATAATGAGTATATGTGTTGATCCTATCCTTAGCAGGCAAGTAAAGAGAATTGAAGAAGATCTCCTGAATGACGCAAGGTTGTTGTCCATGTGTAGGGCATGATCGCAGTAAATCCTTATAGCGTTCCCATGCCTTTTCTAGCGGCTCTCCAGGATGCTGCTTGAAAGATGTAATCTGTTGGCGACGGAGCGTTGGTAGGAGGAAAGAATTTATTGAAAAATTCCTGCTTTACTTGAGCCCATGTCGTGAGGGATCGTGGTTTCAGTCCTTCCAGCCACTTTAATGCGGGACCAGCGAGAGACCAACGGAAAGCCTTCATCAAGATGTACTCCAAGGTGGTACCTTCAGCAAGAGTACGACACATGTCAGTAAAGTTTGTAATATGCTGAAGAGGGCATTCATTAAATCTACCATGAAAAGCATTATGTTTAATTTCTATTAAGAAATGAGTGCGAATTTCATAGTTATTCTGTGGGATTAGAATAGCCGATTCAGGCACGACGAGAGTCGGGTGCATGTAATCCTCTGCAGTGGTAGGATATTGGGCGAGCTCCTCTTCTGTTTGCCTCACACGCTCAGCTTCCTGTTCCCTGGCTGCTCTCTCAGTGGTGAGAGCAGTATCTTTGGTGGCTATTTCCCTCCTAAGCCTCTCAATCAGCTGTTCTTGTGTTTCTGCGGCCGCCATGGCTCTTTTCAGGTTAGCTTAGATGTGTAGAAGGCGTTCCGGTTCGTCTAAGTCGTCAAACTCAGGTGGTTGACCAGAACGGCGCATACACCTTCGAAGTAACTCAAAGAAATGTGAGATTTAACTACCTAAGGCGCGAATGATAGCTTCCCCGGCAACGGCGCCAATTTGTTGTAGGAGGAAATCGAGAATGCAAATATAAAATATGACTAAAGTAAAAGCAAACCAGATTCCGTCCCTTGCAAATGATTACAAGACCTCCTCCCGATGCAGTAGTGGGAAGTTAGGATCGATCCACGAGGTAGCGTGTCAGCGGATCCTAGGCAGCGGATGAATCTCACGAACAGAAGTCGACCACAGTGCTCGATCTCGACTAAGGTTAGTCGAAAGAAGATCAGGCAAGTCTAACAAAGCAGCAGTAGCTCTCGGTGGTTACTCGATATCGAGTAAATCTCCTCGATATCGAGGAAGGCTCTCATCGATCTCAGGTACCTGCACACTAGAAGCTACATCGATCTTCGTTGATCGAATATCAGTGCTCGATATCGACCACAATTAGCCGATATCGAGGAGACAGAAACTTAAAAAACGAAATAAATAAAGAACAAAGCTTGCGGGATTCGAAATAAACTATATGAAAGAAAACTTCCAAGATCGGGGTTTGCGACAACAATAACCACACTAGAAGCTACAGCTAAATCTTGATCGAAGGATCAACCTTTCGCCTTTATCAACAATTACACAACTCTTTCAAGAAACCCTAATTGTATCTACCGATTTTTTGCTTACAATCTAAGTTGTTAGCATGGATCTCCATTAGATGGGTAATAAACACATAACAAGTAGTAGATGCTCAAAACATGATAAAAGTTGGATCTTTACCTCAAACACGCAGGGCTATCGTTGGACTCGCCCCAACCCTAGAAGTGGGTGGACTACTCGCGCTTCATTGCAATCTCATACATCATTGATGGAAAATAAACTACTTGCATTAAACCAAACAGAGCTTACAACCAAAGGAAGCCAATTCCGCTCTCGCTTCATAAACTCCTCTTGGCCACTCACTCTCTCTCTCTCTTTACCTCTATGTAACTAATTGTGTCTTGAATTGAATCCATAGAAATCAGCCCCTAAGGCCTTATTTATAGGCTTCTAATCCTTGCTAATCAAGGAAAGAAATCTCTATCTAAAAATAAAGATAAAACTTTGATAAAAGGAATATTTATCATAAAAGGGAAATATATCTAAAAAGCTAAATATCTTCATGTGTGGATAAATCTTCTTCTTGATAGACTTGATAGATCTCGGACTCCTTGGCTCCCAAGAAAGCCCAAACCGCGTCGGATAGCCAAACCGCGTAACACGGCCCAGGAAGTATCTCCTCGATATCGAATAAAACTCCTCGATATTGAGTAACTGTGTGTCGTCGACTTGGCTTCACTGGCTTGCTCGATTAACTGGTCCGCGATCTGCTCGGACATGTGCTCTGCTCGGACATTCGCGCCTTAGGTAGTTAAATCTCACATCTACTTTGAGTTACTTTACAGGTGTATGCGCCGTTCTAGTCAACCACCTGAGTTTGATGGCTTAGACGAACCGGAATGCCTTTTACACATCAGAGCTAAACTGCAAAGAGCCATGGCGGCCGCAGAAACACAAGAACAGCTGATTGAAAGGCTCACAAAGGAACTAGCCGCAAGGGATGTTACTATCGCCGATGAGAGAGCAGGAAGGGAACAAGAAGCTGAGCGCGCGAGGCAAGCAGAAGCTGAGCTTGCCCAATTTCCAACCACTTCAGAGGATTACATGCATCCAACTCTCGTTGTGCCTGAATCGACGATTCTAATCCCTGAAAACTCTTTTGAAATTCGCAATCAATTTCTTATAGAGCTTAAAAATAATGCTTTTTATGGAAAATTTAATGAGAGTCCTCTTGAACATATTACCAATTTTTCTGACATGTGCCGTACTCTTGCTGAAGGTACAACTCTGGAATATATCAAGATGAAGGCTTTTGGCTTGTCTCTCGCTGGACCTGCACTGAAGTGGCCTGAAGGGCTGAAACCAAGATCACTCACAACATGGGCCAAAGTAGAGCAAGAGTTTCTGAACAAATTCTTCCCTCCCGCCAAAACAGCACTCCTCCGCCAGAAAATCACAGCCTTCAAACAGAAGCCTGGGGAGCTGCTAGCAAAGGCATGGGAACGCTATAAAGAATTGCTGCGATCTTGCCCTACTCATGGACAGCGACCCTACGTCATTCAGGAGATCTTCTTCAACTCTCTTGATCAAGTCACTAAGGACAGAATTAACCAGTATACTCACTATGAGTATCTGACGATGCCGCCAATTGACGCCTGGGGTATGCTGGACAAGCTCACCAATTATAACAACAAATATGGGTCTACTGCAAACTATGAGGAGAGCTCCTATGCCAGGCCAGCACCATCTATGCCACTCTATGAGCTAGCAAAGGAGATTGACCTGGATGTGAGGGAGCAGTTCTACAGAGACCAGAATCGCAAGCTCCTCAAGCAAGTCAAATATCTATCTGTCAATCAGCCTTGCATCGAATGCGGATCACAGCGGCACACCACTACTGAGTGCCCACACACTGAGCAAGTCAGGTTGGCAAAGACACATGAAGAAGTAGCCTACGCTGGGGGTCCCAATCGCTACATGGGAGATCAAAGGTTCTATCAACCAAGGTCCTCCTAGGAACCCCCCACCATACAGAGCACCAGGACATCCAGAAAAGGATCAAAAGAAAGATGACTTACAACTCATCCTTGAGGATATGCGTCGGAATCAAGGCACCATCAACAATAAGTTTCAGAACATCACTACAAAATTTGGAGAGCTGGACATCTAGAAAAGAGGAATAGAGACCCAGATGGGTCAAATCGCTACATAGATCCGACGACCATCCGGATAGCTCCCAGGGCAAACATAACCAAATCCTAAGGGGAAGACCGGACACGTCGCAGCTATCAAACTCAGAAGTGGGCATCAATTACACGAGCCAGAGGTCGGGAAGCATAAGGACAAAGCAAAGCAACAACTCGACAAAGAACAGAAGCAACTCGATATCGAGGAGCCAGTACTAGATCTCGACAAGAACCTGCTCGACACAAACCAGAAGCTGAGCTCGGACTCTACTGCACAACCAGACAACTCGAGGTCGACAACCCAAGTCGAGATCGAGGAAACATTGGTCGAGATCGAGGAGAAAGTGGCCGACTTCGACGACTCTGCAACATCTCCGACATCTGATCTGGCTCTAAAGCAGAAAAAACCACTGCCTTTCCCTTCTAAAGCACAGAAAGATCCCACTGCAGGTAGGTTTAACCGTTTTGTTAATATGCTACAAGAATTGAACGCCTCTATTCCTTTTACATAAGCCCTGCAAGAGATGCCTGGATATGTTAAATTTCTGAAGGAAATCCTGAGTAAGAAGCGATCCATCTCAGAGATCGCAGGCGAGTGCAAAGTACTCCCCTTCCCTGAAAAGAGACCTAACCTTGGTAAGTTTTCTCTTACTGTGGGTTTCGGACAATATAAATATGAGTCTCTGTGTGATTTATGAGCAAGTGTAAGCATCATGCCCCTATCAATCTGGCGGAAGGTAAAGATAGGATGCATAGAGCCTGTGGATGCCAAACTATACATGGCAAACAATACAGTGGTCATCCCTACAGGTATAGTTGAGAATGTCCCCGTCCAGGTTGGTAAATTCTTTATTCCAGCAGATTTCCTTATTATAGACTGTGTTGAAGATCCTACTAGCCCTATTATTCTTGGTAGACCATTCTTAGCTACTTCAGATGCCAGAATTAGTGTCAAGAATCGATCGCTCACCTTCACCATAGGCGATGAGGTTTTAGATTTCTCTTTTGGCCCTGCAAAGGAGGAAATTTCATGGCTAGAGGTAAAAAGCATCAGCAACCACGGGATCAAGCAATCAACGGAGGAAAGCACCAACACTGTACTCGAGATCGACAACACTTTCTCAATCTCGACTAAACCTCTACTCGATCTCGACCAAGATTCGTCGACATCAACTTCTTCCTGTGTTGAGCCACAGACTTGCCAAGAGCCTAAGTATGGGGTCCCTGTACTCGATATAGACCAGCCGTACTCGACATCGACTAACCCTAAGCCCGAAGATTTCTGTTTTGGGTCCGAAAAGGTAAGCTCAGGTATGAATCCCACTCCCCCTTAGTCCATTAAAAAATTTATCAATAATTTAAGGGGAGTTAAGGCCCCGTGGCGAGAGAATCTGCGGAACCTAAGAGCTGGAAGGAAGAAGAAGAAAGAGAAGGAAGAATATGCAGGCAACCACCTGTCAACTGAGCTTGCATACTACAATCAAGACCTAGATGATCCAGGAGAAGGGCCAAGCATGAGCGGGACCCACACTAATGGTCCTTGAGCGCAAACGGAAAAGTCGGCCTAGCGACTCTGAAATCTAGAGCATGTATATAAAAACTTTATGAATTTTGGGACTTTTTGAACTTTTTGGTTTTGTTTTTTTTAGAATACTTCATGTGGAATGTCTTATTTTTTTGTGCAATCTAACACTTTTAGGTCGGCAAACATAAAAGGATCGCAAAAGGTGGAAAGAAGAAGTCCCTGAAAAACAGTCAGAATCGACGAAGGCCAAGTCGACAACGACAAGGAGGAGCAGCCTAGAAACTCCTCGATATCGAGTAGGCCAACTCGATATCGACAAAGCCCAGAAGCTCCTCGACTTCAGAAGCCACTGGACACAGAAGTTTCCTCGAGATCGAGTTCTGTACTCGAGATCGACAAAAAATCTACTCGACCTGCACTGATCTGCCATCCTCGATGTGTTATCCTGTGAGTTCCTTCCTTTACTCTGGCTTTTATTTGATTTTATACAGTGGGGACACTGTATATTTTATGTATGGGGTGGGGGAAGGACTTATTATTATTATTATATGTTTTAGCCTTGCTTTTGGTTTTACATGGTGAAATTTTAATTTTTATGTTATTTATTCATGTTTAAATTTTATGCATTTTAGTCTTTTGTTATACATTAGTCTTGTTTTTAGTTGCATAAGAAAAAACATGAAAAAAAAAAATTAGAAAATATCGAAATAAGAAAAAAATATGCATGTTTAGAATTTTGTATTGTCTTAGTTTTTATACCCCAACTTAGATGGCCTATGATGATGAATAATGATTGACTTGATCATGTAAATCCTATGGCATGTTTGGAAGGTTTAGCCTAAGTCCTCGAAATTGTTTTTATGTGGATTGTGAACTTGTGATGAAATTGAGCACATATGATCCCAGGCTAAAGGTTAAAATCAAACAAAAATTGTCCCAGTGAGAATTTTGGCCTTATAGGGAGAACATCAAAAAATCCCTCTGCTTTCTTGAGTGTATTTACTCTTCCTATGCATCTCTAAATGTTGTGATAGTTATTCAAAGCCAATGCATTTATATGTTTATGTTAATGATGATTAAATGATGGAGGCACCTTTTAAGCCAATTTTATCCTCTCTTTACCTACCCTGCATTATCCCTGCTTGAAGCCAGAACATTAGCCTGAGACATTTATTATAAACTCCACAAAATTATCCTTAGCCAAATTAAGCCTGACCTACATCTGGGAATTAAGACTTAGAGTTTGTTGGAAAGATGATTTGTGAAAAGAATGAGCTTATGTTGCATTTCAAGCAAGAAGGATTTTTGAGTTTATTGAGATATGGGTTTGTTTTATGTTTTTATCTTGCTATGCATACTATGTAAAAGGAATTTTTGGCTCACCTTATAAATGCACCATTAGTTTTTATTTTATTTTCGTTTCAAAAAAAAAAATCGAAAAAAAAGGAAGAGAAAAAGTATATATGTTTGTGAATAAAGTGCATGAGCCAAATTTACCTTATTTCTTTCATTATTCGCAAGATACATACTTTGGAGAGGTTGAGGAAGTTTGAAAGGTTATATACTTCATTGAGATAAATTGGAGAGTTTGGTTGATGCATATGATTGAGAGTTATGGTTTGGTTGAGTTGTGTTGGAGATTTAAGAGTCTTGATTCCCGAATTTTATTAAGCACCACATAGCCAAATAATTTCATACCCTTATATTTCTCACCAAGCCCCATTACAACCCCGCCGAATGGAATCTTCTTTGAAGACTTCTATTGAGCAAAGTCCTCCTCATAATTCTTGTTGCATTTACATAATTGGTTGCAAAGTGGATTCATATTTAAATTGCAATGTTTATGAGATTGTATATGGAATTGAGTTGAGAGTTGATCTACATAGCCTAAACACATTGAGAGTTGAGTGTAAACACATTATCCCTGTGAGGTTGGATTTATATTGCCTATGCCTATGGATCGCTCATATATTTGTGATGACGTTAAATTCACTTGTCTTACACTGCTACTAACTGAGATATTGCTTTTGACAAAGGCAAAGACTTGAAGGATGTGTTGTAGGTATTGGTTATTGTTTGGTTATTGCTTGAGGACAAGCAATTCTAAGTATGGGGTGATTTGATGTCACTAAAGTATCCATGTTTTTGTGCATATTTTAGTTCCATATTCTATACACTTTGCATATTTCGGGTTGGGAATATGTCGAATTTATGTAGTTTATATTTATTTGTCAGAAATAGAGATCTACATAAGTTTCTGTTTAATATTGCAGAATATGGAGCCATTTTGGGAGAAAACCAAGAAGCAAAGACGGAAGCAGCAAGTCTACTCGATATCGACTAGTTTTCGTCGATATCGACAAATCATGTCCAGACACATCTGGGTCGAAGAGCACCATGTCGAGAAGCCATGAGATGAAGAACCCGACTCCAGCACTTTACTCGAGATCGAGTACCATCCTCGAGATCGACTAAGCCTTTAAAACCACGCCCAGAGTGGAGGACACCCTGGCCGAGGATGCCGAGGAGAAACTACCCGACCTGGCTAAGCACCCGGACACCACAACTCGATGTCGAGGACTTTCCTCGATGTCGACAAAGCTGAGCACCTGTCCGAGCATGTCGAGAAGAGTTGCTCGACAACACCAGAAATCCAATTCGATGAGCCACATTTTCTCGAGATCGAGCTATTTCTTCGAGATCGAGGACACCCCAAGAGCCATGTCCGAGCCATGTCGAGGAAGAGGAGCCCGAGACGTCGAGCCACTGAAGTCGACGATCACCCAACTCGAGATCGAGGAAACTTCCTCGAGATCGAGGAAATCTTCCGGAGACGCGTAACGCGGTTTGGGCAGTTCTACTCGGATTGGGATCACTTGGGGCCGAAGATTGCCGAGTCTATCCGATTTTATCAAGATCTATCATGGAGGAGAAGATTTATCAACTTGAAGACTTTTAGATATAATTCCCTTTTTAGATTTATTATTGTTATTTCTTTTATTTATCATTAATGCTTTAGATATAGATTTAGATAAAGATAGAAATATTCTATCCTTGAATAACAAGGAGTAGAAGGCTATAAATAAAGCCCATGGGGCTGATTTTAGAAGGATTCAATTCAAGCTAGAGAAGTAGTCACAGAGGAGTTTTAGGAGTTCGAAGGTTTTAGGGTTTTGGCGTTCAACGAGAGTTGGATCGCCGGGATTGTAAAGGCTTTGAATTTAGTTTAATGCAAGTTTCTTTTCATCAATCAATGTCTGAGGTTGCAATGAAGCGCGAGTAGTCCACCCACTTCTAGGGTTGGGGCGAGCCCGATGATAGCCCTGCATGTTTGAGGTAAAGATCCGACATTTATCATGTTTTGAGCATCTGCTACTTGTTATGTGTTTATTACCCATCTAATGGAGGTCCATGCTAACAACTTGGATTGTAAACATAAAATCGGTAGAGACAATTAGGGTTTTTTGAAAGAGTTGTCTAATTGTTGGAAAAGGCGAAAGCTTGGTCCTTCGAAGCAAGTTACATGATTATCTGTTTTATTTCTGCCTTATGCATGCTTGGTTATCGTTGTTGCAAACCCCAATCTTGGAAGTCTTTTACATACAGTTTAGCTCGAAATCCCAAAGCACTTGTTTTCATTTTCTTTCGTTTTAGTTTTCTGTCTTCCTCGAGATCGACTAGCACTCCTCGATCTTGAGTTACTGATTCTCGATGCAGCATCGCCGTAGCTTCTATGTGCAGGAGCTGTGACTGCTGCTGCATGAATCGACTGTCCGATCTTCTATCGAGTAACTGTTCTCGAGATCTAGGACACCTGTTGTCGACCACTTCCGTGAGACTTCTACGCTGCCTAGGATCCGCTGACACGCTTCCTCGTGGATCGATCCTGACTTCCCACTACTACATCGGGAGGAAGTCTTGTAATTATTTGCAAGGGACGAAATCTGGTTTGCCTTAGTTTATTTACATTCTATTTTGCATACTCGATTTCCTCCTACAACAATTGCCCCAACAAGCGTGACATACCAATTAGAGAGGGAGTGTGAGCGAAACACATTGTGAGGTTGTTTATATTTTCTACTAACCTTTATGTAGTTCTTTGTTTGTTATTTGTGATGTCTAACCAGGGCAACAACACGATTATTGACGTTGAGGTGATGAAACTTTTGAACGCCATAAGGGAGAACATGGCTAAGATAGATAAAAGCTTTACGGCAATAGAGCTTCAGAGTTTTGGCTCTAATACGGTGTTTGAACAAGGAGTCCCACCTAGAGATGACTTGCCACCAATTGAAAGGGAAGAAACTCATCCTATTGTTAACCAATGTAATGTTTCTTCTAGCATAGATAATTCTCTTATTGCTGAAAATGTAGAGCATGTTGATAATAATGATCCAGATCTTAATTTACTTGCCTGTGATGATAATGTTTGCATTGAATATGAGCATGATGATTCTTTGATTGATAGTAAAGTCTTAAGTGTTCAACTTACACCTTGTGATAGTAATCAAAGAGATGAATTGTTTCATACTAAATGCATAGAAAAGGGCAAAGTTTGTAATGTGATCATTGATGGTGAAAATTGCTCTAATTTTGCTATCCTTGACTTAATTGGAAATCCAGCCTTGAAAAAGGATGAAAACTTGCTAGCATTGGATGTAAACTTAGGGATCAATGACCAAGCTAAAGTGCATATTAAGTTAGACCATCATGAAGTTGATATGAAACCTGAATTGTGCACTAATCAAGTTTCTTTTCTTGGTTTTGTAGAGAGCTTTAATGACCTAAAAGTTGACGAAGCTGAGACACTAACCATCAATGAGTGGTCAATCCCTACATCAATCGGTCTTGAGATGAGTTTCAATGGGCATGAGGTTTTCGATCCAGGAGCTCGTGTGGATGTCTTTGCCGAATCATATGCGACCTTGGATTCGAGGATGAATCCTTTTCAAGAAAGGGAGATTTATGCGGGACCATCCAAGACACCTTCGGACACATCTATACTTGGGGATGGACCTATGATTCGAGCTCGTGAGAATGATTTCATCCTCAAGAGGAAAAAGAAGGCTCCACCATGGGAGAAGGTCCAAAGGTGGAAGCTTGACGTTTTACATTCGTTCAGCAGTTTGACAACTTTTTGACGTCTCAGTAAAATTGATCGTTCGGATTCTATATTTATCGGATTGAGGCGTACCATACGTTGCCGGAACGAGGACGAAGATATCTACAACTTTTCTGATGAAGGTTTTTCCAGATTCGACCTAGAGCTTGGACGAAATCCACATTCTTTGAGCTGTCGCTGGTTTTGACGGGATTTTATTAAGTCTTGAACATTATGTTTATTTCCTATTTTAGCAACTTTCTTACTTAAGTTATTTTAGGAAACTTTAAGGTTATTTTAATTAATTACTATAGTTGTTAGTTTTATTAAAATCATCCCATTCGGCCCTAGTTAGGTCTATATAAGCCGAATGCCTCCTCTGTAATCAGACATGTTGAAGTTTATAGAAAAGCTCTCTTTTTGTGTGAAACACATGAGTGCAAGTCAATCGATTCGAAGCATGGATCATCGATTGCAACTATTGGTATTGTTTTAGCTTGGTTTGCTTTGTGTTTATCAACTTCGCAAGACTTGGTGATCATAGTATCCACGAGCCCCCTCCTTGTGCCTCCAAGTTGTCCGCTTGGTTGTGTAGGGTTGTAGAGACGGGTTATATAGTCATTGGTATTGGTTCCTGCCCTCTTAGGAGGCCTGGGGTCTTTATCTTGTTCTATATAGATCAACTAAGTCCTTATCGGTCGTTTCTTTATTGCAATTTCGAGTCTTTCTTTCAATTCAGGCTTCGAGTCTTGTTTCTTGTCGAGTCTTGCATCTTCTTTTACGAGTCTTGCTGCATTCTTTGATTTCTTGATCGATTCTTGTGAGTTTCCTTGCTACGTCGTTTTTTCTTTCTTTGTTCTTTATTCGTTCTTGCTTTCGTTCTTTAGTTTCTTGTTTGATTGTCGAAGATCGGGCCATCTCACGGCTAACCCCGTATCAATAATACTCTTAGGCATTTGCTTGCTATGATTGATGTACATGATTTTGAACTTGAGCAAATGGATGTCAAAACTGATTTGTTGCATGGTGACTTGGATGAGACTATCTACAAGAGACAACCTAAGGGCATTGTTGATTATGTGTATCTTGGCTATGCTTGCCTTCTGAATAAGTCTATATATGGTCTTAAACAGTCTCCATAATAGTGGAACATTAAGTTTGATAGATGTATGAGATTCAGTCTAGGTTTTAAAAGAAGTGAGTTTGACACATGCTTGTATTTGAAAGGTGTTAAGAAAAATGGTCCTGCTGGTTATGTGCTTTTATATGTTGATGATATTCTGTTGATTTCTAAATCTAAAGAGTGCATCTTAGACATTAGAGAAGAACTTGCAAAAGCATTTTGACATGAAGGATTTGGGTATTGCCAAGAAAATCTTGGGGATGTCCATTCTTAGAGATAGACAGCATAAGAAATTATGGTTGCGTCAATGTGATTACATTCATAAGGTGCTTGATAGATTTCATATTTCTGGTGATAAAGTGAATAAAAATATTCCTTTAGGTCCTCATCTTGATTTGACTAAGTCCAAGGATGTTTTGTCTACTATTGAGATAAAAAATATGAAGTCTATTCCATATGATGTTGCAGTTGGGTCTGTTATGTACTCCATGATTTGTACTAGGCCTGATCTGGCTTTTGCTATAAGTACTCTGAGTAGATTCATGTCTAATCTTTTTGAGAAGCATTGGTTATCCATGAAATACATGTTAAAATACTTGCTTGGGTCTGTGAATTTGTCATGTTATATTTTGAGCATTTTTCTGCATCTGAAATTATGGCTTTGTTGATGCTGACTATGCTAGTAACAAGGACACTAGGAAATCAATTACTTCCTATGTGTATACATGGGCAGGTAATTGTATTTCATGGATGTCCCAACAACAGCCTATATTTGCATTATCTTCAACTGAAGCAGAGTATATTGCAGCTACAGAAGCTTGTAAAGAAGTAATCTAGCTGCAAGGTATTCTGAAAGAAGTGGAAATGAAGCACTACACATCTGTACTGCATATAGATAGCTAGAGTGCTCTGTATTTGTGTAGAGATCCTATGTACCACGAGTGTACCAAACATATTGATGTTAGATATCATTTCATTCGAGAAAAGGTTGAAGATAACATCATACATGTTAAGATAAATTGATGGTAGAGTAAATCCTGCAGATTTTGGCACTAAAATTGTCCCTTATGAGAAATTTTTGTTTTGCAGGAACTTCATCCATTTGGAGGAACTCCAGTGATCTCTGAGTGTGATGTGTGCTTGTGCTGAGAATGGACCTGTCCATGAAGAATCCACTTATCACTAGAGTCTGAGTATGCCCAAGGCAAGACTTAGAAAAGTAGAGGGGTGTTTGTAATGTTATGTGTTTACTTTCCTAGTCTTTTCTTTTGCATGTAATATTGTTTTATGTGTGTATGATGATTATACAGGTGATTTATAGAATATAGTATACATATATGATGCACTATTAGAATTAATCTCGACTGAGTCATATTGAGCTTGGTAAGCTTGATCCTCTAACGAGATTAATTTAATAGTGGAGTCTAACATATATTTGTAACATATATTATATATATCATATGTATAAAGTATATTATAGGAGGAGGATTTAACCGGATTGGGCCTTAGCCCATAATCCGGCCCATGGTCTCGGCATGTTGGATTGAGCCTGGTAGCCCATGTGGAGAGATGTTGAACTTACCTTGCCTTTTCATTTGTGTAGCGCTGCATTTTGGGAAGCTCGGGCTTGACCTAGCTATATAAGCACCTTCCCTTCGTGAGAGCTCTTCACTTCAAACTTCGCCTTTCTTTCTCTTGAGAAATGCTCTGCTAGTGTTTCTAGGGTTTGGGTGTTTCCAGCTCTTGCCTTCGGCTTGAGAGCGCTCGCAAAAGAAATGTTGTTGTTGGCATCTTTGTGAAGGTAGATCGAGCTCCGACGTATTTCTGGGTGGCTGCTTTCCTGTACCGTATGAGATCTAGGGTTCTTGAAGATCGAATCCTTCTTCGATCATCAGTTTTCCTACACAGGGGGACTTTCTCTCCTTTCTTTGTACTTTTGATTCACATGCATGTTAGATCTAGGGTTGTTTTCTGTTGTTGCTTGTATCATCCCTTGTACGAACTCTCTAAAGTTGATTCAGCAAACTCTTGAGGCCCCGCGGATGTAGGCTTTTAGCCGAACCACGTAAAATTATTGTGTTCGTGTTCTTCCATGTGATTTCTCTCGATCTGTCATTTATCGTTCTAGATCTTGCTCGCTTCTGCTTCCAAAACCGATTTCTAGTTTGAATCTTAGGTTTTACAATAATGTATATATTTTATAACTATAGTATGTTTAGTAGAGTTGTTCAAAATTTGGTTCAAACCGAATTTTTTAACCGAACTTGGTGATGTGTCCAAGCCTCTCACATTGACGGTCCAAGAAGAGGAGGATGTCATTTGTGTGCGTTTTGATGGACCAATGACTAGAGCGAGAGCCAAGGCGATCGAAAGAGCTACCACGTCTATTATTACCAAAGGTTTCACTTCTAAACCTGAATAACCACCATCGTTTTGCTTGTTAGTCTCTCTCGCCGATACTCCATGTGATGTGCAACCTCTATCGGATATCTCTTCAACGTCGCTTTCATAGAGACTATTTATTATGATAGACTTACTAGTATAGTACCCGCATCAATGGCGCATAATATAATGCTAAAGCAGTGAATATCAAACAATTCCAAAATTTTTCGGTAAAAATACACACCTTAGCTGGAAAAAATGAAAAAGTATTGTTTCCACAACATAATAAAAAGTATAAAAGTTGTAAATAATACTTCATCCATCTAAAAAAACTTGTAGTTTTACTTTTTGCCACGTTTTTATGAATGTAAAAACTCTATATATTAATAATTTTTTGATAATTTTTTTAATAATTTCATAGATAATTGTATTAAGTATGAAATTATTTTTTAAAATTAATAAAATAATTGATATTTTATATAGTTTTTACCGTTATTAAAAAACGTGTCAAAAGCAAAATAACAAGTTTTGCGAGATTGAGGTAGTACATAAGTAGAAAATAAGAAGTTGTCGTGATCTAGAGCGAAGGATTGACAAACAAAAAAAGTAAGTGAAAACTAAAGCAACTAATGGATGAAGCACATGTCGATCACAATGGGGTTAATTACTAGTGTTGTAGTTTGATCTCTTTGAAAATAATGCTGAAACAACAAAAATAAATCAATTTAATTGATGAAGCATGTAGATTATATTTATGTTAACATGTATTATTTTACATCTTATATTCACTATAAATAAGCCAAGCTATCAACCACAAACTAGTTGATGAAGCATATTGGTTACGAACACAAGTAGGATATATGCTCCAAATTACCTACAATTGAAAAGTGTATATGTGCTCCAAATGCAACAGGTCTTTGCTTGTCCTCTCCATTACTCCTCTTCTCGCTAATGACAATAGTAACAAAGCACGTTTGGAAACCTCCTCTCCTATACGGTTTTGTAATCCAACATAACCATTTAGGATATGAACTTTCCCTAAACCATGTTTTATAATAAGATGATGATTAGCATGTTTAAAACCATGTTTGTGTGATGCATACAGAAAGAGAATAAGAAAATACAGATTATATTATATTTATAAGATGTGAAAATTCATAAAAAAAAATATTAATCTATTAATATATATGATGTCTCAAGTGAAACATGGAAACTACTTGATAAAAAAACAGATGAAAACTAAAATATATTTCAACATACCTATTTATGTCAATGTTTGGGCCGTTCTGGTCAACCACCTGAGTTTGACGACTTAGACGAACCGGAACGCCTTTTACACATCAGAGCTAAACTGCAAAGAGCCGCGGCGGCCGCAGAAACACAAGAACATCTGATTGAAAGGCTCACAAAGGAACTAGCCGCAAGGGATGTTACTATCGCCGCTGAGAGAGCATGAAGGGAACAAGAAGCTGAGCGCGCGAGGCAAGCAGAAGCTGAGCTTGCCCATTTTCCAACCACCGCAGAGGATTACATGCATCCAACTCTCGTCGTGCGTGAATTGACGATTCTAATCCCTGAAAACTCTTTTGAAATTCGCACTCAATTTCTTATAGAGCTTAAAAATAATGCTTTTTATGGAAAATTTAATGAGTGTCCTCTTGAACATATTACCAATTTTTCTGACATGTGCCATACTCTTGCTGAAGGTACAACTCTAGAATATGTCAAGATGAAGGCTTTTCGCTTGTCTCTCGCTGGACCTGCACTGAAGTGGCCTGAAGGGCTGAAACCAAGATCACTCACAACATGGGCCAAAGTAGAGCAAGAGTTTCTGAACAAATTCTTCCCTCCCGCCAAAACAGCACTCCTCCGCCAGAAAATCACAGCCTTCAAACATAAGCCTGGGGAGCCTCTAGCAAAGGCATGGGAACGCTATAAAGAATTGCTGCGATCTTTCCCTACTTATGGACAGCCACCCTACGTCATTCAGGAGATCTTCTTCAACTCTCTTGATCAAGTCACTAAGGACAGAATCAACCAGTATACTCGCTATGAGTATCTGACGATGCCGCCAATTGACGCCTGGGGTATGCTGGACAAGCTCACCAATTATGACAACAAATATGGGTCTACTGCAAACTATGAGGAGAGCTCCTATGCCAGGCCAGCACCATCTATGCCACTCTATGAGCTAGCAAAGGAGATTGACCCGGATGTCTGGGAGCAGTTCTACAGAGACCAGAATCGTAAGCTCCTCAAGCAAGTCAAATATCTATCTTTTAATCAGCCTTGCATCGAATGCGGATCACAACGGCACACCACTACTGAGTGCCCACACACTGAGCAAGTCAGGTTGGCAGAGACACATAAAGAAGTAGCCTACGCTGGGGGTCCCAATCGCTACATGGGAGATCAAAGGTTATATCAACCACAGTGGAACCAAGGTCCTCCTAGGAACCCCCCACCATACAGAGCTCCAAGACATCCAGAAAGGGATCAAAAGAAAGATGACTTACAACTCATCCTTGAGGATATGCGTCGGAATCAAGGCACCATCAACAACGAGTTTCAGAACATCACTACAAAATTTGGAGAGCTGGACATCTAGAAAAGAGGAATATAGACCCAGATGGGTCAAATCGCTGCATAGATCCCACGACCATCCGGATAGCTCCCAGGGCAAACATAACCAAATCCTAAGGGGAAGACCGGACACGTCGCAGCTATCAAACTCAGAAGGGGGCATCAATATCACGAGCCAGAGGTCGGGAAGCATAAGGACAATGCAGAGCAGCAAATCAACAAAGAACAGAAGCTCCTCGATATCAAGGAGCCAGTACTAGATCTCGACAAGAACCTGCTCTACACAGAACAGAAGCTGAGCTCGGACTCCACTGCACAACCAGACAACTCGAGGTCGACAACCCAAGTCGAGATCGAGGAAACACTGGTCGAGATCGAGGAGAAAGTGGCCGACTTCGACGACTCTGCAACATCTCCGACATTTGATCTGGCTCTAAAGCAGAAAAAACCACTGCCTTTCCCTTCTGAAGCACAGAAAGATCCCACTGCAGGTAGGTTGTATCCCTTAATATGGAAACATACAATTGGCCATAAGTAAACACTGGTCTCTTTAGATACAAACTAGCATGTGGAAGAGATTGCCCTTGACTTTTGTTAATCACCATGGCAAAACAAACAAACATGATGAACTATCGCCCTTGAAACATGATAGTAAAGACGTTGTATTTGAAGGGCACATGAACATTCGAGGGATAAACACTCGGTGATCACCAACATTTCTGCCCGACATAACCTTTGCCTCACCATGGTCACCTAGCCGAGTTGTTATCAACCTGGTTCCGTTGCACAACCCAACTGACTGGTCGATGTTCCTCAACAACATAATCGGAATACCAATTTATATCCGGGTATTTGAAATTGGGATTTTTGGGACCACTTGTTACTTTCATTCTACCTTTTCCCTTCATTTTCGATCAGTAAATGTCAGGCATCCCCTGCCTTAGTCAAAAGCTGTAACAACCCACACACACATCCCACCTTCCTCCTTCCATACCTAGTTAAGCACTCATTCCCTACCTCACTTGTGTCTCAACCATTTGTTGCAAAAATGACAAAGCCCTCCTCTTCCCCTCTTTTGTTTGGTAGTAGCAATAGTAGCACGAGCCCCTCACCTTTCCTTAAATCTGATCTCGAACAACCCACACCCATTAAAACACAAACCCCATTCCTCTCCTCTTCTCCCCTTTATCCAAACTTATCCCTAAACGCAACCCTCCGTTTCTCCCCTTAACCCTGCAACTCAACACCAAACCCAACCCATTCCACCTCTATTCTAGCATCTCTAAGCGCTCAACACCTCTATTACCAAAGCCGAGCACCTCATCCTATGTTCTCTCTATAAGGACCGAGATTTTATAAATATTATTTATGTAAATAATAGATTTGATCCTAAATCAAAATTCATTTAAGTTCTAAGACTCCGAAATTTTTTGAAAATTTGCGTATTCAATAAACCAAAATATTTTATTTCTTGAGACCACTCCCGGTATAAATTTGTTATTCGAACTTGAAAATATTTTCGGTACTCGTTAGTTATCTCGGGTTTGGATATTTAATTTAATCGCGTCGGGTTAAGATCAGAAAGCAAGGTTCATGATTTATTTTTTAGGTAATTAAGATTTGACAAGTGCACTCATTACTCTTTCCCCTCAAGCCACCCTCCCTCCTAGTTCTACAGTACCCTCCTCTCTTCTAGTTGTAAAACCACCCCTCCCCTGGCCTATAAAACAATCTGTCCATTGTTGTAGGAGGAAATCGAGAATGCAAATATAAAACATGACTAAAGTAAAAGC
This sequence comes from Persicaria tinctoria, assembly GCA_037127255.1. Lineage (NCBI taxonomy): Eukaryota > Viridiplantae > Streptophyta > Magnoliopsida > Caryophyllales > Polygonaceae > Persicaria > Persicaria tinctoria. Next base: position 61,325,419 of record JBANSL010000016.1, on the reverse strand, counting down.
AAACCAGATTCCGTCCCTTGCAAATGATTACAAGACCTCCTCCTGATGCAGTAGTGGGAAGTCAGGATCGATCCACGAGGAAGTGTGTCAACAGATCCTAGGCAGCGGATGAATCTCACGAACAGAAGTTGACCACAATGCTCGATCTCGACTAGGGTTAGTCGACAAAAGATCAGGCAAGTCGAACAAAGCAGCAGCAGCTCTCGGTGGTTACTCGATATCGAGGAAGGCCCTCGTCGATCTCGGGTACCTGCAAACCAGAAGCTACAACGATCTTCGTCGATCGAATATCAGTGCTCGATATCGACCACAATTAGCCGATATCGAGGAGACAGAAACTTAAAAAACAAAATAAATAAAGAACAAAGCTTGCGGGATGCGAAATAAACTATATGAAAGAAAACTTCCAAGATCGGGGTTTGCGACAACAATAACCAAACATGTATAAGGCAAGAATAAAACAGATAATCATGCAAATTGCATCGAAGGATCAAGCTTTCGCCTTTTCTAACAATTAGACAACTCTTTCAAGAAACCCTAATTGTATCTACCGATTTTATGTTTACAATCCAAGTTGTTAGCATGGATCTCCATTAGATGGGTAATAAACACATAACAAGTAGTAGATACTCAAAACATGATAAAAGTTGGATCTTTACCTCAAACACGCAGGACTATCGTTGGGCTCGCCGCAACCCTAGAAGTGGGTGGACTACTCGCGCTTCATTGCAATCTCAGACATCATTGATGGAAAATAAACTACTTGCATTAAACCAAACAGAGCTTATAACCAAATGAAGCCAATTCCGCTCTCGCTTCACAAACTCCTCTTGGCCACTCACTCTCTCTCTCTACCTCTATGTAACTAATTGTGTCTTGAATTGAATCCATAAAAATCAGCCCCTAAGGCCTTATTTATAGGCTTCTAATCCTTGCTAATCAAGGAAAGAAATCTCTATCTAAGAATAAAGATAAAACTTTGATAAAAGGAATATTTATCATAAAAGGGAAATATATCTAAAAAGCTAAATATCTTCAGGTGTGGATAAATCTTCTTCTTGATAGACTTGATAGATCTTGGACTCCTTTGCTCCCAAGAAAGCCCAAACCGCGTCGGACAACCAAACCGCGTAACACGTCCCAGGAAAGATCTCCTCGATATCGAGTAATTGTGTGTCGTCGACTTGGCTTCACTGGCTTGCTCGAGTAACTTGTCCTCGATCTGCTCGGACATGTGCTATGGTCTTGTCGATATCGAGTAAAGTACTCAATATCGAGTAACTGCTGCTCGGCTTGGTCTTGTCTTCGGCTTCTCGATTAGGTGTGGCTTCCTCGACTAGGTGTGGCTTCCTCGACTCCGAGCATGGCGTCAAGGTTTTGTCAATATCGAGTAAACAACCTGATATCGAGTAGGTCTTTGGAGTCGGGTTGGCTTCGTCTTTAGCTCCTCGATCTGCTTCTACTCGACCAGGCACTGCTCGGACATCTTTGGTCGATATCAAGGAGGTGTACTCGATATCGAGTAAGGCTCAACTTCCCTCTTTGCTTCTTGGTTTTGTCCCGGAATGGCTCAAAATTTTGTAATATTAAACCAAAACTTATGTAGACCTCTATTTCTTTTAAATAAGCATATATTACATAAATTCAACATATTCCCATCCCGAAATATGCAAAGTGTATAGAATATGGAACTAAAATGTGCATTTCAACATGGCTATTTTAGTAGACATCAAATCACCCCATACTTAAGCTTGCTTGTCCCCAAGCAATAAATTGGATGGTCATTCAGGGGAAGAATTTAAACTCTCAACATCATAGATTCATTCTTATATAACCCCACAATTAATTACCATCATCGAAAAGGTACTAGTGTCACAAATCCATGCATGTGCAATTAAAAAGCAACATCTACTCACAAAAGGAGGGTTATGCAAAAAAATTAATATGACAAAACATTAATAATCAAGAGGACTTTAATTAAGATCAATAAGGAGTAGGTTGTTAAAGGCTAAAGGTGGGCAGTTTTTGGCATTGTGGTGCTGATGATCCGGAGAAATAGAGTATTTCCAAACATTCATACCACATCCCTTTTTCATAAGATTCATCACCTTCTATAATGCTTTATTCAATAATAATGCTTTTACCTCTCTAACCTCAGCACTGCCTTCTCGCGAGTCGCAAACATGGGTGTCATGAATGGACCCGGATACTTAGTGCTTTGGACTCCTAACATTGTGTCCCATCCTGCTGAACTATTATCTCGATGCAGGCAGGGTCGATCTACCTTTATCTCCTGAAGTGACCGAATTTTTTCTCACTCATTAAATTTTCCATATAGTTCAAATAATTTCCCACCAAACTCCAATAATGATAACCACAACACAACTACCATATAACAATCTCCATAATGTAACATCATTCTCAACATAATCCCCGGATAGGGTAAAATATGGAAATAGTTAGATCATGTGGAGCAAATATGAAATAAGACATATTATGGCTTTTGTGTAATGCATAAGCATAGGTAAGGCTAGGATATAGCAATGAGCATTATATGGAAATATAAAGTCCTCCATCCTTTTATCATGCAATATGTCAAAAGTAACTTCAAATTTTACCTCTTTTCATGGTTTTCAATAAAATATGCATTTCATTGTGACTTCCCTTTACTAGACAATTTCATGCTATATCTCTAATGAATCCAATTTTGCATCATCGAGTTCAATATTAATCTTCCATGACACTATTTCTTGAACAATTCACAAGCAATGGGAGATGTCTAAGAGGATTTTGAGTTTTAGCCTTATGCAAAAAAATTTAAAATTTTACTCAAATTTATGTAAAACCAAAAACAAGGATAAAATATATAATAATGATAATGAGCTCTTCCCCCGCCCCATACTTAAAATATGCAGTGTCCCTACTATATAAAATCAAATAAAAACAAGAGTAAAGGAAGGAACTCATCGAATAATGCGTCGAGGAAGGCAATACAGGGCATGTCGAGTAACTATGGTGGTCGATATCGAGTACTGTACTCGATATCGAGTAAGCTGTCAGCGTCGAGTGGAATGCTGAAGTCGAGGAGCCTTCTGGCTTGGTCGATATCGAGTTGGCCTACTCGATATCGAGTAACTCTGGGCTGCTCCTCTTGGTCGTTCTAGACTAACCTAGTCGATTTTGACTGTTTTTTAGGGACTTATTATTCCACCTTTCGCGATCCTTTTATGCTCGCCGACCTAAAAGTGTTAGATTGCACACAAAGACAAGACTTTCCACATGAAGTACTTCTGAACTAAAAAACCAAAAATAAAAAACAAAATCAAAAGTTCCAAAGTCCCAAAATTCAAAAAGTTTTATATACATGCTCTAGATTTTAGAGTCGCTAGGCCGACTTTTCCGTTTGTGCTCAAGGACCGTTAATGTAGGGTCCACTGGTGCTTGGCCCTTCTCCTGGATCATCTTGGTCCTGATTGTAGTATGCAAGCTCAGTTGACAGGTGGTTGCTTGCATAATCTTTCTTTTCTTCCTTCTTTCTCTTTCCAGCTCTCAGTTTCCGCATATTCTATCACCACGGGGCCTTACTTCCCCTTAGATTATCTATAAATTTCTTAATGGACTGAGGAGGAGTAGAACTCATACCTGAACTTACCTTTTCGGGCCGAAAACAGAAATCTTCGGTCTTAGGGTTAGTTGACATCGAGCAAGACTGGTCGATATCGAGTACAGGGACCCCATACTTAGGCTATTGGCAAGTCTAGTGCTCAGTAGAGGAAGTCGATGTCGAGGAAGATTGGTCGACATCGAGTAAAGGCTTGGTCGATATCGAGGAGGTCTTGTCGATATCGAGTAGAGTTCTAGTGCCTTCCTCCGTTGTCTGCTTGATCCCATGGTTGGTGATGCTTTTCACCTCCAGCCATGAAATTTCCTTTTTTCAGGGCCAAAAGAGAAATCTAAGACCTCATCCCCTATTGTGAAGGTGAGCAATCGCTGTTTGACACTAATCTTGATATCTGTAGTAGCTAGAAATGGTCTACCAAGAATAATAGGGCTAGTAGGATCTTCTGCGCAATCTATAATAAGGAAATCAGCTGGAATAAAGAATTTACCAACCTGGACGGGGACATTCTCAACCATACCTGTAGGGATGACTACTGTATTGCTCGCCATGTATAGCTTGGCATCCACAGGTTCGGTGGACCGTATCTTTACCTTCCGCCAGATTGATAAGGGCATGATGCTCACACTTGCTCCTAAATCACACAATGATTCATATTTATATTGTCCAAATCCCACACTAACAGAAAACTTACCAGGGTCAGGTCTCTTCTCGGGGAAGTGGAGCACTTTGCATTCGCTGGCGATCTCTGAGATGGACCTCTTGTTGCTCAGGATTTCGTTGAGGAATTTGACATAAGCAGGCATCTCTTATAGAGCTTCTGTAAAAGGAATAGAGAAATTTAGTTCTTGCAGCATATTAACAAAACGTTTGAACCTACCTGCAGTGGGATCTTTCAGCGCTTTGGAAGGAAAGGGCAGTGCCTTTTTCTGCTTTGGAGCCAGAACAGACGTCGGAGGTGTTGTAGAGTCATCGACATCGGCCAACTTCTCCTCGACATCGACCAGGGGTTGCTCGATATCGACAAGAGTTGTCGATCTCGAGTTGCTAGGCTGTGCAGTGGAGTCTGAGCTTGGCTTCTCCTCCGTGTCGAGGAGATTCTTGTCGATATCGACCAAGGGTTGGTCGACATCGAGTTGCTGCTGCTCGTTGTCGAGGTTCTGCTCTGCTTTGTCTTGGTGCTTTCCGACCTCTAGCTCGTGTAATTGGTGCCCGCTCCTGTGTTTTAAAGCTGCGACGTGTCCGGTCTTCTCCTTAGGATTTGGTTCTATTTGCCCAGGGAGTTGTTCGGATGGTCGTGGAATCTGCGCCGCGAATTGACCCATCTGGGTCTCTATACTTTTCTTCCTGATATCCAGCTCTTCAAATTTTGCATTGATGTTCTGGAACTGGTTGTTGATGGTGCCTTGATTCCGGCGCATCTCATCAAGGATGAGCTGTAGATCATCCTTCCATTGATCTCTCTCTAGATGTCCTGGAGCTCTGTATGGTGGGGGTTCATAGGGGCACCTTGGTTCCATTGTGGTTGCTTAAACCTTTGGTCCCCCATATAGCGATTGGGACCCCCTGCGTAAGCTACCTCTTCCTAGGTCTCTGCCATCCTGACTTGCTTTGTGTGTGGGCACTCAGTAGTGGTGTGCCGTTGTGATCCGCATTTGATGCAAGGCTGGTTGACAGAGAGATACTTGACTTGCTTGAGGAGCTTGGGATTCTGGTCTCTGTAGTACTGCTCCCTGACATCTAGGTCAATCTCCTTGGAGGGCTCGTAGAGAGGCATGGATGGGCTGGCCTGGCATAGGCATTCTCTTCATAGTTGATTGGAGTCCCATACTTGTTGTCATAGTTGGTCAGCTTGTCGAGGGCAGCCCATGCATCTGCTGACGACATTGTCAGATACTCATAATGAGTATATGTGTTGATCTTATCCTTAGCAGCCAAGTAAAGAGAATTGAAGAAGATCTCCTGAATGACGCAAGGTTGTTGTCCATGTGTAGGGCATGATCGCAGTAAATTCTTATAGCGTTCCCATGCCTTTGCTAGCGGCTCTCCAGGATGCTGCTTGAAAGATGTAATCTGTTGGCGAAGGAGCGTTGTCTTGGTAGGAGGAAAGAATTTATTGAAAAATTCGTGCTTCACTTGAGCCCATGTCGTGAGGGATCGTGGTTTCAGTCCTTCCAGCCACTTTAATGCGGGACCAGCGAGAGACCAACGGAAAACCTTCATCAAGATATACTCCAAGGTGGTACCTTCATCAAGAGTACGACACATGTCAGTAAAGTTTGTAATATGCTGAAGAGGGCATTCATTAAATCTACCATGAAAAGCATTATGTTTAATTTCTATTAAGAAATGAGTGCGAATTTAATAGTTATTCTGTGGGATTAGAATAGCCGATTCAGGCACGACGAGAGTCGGGAGCATGTAATCCTCTGCAGTGGTAGGATATTGGGCGAGCTCCTCTTCTGCTTGCCTCACACGCTCAGCTTCCTGTTCCCTGGCTGCTCTCTCAGTGGTGAGAGCAGTATCTTTGGTGGCTATTTCCCTCCTAAGCCTCTCAATCAGCTGTTCTTGTGTTTCTGCGGCCGCCATGGCTCTTTTCAGGTTAGCTTAGATGTGTAGAAGGCGTTCCGGTTCGTCTAAGTCATCAAACTCAGGTGGTTGACCAGAACGGCGCATACACCTTCTAAGTAACTCAAAGAAAACGTGAGATTTAACTACCTAAGGCGCGAATGATAGCTTCCCCGACAACGGCGCCAATTTGTCGTAGGAGGAAATCGAGAATGCAAATATAAAATATGACTAAAGTAAAAGCAAACCAGATTCCGTCCCTTGCAAATGATTACAAGACCTCCTCCCGATGCAGTAGTGGGAAGTCAGGATCGATCCACGAGGAAGCGTGTCAGCGGATCCTAGGCAGCGGATGAATCTCACGAACAGAAGTCGACCACAGTGCTCGATCTCGACTAGGGTTAGTCGACAAAAGATCAGGCAAGTCTAACAAAGCAGCAGCACTCTCGGTGGTTACTCGATATCGAGTAAATCTCCTCGATATCGAGGAAGGCTCTCATCGATCTCAGGTACCTGTACACTAGAAGCTACAGCGATCTTCGTTGATCGAATATCAGTGCTCGATATCGACCACAATTAGCCGATATCGAGGAGACAGAAACTTAAAAAATGAAATAAATAAAGAACAAAGCTTGCGGGATTTGAAATAAACTATATGAAAGAAAACTTCCAAGATCGGGGTTTGCGACAACAATAACCACACTAGAAGCTACAGCTAAAGCTTGATCGAAGGATCAACCTTTCGCCTTTTCCAACAATTAGACAACTCTTTCAAGAAACCCTAATTGTATCTACCGATTTTATGTTTACAATCCAAGTTGTTAGCATGGATCTCCATTAGATGGGTAATAAACACATAACAAGTAGTAGATGCTCAAAACATGATAAAAGTTGGATCTTTACCTCAAACACGCATGGCTATCGTTGGACTCGCCCCAACCCTAGAAGTGGGTGGACTACTCGTGCTTCATTGCAATCTCATACATCATTGATGGAAAATAAACTACTTGCATTAAAACAAACAGAGCTTACAACCAAAGGAAGCCAATTTCGCTCTCGCTTCATAAACTCCTCTTGGCCACTCACTCTCTCTCTCTTTACCTCTATGTAACTAATTGTGTCTTGAATTGAATCCATAAAAATCAGCCCCTAAGGCCTTATTTATAGGCTTCTAATCCTTGCTAATCAAGGAAAGAAATCTCTATCTAGAAATAAAGATAAAACTTTGATAAAAGGAATATTTATCATAAAAGGGAAATATATCTAAAAAGCTAAATATCTTCATGTCTGGATAAATCTTCTTCTTGATAGACTTGATAGATCTCGGACTCATTGGCTCCCAAGAAAACCGAAACCGCGTCGGACAGCCAAACCGCGTAACACGGCCTAGGAAAGATCTCCTCGATATCGAGTAAAACTCCTCGATATCGAGTAACTGTGTGTCGTCGACTTGGCTTCACTGGCTTGCTCGGGTAACTGGTCCGCGATCTGCTCGGACATGTCCTCTGGTCTTGTCAATATCGAGCAAAGTACTCGATATCGAGTAACTGCTGCTCCGCTTGGCCTTGTCTTTGGCTTCTCGATTAGGTGTGGCTTCCTCGACTAGGTGTGGCTTCCTCTACTCCGGGCATGGCGTCAAGGTTTTGTCGATATCGAGTAAACAACTCGATATCGAGTAGGGCTTCGGAGTCGGGTTGGCTTTGTCTTTAGCTCCTCGATCTACTTCTACTCGACTAGGCACTGCTCAGACAACATTGGTCGATATCGAGGAGGTGTACTCGATATCGAGTAAGGCTCAGCTTCCGTCTTTGCTTCTTGGTTTTGTCTCGAAATGGCTCCAAATTCTGTAATATTAAACCAAAACTTATGTAGACCTCTATTTCTTGTAAATAAGCATATATTACATAAATTCAACATATGGAACTAAAATGTGCATTTCCACATGGCTATTTTAGTAGACATCATCCATCCTCCTTTCAATCACCTTGTAACTGTCAACTTCCTGCACTCCCTTCACCTTTCACTTCTGATCACCCGTCCCTCCTACTCCCCTCTGTGATTCAACTACTCCACTGTCATCTAACGTCGCGCCTTCAACACCACCGTACACCAGCATCCTTCACCCATCGATGCACGTTCGTCACCATCACGCATTCACCACAAACTCTTCCTCCTCGCTTCATCAACGCCACACACCACGCCTCGCTGTGCCATCACCGTCATCACCACCATCGTCTTCCCCTCTTTCATCGAAGGCCAACAGCGGCAGCCCCGGAGCACTCAACGTCACCGCCAAGCCACCGGAAGTTCACCGCTCGTATCAATCACGAAACAACCTTCTGGTAAGTCGTTCTCCTTCTTTTTCGATACAAAAAACTCTCTAGCCCTACCATCACACTCACCCACATCCGACGCAGGTCCGAAGAACCATCGAGAGCCTCCGACGACGCCCAGAACTCCGATCGAAGCTCCGACGCCCGCGAACATCTCGGTGAGCTTCATTCCATTACTTCTGTCAGCCCGTTTCATTCCTTTCGTTCTTCGGGGTCGGGAAGGGAGTGTGTGAGCTGAGAGTGGATAGCGGAGGGCGAGCTCGAGAGTGACTTAGTGGGCGTGTACGGGGGTTGCGAACGAGGGCTTTGAACTGGCGAGGGAGCAGACGTGTGGGAGCAGGGGGGTGTGAGCGTAGTCGGAGAGGAGGGTCCGAGTGAGCAAGGTGGAGGAGGAGCTGAGAGGCACAAACCCGGCATCATCGATCTCCATGGGAAGTGAGCAGGCAGGAGCATGACTTCACAAGGGGAAGATGAGCCAGGCGGGGCCCCAACCCAGTCAGCTCCGTGTGGGTCCACCTCCATTCTTTTATATTATGTTTCTTACCGGTTGGGATTTAGCGGGTTCAGTTCGGTTAGGGTTAAAAGCGTTGGTTCGGTTCGGGTTTATTCGTTATTTTTTAATTAATTTTATTTATTAATTAATTGCTTAACCGATTTTCGATAATTGATTATTTAGAAATCGAATTGTGTGTCGATGTTTAAAAAGAGTCTGGTTTAAAAGTATATAAATTGAATTATTTTGTAACGTTTGAAAGCTAATTAAGTCCCTTGAATGATGATTTTAACTAAAGTATGTCAGGATTATTTAATTAGATTTTCGAAAGTAGTTTTAAAGTTTAAATACTGTATGGATTAGAAATGGCTAAGTATAATTTTGAAGTAATTGTTTTGACTAACAACTGGACTAGCTAGTGAGATTATATAGGTTAAAGTATGATTGAGCCAGTTATGGAAATGACAATGGAATAAGATGATATAAGATGTTGAGATAAGTGACATAAAGGATTATGATGATGCTATGATTAATGGATTGATGAGCATCTTATGTAGGGGTAAATGGATCCCATTTTGTGCAGTTTACTCATACATATTATTAATAATTGCTAGGTGATCTGTAACCTGCTTACTTATATCTTGTTGATCTGCTATTCCAGGTAAGTTCTTTGAACTTACTCCTTATGGGCGCTCTATGCACTGGGTGTTATATAGTAGGCTAGTGTTCATGCACCATACGACGTAGAATCACGCTTAGGATCTAAAGTGAAAATCATATGATTGCTATATGTCCGTGTAATAAAACGGTCGTTATTTGTAAGTCCTAGAGTCATTTGCTAGGGTCATAGGACAACCCAGTCCCATCGGGCTTAGTCCTCCTCGAGTTATACCTTATATTACGAGATGAGCATGACTATTGATGAATATTGATTTATATCGGATTGGAGATGTTATGGTATTGAACGTGACCGGTACCCGGACTAACGAGCATTGGTGCGGGAGTAGAAAACATGGTCGGTTCCTACACTAACGAGCATGGGTACGTGAGTAGAGGGACATGCCACTTGGCATTTTGTGTGGATCCATTTATCGCTTTCTCCATTATATTAAACTTTCATCATATATGTATCATTTAGTATCCGCATCGCATTACGCATTTCATCTTAAGAATATGATGCTTATTATATGCCTCTCAGAGTGTGTTTACATACGCACATGAGTGACCTGATGATTGACCTAGATCCCCCTATTTTTTTAAGATTTAGGTAACCGTTAGCCGTTATCGTTGCTTATGTGGATGCTTGGCATGTTCAGACTTTTGGCGTTAGATCGAGAGGTTGAGAGACCGCCACATTTCCTCTCTTTTATACCCCTTTTCGGATTGTATTTAAACTCAACTTTATTTCTGCTTTCACTCGATTTCACGATTAGACTAAGGCAGGTATTTGGTCCCCAATGGATCCGCGATCTTTAAGGGTTCAAAATCCCTTCTTTTAGTACAAATATTTTGTATTAAAACTCAACCCGTACTCGAATTGCAAGATCCGAACGAAGGTATTTAATCCTTCGAAATGTAACCCGGGTTCCTTAACTTGGGCCGTTACAAAGGTGGTATCAGAGCTCAAGTTGTGCAATTCAGGTACACAAGGATCGAGTGTATGTTTTAAGAACCGCCCAAGAGTTTCAAGGACTTTTTGAAAAGGATTTAAAGGGGAAAAATGAACTTAAGATGCCTAACCTAAAATGGACTAAGTAATGAACCCGACTTATAATAAATGAGGAAAATCGAGCAAACGGGGACACGAGTGGGTAGTAAAGGCGCTAGACCACCCCTATTGGGTGTAGTTGAGAACGGTAGGCAAAATACTTGCTTGCTCTTTACAAAGGGTCTAGAAAACTCCAAGGAGATTGCACCAAGGTGGTTGGAGTGGTGAGTTAGGTAGGATAGCGAGGTTTTTGCCCCTCCGGCCAGTAGCTCATCGAAGAGCGACATTAGATAGCTTGATATACTTTATATATTGAGATTGAGTACGATCTCCCTCGAAGGAGGTCATTATAATTGTCATTGACGTATTCTATGTTGAGTGCTTGATATGCTAAAGTCTGATTGGTATGCCTAACAATTAAATGTGTATCGACTGATCTGTGCAAACGGGATAGTGGGAGTACCTTTAATTCCGTGTGGTCAACCTAGCTTGTGTGACACAGCCCCTATCACTATGTGTGTTAACCCTTTGACGGTTATACCGAGTCTTTCTCCCGGATGTCAATATATTTCATTGGAATCGGATTGGTAAACACATTACGTCAGAAACTCATGTATGTATATGAAGGTTGTCTGAGTGAGTATTGCAAGGTAGTTCTTGATGTCATTTTGAGTCAAAAGTAAGGTGTTTCCGGTGTTGTCTTCCTTGATTCTTATGATGATCAGCCGAGGTTTTCTTGCCACAAAGAGTCATACGTACCAAGGTCCCACGAGAAAGAGGGGTGATGAGTCAGTTGGGGAAGGTCAATGGTTGCCCTTAGGGATCTCTGTCCGGTTGTAATGGTGACTCTCTCTGAACTGCATGACATGATTTTGTAACCTCCTGCATGTACCTTGCAAATGCTCATTTGTAAAATGTTGCTCATGTTATTACATATGTGATTAGTTACATTGATCAAGTCTTGTGTTATGCCTCACTCTTTATCGTGATTACGTTGTCATAGCATGCCTTCTTTGACTTATTGTATTAATTGTACTAATGATTGATTGGAAGCATATAAACCACATGATATGAACCTACATGATAATTGTTTTCTCCTGGGATAGGTCCATGATAGTGTGATAAACTCTTCTTCGTATGAATGCCTGTAAATGATCTCTTTAGCATACTAGCTGATGATGCCTTGATGCTTATTACTCATTTTATGACAAGAATCTACAACATGCCCATCTATTTTGTATTTGTCAGATTAACGATTGTTGGTTGTTTTGGACTTGATATTGTTGTGTGATTAGTTGCGTTGGATTGGGAATATGTGGTATAATTGAGTCTTGATGAATGCATGCTTTAATGTTCATGATGGCCATTGTGTGAGTCCAAGTTACACATGTTACGTCTCTATCATCCCAGCATGCCTTACTCAGTATGTTGCATCGTCATACTAGTGCATGAATGTAAATGTCATGTGTTAGGAAGCCGCATGATTAATATTCTCCCTATAAATAGGTTGATGATAGTGTGATCGTTCAGTTCTGTTATCATGATAGAGTGAGTTCCATACTTGATGAATATGTGTTACAACTTGATGTCAACATGCCTTATATGATACGCAATTCCCAGTACATGTTAAGATGATGATCCTTAATGTAAATCCGTGGTTGTATGCCATTCTGTACCCATGCTTGCCCCATTGCTTAGGTCCCGTGTTGCACCTTGCTGCCTGTCCTCACTACATGTCACCTTCGCATGTCTAATTGACCTGTTGTATTATTCGTACTAACGACTGATTTGAAGCATGAATAGCATGACAGGATTCTGTATATAGTTGTAGTCTTCCCCTAGATTAGGCCCGTGATAGTGTGCTACACTTCCCTTGTATGAATGTCGTAAGATGATTTCCCCTACATGATTAGTCGATGTTACCCATGGTTGTTGACTAAATTAATAGTTCAATTGTGATCATGCTATTTAACGTAATGTCTTGGTAAATGCATGCCTTATTCAAATGGTTGTTGAGTTGGAATACATACCTTGTATGCTAGTCATATTGCCTGTTGCGTAGGCTTGCATTATGCATTGCTATATTCCTCCCATGTTTCTATATCGAAGGGCTATGTTAATATGATTTCTTGCACATCGATGTGTTGGTCATTCAAGCGCATTTATGTATCGAATGTCATGTTGAGCCTTTAGCATCATGTAGGGTCCTTAGTTGTGACTTGTGCGAATTTATACCTTGCTTGCATTATTGTTGATTCCCTCTCGAGCTAGGTCCCTAATAGTATGATCCTTCCTTCTTTCTATCACCTTGAAATATCTTACTCATACAAATTAGATTGATGTTGAATTCGATGATCAATTGCTTTCTGTGATGGTTTATCCTAGCATACTTATAGGTTATCACTCGGTAATGTTTCCCTATTACCTTATGAATTCCTCTAGTGCTGGCATAGATGTATGACTTGGCACCTGGCATGATCACACACCACGTTATATCATTTCGCATATGCATGACGCGTGAATGTTAGAATAAATTTAGTCGAGTTACCTTGATTGTGGTCATGATTCGATATGTGCTAGTAGTATTCTATAGGGCTTATGATTTCCAATATGACTCGCTAAATGATTACATGTTGTACCTGTTCTATGATGTGATAACTATTGTACCTTTATATGTGTCCTATGATGATTCGTTCCTAGCATGATTATAATCTATTTCCCATGATGTCCTTCTTGTTATTTTTTATGATGCGTCATTTTTCGTGAACATCTTGTTGAACCCCTTTTAATGACTCTTGACTATGCTTGTATCACATTATGTGTCGCTAGTATCATGTCGGACATTTGCTTTCTAAATGTATCTCGTCGTATGATTACATGCCATGCTTGACTTATTATATGACCAGTGTGTTCGGATGAGATAGTTACTAGGTTGCTCCTATATTTTCTCACATGACGCTTAATCTGGTTGTTTTGTTACATCTCGCTATGCCATATTTGACCTCACCTATTGATGCGTACATCGTGCTTGTGCATTCGTTCATATACACCATACTCGTCATCGTCGTTAAATCCCACATGACCTCGAATCCTGCATGATCATTCTTGATTCCGCATAACTTGCTTAAGTTGCTAGGCATATCTGCATTCATGGAATAATAGACTACTATCTTGTCTCGCATGCATCAATATAGGAATCGACCGTGTCGTTGGAAATGAATACAAATGTTGCGCCCCTGAGATAGGTACATGTTAGCGTGGATTAGTGTGATTGATATGCTCCATGATGAATTCGTGTTTGCTTGTCGCGATTATAACTTAATGGACTTCCATAAGGGCATCGTTGCTATTCTCAGGTCAAAGTTTCGTCTCTAGCTGTCATCCTTAGGGTTGGTGTGTGTTTGTTTTGAAAGGAACATTGGGTTCTCCGCTCCTGTCCCTCCCCTATCTTCGCTAACTTGGACTCCTGTGCGACACGTTGGATGAGCGACCGCATGAAAGAGGAAATGGGAAGTCGGATAGCGATAGAGCATCGCCGCGAAGGCGTGGGCCCATAACCTACGGGCCTTAGGATCAATATAACTTGTAAATGACGAATATGACGTAGAGCATGAATATAACTTGTATAAATGAGATAATAATGTCTGATTGATATACTACTTGAGATGATCTCTAGAGAGTTGAGATGATGTCGTGGAGCATGATGATATGACGTGGAGCATGATGTTATATTATATGGTATTGTGACGAGTTGAGATGATGTCTGGAGAGAATGTTGACATTTTGACGATTGATATACTACTTGATCTTTCCTTTTACTAAAGGTTAATAGCATGACTTTGTTTTGTTGATGTGTTGACAATGGGTTTGGTTTGTTGACCCTATGATGATAATTTCGATATGACTACCTTTAAAATACAATTGTTTGGCATGATAAATCTGATAAGACCATGCTGGATAGAATTTGGATAGGACGACGATGTGAATTTATGCGTTAAATGAAATCCCTTGTTGTGACTGATTTTATTATGATTGTGGTGCTGATATGGAATATTGAGATTTGACTTGTAGAGACGTACAAACTCCATGACACCTAATCCATTGATCTCTTGACATGTGTGCTTGCGTGATTAGCTACGATGGTTTGATGATGCACTTATTATTTCTTTTAGTATGATGAGAAGATGCTTGATGTGACTTGTGGCACTGTGTTGATATGTGTTTTGAGACTTATCGTATGATGTACTAGTTGGAGATTGATTGGTTTATGCCGGTATACATTTCTTATAGCTTATAAATCTTGCTTGAATTGAGACTGATAGATTGACTGATTGTGGAAAATAAGAAGAGAATATGGGATTAGCCCATAGAGGTGGATGATTCCACCTCTTGTGATATGAAATTGCTTGACTAACGTCGGATTTGAAGATTTTGAACGGTTTTAAAAAGGACTAACTTGGATTTTAAAAGAATAAATCCTATCAAGAATTTTTAACGATTTCGAGGTCAATCTTTTTATTTGCAAAACTCTTTTGAATCTTTCGGGACTGGATTTACATTATGACGCCTCACGAAGTGGATACAAGCATTTATAAGGGCACTTATGGATTGCTTGCTAAGACCTCGTGGACGCTATGATGCCTTTTGAGTTATAATATAACCGAGAAATCGGGGAAAAGATATGATAGGGGCCCATATCACATTCTTGCTACGACCACTTGGGGATATTATGATCACGGTGAAGATACTGTGAGGATCTTATAGGGCTACCTACGAGGTACTTATGGGATCAATGGTATGATCATTTGACTCACCAATTTCAAACTTCATTCCCTTACTTAAAAATGATTTTAGTCTATGGGACGAGACTTGTTTTTAGAGGTGGATGATGTAAAGACCGAGATTTTCTAAATATTATTTATGTAAATAATAGATTTTATCCTAAATCAAAATTCATTTAAGTTCTAAGACTCCGAAATTTTTTAAAAATTTGCGTATTCAATAAACCAAATTATTTTATTTCTCGAGACTACTCCCGATATAAATTTGTTATTCGAACTCGAAAATATTTTCGTGGCTTGTTATTTATCTCGGGTTTGGATATTTAATTTAATCGTGTCGGGTTAAGATCAGAAAGCAAGGTTTGTGATTTATTTTTTGGGTAATTAAGATTTGACAAGTGCACTCATTACCCTTTCCCCTCAAGCCACCCTCCCTCCTAGTTCAATAGTACCCTCCCTTCTTCTAGCGGTAAACCCACCCCTCCCCTGGCCTATAAACCAATCGGTCCATCCTCCTTTCAATCACCCTGTCACTGTCAACTTCCTGCACTCCCTCCTCCTTTCACTTCTGATCAACAGTCCCTCCTACTCCCCTCTGTGATTCAACTACTCCACCGCCATCTATTGTCGCGCCTTCAACACTACCGTACACCATCATCCTTCACCCATAATTGCACCTTCGTCACCATCACGCATCCACCACAACCTCTTCTTCCTCCCTTCATTAACGCGACACACCACGCCTTGCCACGCCATCACCGTCATCACCACCATTGTCTTCCTCTCTTTCATCGAAGGCCAACAGCGGCAGCCCCGGAGCACTCAACGTCACCGCCGAGCCACCGGAAGTCCACCGCTCATCTCAATCACGAAACAACCTTCCGGTAAGTCGTTCTCCTTCGTTTCCGATCCAAACCACTCTCGAGCCCTACCATCACACTCACCCACATCCGACGCAGGTCCGAGGAACCATCGAGAGCCTCCGACGACGCCCAGAACTCCGATCGAAGCTCCGACGCCCGCGAACATCTCGGTGAGCTTCATTCCCTTACTTCTGTTAGCCCGTTTCATTCCTTTCGTTCTTCGGGGTCGGGAAGGGAGTGTGTGAGCTGAGAGTGGATAGCAGGGGGCAAGCTCGAGAGCTCCGACGAGCTTGAGAGCGGTGAGGTCAGCGCGACTTAGTGGGCGTGTACGGGGGCTGGGAACGAGGGCTGTGAACAGGCGAGGGAGCGGACGTGTGGGAGCATGGGGGTGTGAGCGTGCTCGGAGACGAGGGTCCGAGTGAGCAAGGTCGAGGCGGAGCTGAGAGGCGCAGGTCCGACATCGTCGATCTCCATGGCAAGCAAGCAGGCGGGAGCATGACTTCACAAGGGGAAGATGAGCCAGGCGGGCCCCCTGCCCAGTCAGCTCCGTGTGGGTCCACCTATGTTCTTTTAAATTTTGTTTCGTACCGGTTGAGATTTAGCGGGTTCAGTTCGGTTTGGGTTAAAAGCGTTGGTTCTGTTCGGATTTATTTGTTATTTATTAATTAATTTGATTTATTAATTAATTGTTTAACCGATTTTTGATAATTGATTATTTAGAAATCGAATTGTGTGTTGTTGTTTAAAAAGAGTCGGGTTTAAAAGTATATAAATTGAATTATTTTGTAAGGGTTAAAAGCTAATTAAGTCCCTAGAATGATGATTTTAACTATAGTATGTCAGGATTATTTAATCAGATTTTCGGAAGTAGTTTTAAAGATTAAATACTTTATGAATTAGAAATGGCTAAGTATAATTTTGAAGTAATTGTTTTGACTAACAACTGGACTAGCTAGTGAGATTATATGGGTTAAAGTATGATTGAGCCAGTTATGGAAATGACAATGGAATAAGATGGTATAAGATGTTGAGATAAGTAAGATAAAGGATGCTGATGATGCTATGATTAATGGATTGATGAGCATGTTATGTAGTGGTAAATGGATTCCGTTTTGTGCAGTTTACTTATAAATATTATTAATAATTGCTAGATGACCTGTAACCTGCTTGCTTATATCTTGTTGATCTGCTATTCCAGGTAAGTTCTTTAAACTTACTCATGATGGGTGCTCTATGCACTGGGTGTTATATAGTGGGCTAGTGTTCATGCACCATACGACGTAGAATCACGCTTAGGATCTAAAGTGAAAATCATATGATTGCTATATGTCCTTGCAACAGAACGACCATTATCTGTAAGTCCTAGAGTCATTTGCGAGGGTCATAGGACGACCCACTCCCATCAGGCTTAGTCCTCTTTGAGTCATACCTTATATTACGAGATGAGCGTGAATGTTGATGCATATTGATTTATATCGGATTGGAGATGTTATGGTATTGAACACGACCGGTTCCCGCACTAACGAGCATAGGTGCGGGAGTAGAAAACACGGTCGATTCCTTCACTAACGAACATGGGTGCGGGAGTAAAGGGACATGCCACTTGACATTCTGTGTGGATCCATGTATCGCTTTTTGCATTGTATTAAACTGTCATCATATATGTATGATTTAGTATCCGCATCGCATTATGCATTTCATCTTAAGAATATGATGCTTATTATATGCCTCTCAATGTGTGTTTACATACGCGCATGAGTATCCTGATGATTGACCCAGATCCTCCTTTTTTTTTTTTTTAATTCAAGTAACCGTTAGCCGCTATCATTGCTTTTGTGGATGCATGGCGGGTTCATACTTTTGGAGTTAGATCGAGAGGTTGAGAGACCACCACACTTCCTCTCTTTTATACCCCTTTTTCGGATTGTATTTAAACTCAACTTTATTTCTACTTTCGCTCAATTTCACGATTAGAATAAGGCAGGTATTTGGTCCCCAATAGATCCGCGATCTTTAAGGGTTTGAAATCCCTTCTTTTACTACAAATATTTTGTTTTAAAACTCAACCCGTACTCGGATTGCAAGATCTGAACGAAGGTATTTAATCCTTCGAAACGTAACTCGGGTTCCTTAACTTGGGCAGTTACACTCTCCCGAGAGATACCAAGCTGACCATCCACCTCCACCCTCCATTCCGTTGAAGCCTGCAGCTACCCGAGCACCTCCACACCCTCCCGACGTCCGACCCCGCAACCACCACAGTCGGAGCCATCGCGAGCCTCCTTCTTTCCTCCTCCCCATTTTCGTGTTTGAGGGTCAGCCGAGCCACAACGGCTTCGTTCCCTTTTCTTTCCTCGACAAAAACCATATGCATCCTTCACAGTTCCCTCGACGTCGACAAGCAGCGCAAGAGTAGCAACCGACAGTCGAGCCCTCCTTGCTTTTCTATCTCCCCTATTTTTTCTCCCAACCCATTCGGTAGGGCTTATTCCTCCTCCTTTCTCCCTAAAATGGTGTTAAAGCCATTCCTTTATTCTATTTCCCTCCTCCCCAAGCCAAGTTAGGGCATCTCAAGCCTTCGATCAGTCTAACCGAGTTCCGACGAGCGTCCTCCTGCAAGACAACCCCCCTCGGTGAGCTCCTTTTCCTCTCTCTCTCTCTCTCTCTTCCTGGTTTTCGGTTGTGTGTGTGTGTTGGGTAGTCGACTAGTTGGTTTGAGTGCCCATTGCCGTCAGCCAAGCCCTCTCTCTCCATAGTCGACTAGGTGGTTTGAGTCTCCTCCCGTTTTATGTCGAACATAATGGGGAAGAAGAAGGTTGTGGGCCCCCTTCCACCTCCCTTGCCACATCACCTTCCACCTCAGCCGTGGGGCCCCTCCTTTATTCTTTCTCTTTCCCAGCTTTTGATCAGAATTCAAACGGAGGAATGAACTTGCTTTTGGGCCTGATTTTGTGGGCCTATTCTTAAACTCCAAATTTTAAAAGGATTTTTGGGCCTATTATATAAAGAGGGCTCAATATTATATGATTAAAAACAAAGGCTCGATTTTGGTACTTTTATAAAATAAAGGCAGTTTGTACATTCCATCAAAGACTAATTTTACTAAATAAAATTGGTTGGGAATTTTAAGGGGGTTGGAAGTATTTTATGATATTGTTCAAAAGAAAATGGTATTTAAAATATTATATAATATTCTTTGAAATTTAAAAGATAAATATTATTCTTGAGATTAAAGATATAATATTATGGTGATTTAAAACAAATATAATATTATGAGATAGGGAGATTAAAAAGGTATTATCGGATTTAAAAAGGAATTTGACGAGTGATAATGCATATTTCATATAGGCATTATAGGTATTTCTTATTGCATTTAGATAGTGGTTTTGCATATGTTTTAGTCTAGTTTCGTATATTGCTTGTGAAGTATTCGAGTTCGGAATCTTCACCTTTTTAGTGCTTATTCTGCAGAATTACATTCCGACCTTGAATGGACGTTGGAAGAGCTTAAGAGACATGTTTTAGAGCATATGGAGGTTGAGGAAGAGGCCAGAGAGGAGCAAGAAAGTACGATATTGAAGACAATCGAGGAAATCCCGTCACTGTAAGGGCGGCACCCGCCGCCATTTATATGGCGCCCACCATCGGCCAATTTCCAGCGATTGGGATTTTGGATTCGAAGACCATATTTCCTATTAATATATTATTATTTCTACTAGGGTTTTGCCGACTCCTTATGAGTCTGTATTAGGTTTATTTAGTTTATTTCAGTCGTGTGTGGCTATTGTGTGAGACTATGAACACTATTAGAGAGAGAGAGAGAGAGATTTGGCCTATGAGTTACTAACCTCACAGTTTAGCCTGTGATTCGAAGACATGTTTAATTGAATTGTGAGGATTTGATTCTGTTTAGTTATTTATATTCATAGTTATCATCTTGTGCTTATTGATTATATTTCTGTTCCTTTTTATGATTGATCAGCATGTTAGGAATTGCATCTTAGTTATGAATTCGTTATTGTGTTCTTGGTAGCAAACAAAGTATTGAAGTAGTGATATTTCTTTGTCTTTGTAGTGGATGATTTCAATTGATCTATGTTGTGGATATGTCGATTAGGGCGGATTAGGGTTGTTCTGGTTTGTCTTAATTACATTGAATCAATATGCCAATTGGCCTAATTACATGAGTCCTTAATGCTATTCTTTAGTGATATTGAATAAGGTGATTGTATCCCTACGGATCTCTCAACTTTAGTCAAGTAGACATGTGTTTATGAATAATTGATAGATCAATCATAGGACCATGAATCTCAACCATTGTCATAGAATTACAGGTGAAATATTTCTTCTATCTTGTTATCAATCTACTTTGCAATCATAAAGTTGGTTACTTTTACATCTTGTTTATTTACTATAAATCATTATTTGGTCATAAGAGTTCTTGTTAAGTGTTATTGAGTTGGAAATCGCTTCTCCCTGTGGGTTCGACTCTGGACTTAATTGATATACTAGTAGTTGTTTGGTTTATCAAGTGATTGATTGACTAATCTATTGATTTTGTGCTTGAGTTTGGATTATATTACTATTTGGCATAGGGCAAAAGTGACCAAGACGTTCGTCCCGCGTCAAATTCTTGGCGCCGTTGCCGGGGAGAAGAAAGGAGTTTGCTTTCTTTATCTCTTTCATTTACTCTTTCTTTTTGTTTTTGTTTTCATTTTTTCTTTCAGTCTTTTGTGTCCTTGTATGGTTCAAACTAGATATTCTAATTCATTGTCTTTGTCTTTTGATTATGAGCTTGAAAGATCTCTTAGGTTGAAAAGGAGGCTCGAGTTTGATACAAATAAGGAGATGGGAGATGAAGTTGTTAATCCACCAATAAGGACCTTGAGAAACATAAAGAAACCTAATTTGAGTGTTCAACCACTTGCAATTAGCCTTCTTGATCTCCCTGAGGGTTCAAGATTTGAATACAAGTCGAATTGGTTTTCTATTTTACCCTACTTTCATGGATTGCTTGGGGAGGAACCAAACAAGCACCTTGCTACTTTTGTGAGTGTGTGTGATAGACTTAGACCCCAAGGCCTTACCGATGACCAATTGATATTAAGAGTGTTCCCCTTTACCTTGGAAGATTCTACAAGCGATTGGCTTTATTACCTACCCCCAGAAAGCATTACTACTTGGTTGCAATTGAAGAAAGCTTTCCTGCAAAAGTACTTTCATGCGACTCGCCTCAACAAACTTAAGAAGAAGTTGTCCAGTATTGAGCAATCACCTACGGAGAGTTTTTATGAGTATGTTGAGCGGTTCAAGAAGCTTAAGAGTAGTTGTCCATAACATGGTAGATAATCTAACCCTAACATAGATGAAAATAGATAGAAGATAAATAAACTACCCTAAGATAAAAAAATAAATCCAACCCAAAGATGAAAAATAAAGAACCTAACCTAACACAAACAGAATTAACCCAAAAAAAAAGATAGAATTACTTCCCTTCCAAGTTTACCAAAAATCCGGACTCGTCTAGAACACAAGGGCGGCGGGCGTCGTGTGAAGGGCGGCGGGCGCAGTGTCATCAGAACGTGACTCCGTACTCAAATCAAGCAAAGCTCAACTCCAACAAAGGTTCTAACTTACCATCACTCCGATATTCAGCGAAACGATTGACCCTACTTTATTGAATTGAAAAACTAAATGCAAAATTGAAATAATATTACCTAAACTACCTTGGGTTTCCTCCCAAGAAGCGCGGCTTTGTTTCACGTCTTTGGCTCGACGTGATGCATTTCTTGATTAATTTATCCCATCAAGAGCCTTCACACTTGTCCTTTTCAAGACAAGAGGGGGAACTATAAGAATTTATCCAACATACCCATCCATTGCATCAATCAATTCCTTATTGAATTGAGTTACTCCTAGGGGTTGCCCAGAAATTGCAAAATCCTCAACATTGTTAGGAATGGATTTCTCATAGGGAATAACTATATAATCATTTGAATTAGACACATTGTCCTTTAACTTAAACAAATTCTCAATTTTCCTTTCAATATCATCTTTCCCTAATCCAATTTCATCTTTGTTAGAAGACTCAACATTCAAAGATTCAGTTTCAGGAGAAGCATCTAACAAACCATTTGATTCATTCATGTGATCACTTTCATTATAGTCAAGAACATCTACAGAATCATTAGTAGAAGAAACAATAGGCTCAAATATAGAAAACTTAATCTTTCTACCATCAAATTCCATAGTCAGTGAACCTTTAAAACAATCAATCTTAGTCTTAGTCGTTCGCAAAAATAGCCTTCCCAAGATTATTGGGGATTTAGGCATACCTTGTTCCATATCTAGAATAAAAAAATCAGTTGGAAATATCAAATCATTTACCTTAACCAGAATATCCTTAACAACTCCTCTAGGCTTAATACTAGAACGATCAGCGAGTTGTATAGTAACACCAGTTTCAGATAATGCATTGAGACCCAAAAACATGTACAAGTTATAAGACATAACATTGATTGAGGCACCTAGGTCTAACATAGCTTTGGTGAAGCTAGCAATACCTATTGCACATGGAATAGTAAACATACCTGGATCTCCGCTCTTTTTAGGCAATCTTGAAAATGGGATAAAAAAGGGGGCGTTTTATTTATGCCAAATAAAAAAATGACACGCCCGGCCTAAATAATTGTGTGTTTTCTTACATTCCAAATACATACAGTTATTTATGCCGGATATAAAAAACACACGCTCGACATAAATAATATGGTGTTTTTTAAACATACAGTTATTTATGCCGGATAAAAAAAAAAACACACGGCCGACATAAATAATAGAG
Source organism: Persicaria tinctoria (assembly GCA_037127255.1). NCBI lineage: Eukaryota > Viridiplantae > Streptophyta > Magnoliopsida > Caryophyllales > Polygonaceae > Persicaria > Persicaria tinctoria. The sequence continues at coordinate 61,302,216 of JBANSL010000016.1, read as the reverse complement.
TGTTTTTTAACATACAGTTATTTATGCTAGATATTTCTAACATAAGTCCGGCATAAATGAAGTTGTTAAAAAAAAAGCTCATGCTATTTATGCCGGACCTGGAGAAATTACATCCGACATAAATACTCATGCTTTTTTTTATTCTGGCCAGTATAATATGACCTTATATAACGGAAGATTTTCTGGCATATATAGTTTAATGTCATTTTGCAAGAGCGCTTTTCGAATATCAATATAAACCCCTTGTTAAATGTCATCAAAGACATACATAAATACCATCCAAACCATAGCAATAACCACTACAAATCTATTGTTCAAGTTGAACCACCAACATCACATCCGGGGTACAACATATAAATATATCAACCTTAGAACTAAAATGCAAACATGCTAACACAAAAGTAGTCCCTGATAAAGTCAAACGAAAGTAAGTGCATGGCCACATTCGGGTACATATCTTGATAGATGGTCGAGGTCACGAAATGAAAGTCATCTCTCGATGGGCACATGAACTGGAGACAACTTATAGCTCACCTAAAATAAAAATCAGAAAGACATTGTTACGAAAGCTAATAGCTTGAGCTTATTACTTTCCTTTATTCCTTTATTTCAATCAAGAGATCAACTTTCAAAATTAAGGATGTGCAAGGTAGATTCATACTTTATAAAGAGTGAGTGAGTGCACATCAACATGTCCATGAGGTTTTGTCTATGATAAACAGAAACGTGTAAAGGTTCAACACATTTAAGAGAATGGATGATGTGAGAAGTAACTTAATAAATTTTAATATCCGGAAATAAAATTTCTTTTGGACGTTAATGAAAACAAAATGAAATAATCGCCCAAAGACTCCAAACACTAACAGTGTAGGGAAACATACCTGGACTCTGTATTTATTCTTTGGATCCAGAGCCAGTAGTGCATCATTGTCCTCTAGGAAGGCAACTTTCTCCTTAAAATGGGAAAAAAATCCATAAATATTTTAGGAAACCCGGTCCACTAAATCACACCAGGGAAGTATTAAAGACCAAACATGGTACGTGTATTAGAAGTGTCACTTGTGTAGGCTTCATCCCAAAATAAGCATTTGACTCTAAAAGCGCCAATGTGCGTGAATGAGTGTCATCAGAAGTCATTATAGCAAAAGGAATGTCCCTTTGAGATTCACCTATAAAGTTGAAAGGCATAAATTATGCAATCAAAGTGTAAATAAATGGATGGTTTATGCTAAAGTTGAAAGGCATAATTATGCAATCAAGGTTCTTTTACTAAGAAAATAGGTAAATTCTCAGTGCTATCATGCTTGAATCTTGAAAGCAGCATGAGAAATGAAGTAACATACAAAATGAAGCAACTTGCATAAATCATAAGAACTTATGGCACTACAGCCTTCTATGTTCATTGTCAGGAGACAATTGAACCTCCGAAAATGAATAGAATAAGTTCTAAAATCTCTCTCCGAAGCCACTATGATTTAAAATCATCTAAAGTTCTGGGTCCAGTTTTAGAATGGATCTAGAACTTTCTAAATTGAGAAAGATACCCTACCAAAAATAAACGACCCTAGGAATCTAATTTAAAATATGGCTAATGCATTTTAAATAAGGATATATTTTTTATAAATCGGGAATCTTATTAGGGAAGAGGATAGAAAAACAAATGTTTAAAGATGAGTGCACAAGATACAGAATACGAGATACAAGAAAGGTGAAATCAGCTAGTTTAAAGATGAGTGCAAAAGATACAAAATACCAGATATAAGAAAGGTGAAAGAAACTAGTTTTAAGCTGAAGTATACTTTCATATATTTGTAAAAAACTATATTCATCCCTTGTTCAAGTGTATTAATCACTTTCTAGTGAAACTGACCTTTGACTATCTTAGAGCTAGCTTCTTGAAGAGCCATAATAGATTCAATGTATAGCTGCAAGAAACAGGTCCTTGTGCAGGAATCTGATGGAAGAGCCACCTGCAAAGTTATGAGAGAATTAACCCCTTCCCTACTACAAAGAAAAAAAAAAGAAAGAAAGGGAAGTTGTTTGTATAGATCTAAGATACGTATGTTCAACAAAATTGCTCCAAGTTACTGTGGCATCATAGAATACTAGAACCACAAGCAAAAATGAAATTCATTTTTCAACATAACCACTCTTATAATAGGTAATTTTTTAAGTTCAACCACTCTTATAATAGGTAATTTAGTAATAATTGAAAACATGGGTGAAACAGTGAAGTAAATGTACGGAAGGACCAATATATGAAAGTTACTCTAAAGTAGCCAAGTAAATGAAACTATACATTTTAAAAGTTTATTACCTCTTCCGGCCAAGTTAGTAGATATTACATTTCTTAGAATATATTTTTTTTCTCTTGTGGCTAGAGTTTAAAGTTTACTCACTTGTTTCCTTGCAGAGTGGGTCAGTTAATAGTACTAAATCAAGTCCTCTTTTTTGCAGTAAAAATATTTAGTCAACAAGAATGCAAAAAATCTATAGACAAACACTCTTTTAAAGTATTCGATCACCATATTTAAAAGTAACTTGAATCCAAAATGGAGAGGGTAGATTAATGTGGAAACCTGGATATTCCAGGCTAGTCATGTAACTTTTACATTTTAGGTCCACAAGTTGACAACCCATATGAAATAGGGCAATCGCAGCAGAGACTCATGGAACTTTTACATTTGCTTTTTTTTTTTTCAATTATACATGAGACTCAACACATGCAGTGCTATGATAATTTAAATCCATGAACCAATTTTTTAAAACCATATTATGCCACAGATCTTATCTTTAGGTAAAGAATTGGGTAAATTAGCTCAAGTCTACTAAAGAACCAATTTTTGAAAACCATATTAAAACTATATTATGCCACTGATCACCAGCAAAATCAGGAATTTGCTTTCTAAGCACTAAATCAAGAAAAAAAAATGTAAGAAAAAGATGCCCTAAGCAAATATAAATTGGACTAGGACCTATTCACTACATCTAGGTAGAAGTGCCTAAGTGGTTCCTAAGTATTCAAGACGTGTAAAGCTTGCATTCTAAGATCCAAATGTTGTGCACAATAAAGCAAACTCCACACTATAAAGTATAAATGTATAATAGAAGAACCTTGTGGAGGTAGGCTGAAGCAAACAATAACTCTTAGTGTGCATGTGAAAATACCTCCAGTGATTAGTTTCTTGTTCCTCTTTCTTTGATGTTGATGAGAAGATGACTTCACACTAGCTTTTGCAGCTTCACAATTCAATCTTCCTAGAGCAGGATCACCATTAAGTCTTCTACTCAGGCCATTGTATGCTTCAGGCACATCATCAAATGTTTTGTGCGCATTCCATCCCTATTTTTCTTTCCCTTTTTTTCTTTCTTATATTTAGGATGAGAAAGCTTCACTAGAAAATCAACATCTTAAGCTCCCTTGCCTTCAAAACTACCATGTACACTTTCATTATTTATCTTGATTCCATGGTGTTTTCCTTTCACTAGATCTTATTTGGAAAGGTGTAAACAGGAAGAAGTGGTAAGTTGCTATATAATATTTATCAACTAAAATGTTTCAGAAGTGTATGCATTGAAAAAAAATAAGGCAGAACCCACAATTTGCTTCCCTATTGAAATCTGTGTTCGTCGCCTATTATCTTCCAATTTTCCATTATATTTTGGAGAGATTTGAGAAGCCCCTATTTCCTGCAAAGTTTCTGATAGCATCAAAGCTTCTTTATGAGCACCCTCATCCCCTTCCATTTTATATCTAACATACGAGCACTCTTAATTGAAGAAATAGAATTTATACCACTATCTTTTCTCTTTAGAGCACGAATAGGCACACATGGTCCTTTTCCTCACAGGAACATGAAGATGATAGCCTAAACATCAAATAAACTTATTATACTTCTTATGTAAATAAACCTCAAGTTCGCCATGAAAAGAAACAATCAAAACCTTAATGAAAATCATTTTGATACAAAACTCTACAAAATAGAAATGGCATGGATTTAATTATTTGAATCATAAAAACACTCAAGAAAACACAAGAAATTCCACTCAAATCTTAAGTTTACTAGCTTGGATCAAAAGAAAAAGTACAGTTAACATTGAACCCAAAATCTAACTTTGAAGTTACAGTAAGGTTCATAAAGATAAAGGTTTAAATGTTTGCACTAATTCATATGGGTGGTCAACCTCGAACAAAGGGAACGAAATACCTTAGCATCTAAAATGGAGAGGGTAGATTAATGTGGAAACCTGGATATTCCAGGGCATCAATCATGTATGTGCAAGACTCCAGTTTGAACAACTCCATAGAGAATTTAGATTTGACAAAACGAGAAGGGCTTGCAGAGAATTGGACTGAGATCCAAACAAAAGACTAAAAAATGCATAGAATTGAAAATTGAAATGAAGCAACTGATAAGGGATTTAGGGCACAAGGAAAACAGGAAATTATTTAACTAGGATGAAAGCTAGAGAAAACATCTACAATTGCGCCTCTCTCAAGTAGCTGGGTTAAACTCATGCTCACAAAGCAGCTTAACATAATGATTCAAGAGGATCTTAATACGATCAACGATACAAGACTCATCGTCGTTGTTTGGTTTTAGATGGATGTTGTTTGAGATATCTGATAATTCCAGAGGATGTTGTTTGAAACACATACAGTATAGATGCTGAAAAGAATTTTACAACAAACATGGAAACAAGTACATTACAGAAGCTGGTATGGATCAGAAAATTACCAAGAAAAATTTGAGAAGCAAAATGAAGAGAATTAGCAGCAGAGAACTAACCTATCCTCGAACACAAATCTGGGCAGCCAACGCTTCAAGGAGGATCGATTAGGGTCCAATAGGGCCGGCGCTTCAAGAAAGAGAAACAAGGAGCAACAGGGTCGAATTAGGGCCGACGCTTAACAAAGAGGCTTGGGAGGGCCGTCGACGCTTCAACAAAGAGGCATGGGAGGGTTGACGGCGCTTCAACGAAAAGGTCGAGGAACTGAGGGTCGCCAGAAGCAAATGGCTCGATTAGGGCCGCCAAAGAGGAGCGGCCTACAACATCCCGATGAGGACCGCCATAGAGAAGACCTCAGCCTCCAAATGCTCTAAAACATCTCTTACGCTCTTCCAAAGTTCATCCAAGGTCAGAATGTAATTCTCCATAATAAAGACTAAAAAGATGTAGATTCCGAAATCGAATACTTCATAAGCAATATAAGAAACTAGACATAAAAATAAGCAAAACCACTATCTAAATGCAATAAGAAATACCTATAATGCATATATGAAATATGCATTATCAACAGGGGACTTACCTCGGGATTCCAACAATCCCCCTCAGTTTTTTGGTGCGGAATCCCACATTTAAAGCACATATGATGATTGCAAACCTTTTACTTGTACTCGGGGCACAAGATCCTAACTAGGGGTTTCATCCCTCAAAACGTAACCCGGAAATCATAATCCTGGGCCGTTACACATATAAGATCAGCGAAATAAGTACCTGGTTTGATGTGGAAAGTGGAATGAGCATCAATGTCTATAGGAATCGCAAATCTAGAATATGTTGTCCTCAATGTTCTATATATCGGATATATCAGTCAATATATCGACGATATATAGGGGATATTTAGAATCTGCTACGATATCGACATATTGGGTGAAAAATATTAGTCAACGCCATATATGGGGTCAATATCGACGATATATCAGGGATATTTAGTATTGCCAACTTTGATAAGGTAACTTTAGCCTTTATGACTGAAGTAGTTTTTATTTTTTCAAGTCTTTTTTCGTAATTTGGCAATTTAAATATTAATTTTTTCATGTGTATTTTTACATTTTGAAGTATAAATATAATATTTATAGTTAAAATTAGCAAAATCGATAAATATGATATATCTCGATATATAAACTTGACAAAATATCATTTTTACTCCTAAGAAATACGACCCCCAATATGCGATATTTAGAACGTTGGTTGTCTTGCCTTCTAGGATAATAAGAGAAGCAATCCCACTTGAAGCAAATGTTCGAACAATATCCCCTATATAACACATTGCTGTTGACATTAGGGTCTGGCTCTCCAAATTAAAGTTTTACCCGTGCCACCATATCAATATAGAAAGAAAAGACCTCCTACATTTCTAGAAACAACATTAATGATTTCCTCATAAACAACAGATTGTTCATTGGTAAATGTGGCCATTAGTGTCTTATGCTCTTGAGCTAACTTTGCTTTATCGTAATTTAGTTCATCTGGAATAAGCTAATTATAACATTTTGTAATGAGAATATCATCCAGAAGAGTCATTGGATGGTAATTTCTAAGAAAGCTGCAAAGATATTAATGCGTAGATATTATGTTGCAATGATTTCTCAATATCTACAAGAGTGTAGTTTCTCAACTGGGCTTCAGTTAACTGCAAGTCTAAATACAAAAAACATAACATGTCTTTATTTTGTTGTATTTGCAAGACAAAATTAATGATAATATTATGTCTCGTTATGCAATTTAGCATGTGCTATAAAGCTATTATAATATATTTAGTTCAAATCCATCATCGAAGGTGGTTCAAATTAAATTTAGTTGGAAAAAGGTACACATGTGCTATAAAGATATTAATGCATAAATAATTTTCACACGTATAATTTATCAAAAACATATAATACCCATTAACATTTAATGTGAAAACATCTTAATAATTTTAATATGCATATACTTACCTTTCATTCTAAGTCATTTTATTTGACGGTGAAGAATATCATGTGTGAGAAGATGCCATGTTTTCTCTCAAACAAATTCTGGCATGGACAAAGTACCATTTAGTAATAACATATGAAATAAGCTCTTTAAGTAAGAAGGATGGCCCGAAAAGCTAGATTCAACTATAACATTTATGTACTTCTTTTCATCATCTAGAAAGCCTAGTGCATAACACACTTATCTAAAGGAAGAGCTTTTTAAGTGGCATGAGATACATGAAACATCGTTCCAATGGAAAACCCACGTTTTCTTAGAGTTCATTCCCTTTGTTGCTGTTTCCGAGCAAACTTAGTAGGGAACTCGGCATAAGTCAAGCCTCTAGCCTCTTCACACTTCTAATTGCAATCCATCCAAGCCAAGAACATAGTTTTCTAACTTCTAGACTTCTTAACGACATCACTGATGGTATCAGCATCACGAAACACAACATTCTATTGATTGGGCAAATGAAAATTTAACCTTTCAACAGACAAAATTCTATAATGGATACGAAATTCATATATTTGCCAAAGTGCCTCAATTGGAGAGAGATACCTACAAGTTAAAACATAATAATGTGTTAATACGGTCATATTATGTCTAAAGTTATAATGAGATAGATTCATGATGGATAACATACGTGTTGAAAAAAAAGAGATAAATATATGAAAGGGAGTGATACCTTACATCATAGAGCATTTGAATTTCATCAACATCTTTTCCATCTGGATCATCATTTGAAATGGTTGCCATGATTCGATCGTTTACCTTCCTTATGTATTTGGACAAATATTTTATTGACTGAGACTGGTTGCACCCTTTGACATTTATGTGTGCTTGATAATTGAGTTGAATTTTTAGATTGTAAGGAATAACAAATCTGCTATCCAGCTCAAATTTACCATCTTTAACAGTAAGACCATGGTGCGGCTAGAATGTCGCAAAGGTCGATCCCATAGAGAGTGCATGCGACATTGGCTAGCGAAATATGTAAGCAAGAGAATCGTAACAATAGCAAGACATAATAAGATTAATAGGAGCCATGATTGTAAATAAGAGAGAATAATATGATGAGGATATCGCTTCACTTATAATCGCAACATTGGTAACTTCATGATCATTGGGTTGTTTTGGTTATGCTTGGCTATCTTAGTTTCGGTTTGTGCATAGAGTTGTATAGCTTCCTATTCGATCACTATCAACTCCCTAGACTCTTGCATGGGGTTAGAGAAGGAATAAGTCCTTAATCATCTAAGCATGCAATTCATGTAATTCCCGTATAATTTGACATGTCATCTGGTTGTCAAGCTAGCTATTGCTTCCGCTAATAATAACACTCAATTACTTGTCATTACTCTCACATATGCATGATTTCCAACCTGTTCCTCAAGATATGTTTGCTTCTTTATAGGATTATTAAGGTCCGCGATAGCGGATATAGCTATAATCACGTATCACGTTGGTTATCTATCCTTATGGTCAGTTAAGATGAATAAACAACATAAACATGTAGAGAACAAGAGTAATGAATAGCCAAATATGCATAAACCATATATTAACTATATGATAGTATAGAAACAACCCTCACATGTCATAAACCAATGTATTGAAATATAAGGAAAACTATATAAAACGTTTAGCCAAGCATGGCTTACCGAATAGATAAGAAAAGACGAAAGAGGGATATGAGAGATGTGGTGTGTATGAGACGATGTGAAATGGATGAGATTTGAGATGTATTTATAGTTCTAGGAAACCCTAGGAGTCGGCAAAAGTAGGGTAGAAGCAAAGCCCGATTGGCTAGATTCAGCCACTAAGAATATGCTGAGATACATGATCGACGAGTGCCAACTCAGCAGGTGCTTCTGATCATCCACGGGTGCTGCTAGACGGTACACACCGCCTTTGCAAAAGCCTTCTTCTTCACTTCTTCTCATATTGGCTTCTCCGCTTCTTCTCTTGTCTTCATCCTTGATTCTTCCTAGGCTTCAATAGCTTCATAGTGTAGCTTCGCTCATCTCCTTCGGTTCGGTTCCAAGAATCAGCATAAATAGGCATAAAACACGTAGATTTCGAACTTTTCAACTTAAGAGACAACGAGTGCACTTTATCTTAAAAACATGTCTAAATGCAACCTAAAGGACTTAAGAATTACCTAAAATGCCTATACAAATCATAAATTATCAAATCCCCCACACTTACTTTTTGCTAGTCCTCGAGCAAAATAGATTTCAAGACATAATCCATGCATCCCAGAAACATAATTTTTCATGAGATAGCCTTTATCAAAAGCAACATCCTGAGTAAGTGCAAACAATGGTAAAGCTAGTAGACTAACATCCTAGCAAGTATATATGTGATCAAGTTTCCTGCATACCTTATCCATCCAACCTCACAGAGGAAAATGTGTTTCGCTCACTCTCATGTGTTTAGGCTTTAAGATCAACTCTCAACTCAATTCATTACACAAAAATCATCTTAAGCATTGACATTTATATAGCATTCTCTCCACCTAATACTTTAAAACAAATAAGTAGCATCAAGAGGACTTTCGCTCAATGGAAGACTTTAAAGAAGATTCCGTTCGGCGGGGTTATAATGGAACTTGGTATGAAAATAAGGGTAAAGGTCATATATGGCCATGTGGTGCTTTCAATTCCGGGAACTAATATTCCAACTTCCCAACATTCACCAAAAGAACTAAAAATTACACAAGCTTCCATGATGATAAAGCACAACTCTTTCAACCATGCAACTTATTCAACTCTCACATATAGAAAATGAACTAAGGCTCTTTATTGCAATAATGTATCCTTTTTTCCCCTTAAAGCCACCTAATAAAATACAAAATATGAGGAAATAAAGCACATCACATTACATCTTTCTTGAAACTTTTCGACATTAATGCATAGACTATAGCTAACTTTTCATTTCTTAAAATGAATCAACCATCACCAACTCTAAATCCTAATTCTCGGATGGGTTAGGCTTATTATCAGCTAAGGATATATTGTATTTTGTGGATCTTCAAAACAAAAAGTGTAAACGCTTTGTATTAGCTTCAAGCAAAGGTATAATGTAGGGTATATATGAATAAATATGGGCTAAAAGGTGCCTCGATCATATGAAACTTATAAACAATGAATATGTATCATAATTGGTGTCAATAATAAATAATTATGTCAATACTCAGAGATTAAAGCATAAGAAGAGTAATTCACACAACAAAAGCAGAGGGAATAAATGTAATCCTTATAAGGCCGAAAATTCTCACTATGACAAGTTTTTATTGGATTTCAATCATGCCTAGGAACTTAGATCATACATACTCAATTAGGTCTACCTAATGTTTCACATAGAAAAAACCAATTTTATGTGACAAGGCTAAACCAATCCAAAATTTTTATGGATTTATATGATCAATCTTTCAAAAGTATATATTTGAGAACTAACTAAGATAGATGGGTATTTGAATAATGATATATTTTATGCAAGAATGCATGATATTTTTTGTATTTTTGACATTTGCTATTTTTTCTTTTGATTTTCTTAATTTTTTTGTGCATAATGCAAAATAAGTCAAATATGCTCTAAATGCATGCAAAATTAAATAGATTCTAGACTTAGATAAACCCTATCCCCCACACTTTAACCTTCCATTGTCCTCAATGAATAAGCATAGAGAGACAATAAAGAAAAATGAAAATAAAATTTAAAATAAAAGAAAATAAAAGACATAAGGGTAGAATATGGGTGACTAACTGCTTCATTATTCTTGTGGCAAGTAGTACTCGAGAACTTGCCTCATGGATAACGCATGGATCATTTCATCCCTCTTGAGATTTGTATCTGCCATCAATCTTGTTTGCTTCATTTGAGCTTCCCTAATTTCTAAGGAAAGCTTCTCATTTCGCTTCAAATCCCACAACCTCCTATTGATGGATTCCAGGGCAATTGTATATATCTTGTCCCCATTTTCCTTCTTTCCTTTGACAGTGGATGTCATGAGAATTGGTGAAATATAGAAATCTGCCATCTTTTGGACTCTTGGGAGTTTTAGAGGTAAGTAAAGATAATGACTTGCCTTTGTCTTAACTTCCATGTAAAGGGTGGTTTTTGGCCTTCCAAGACATTCAACCTTCTCATATAAGACATAGATAGTAGGAACTCTCCGTCTTTAGTGGGGACGAGGTTGTCGCAGTTGCCTTGCAACCAGTAAGCTAGTAGGGTGATCGATCAGTCCTCCAAACTCAACAATATGGTCCTCGTTTGCATACATCGCCTTTGAGCAAGCATCTATGAACAGTTCCACCCAGTTTGGGATCATGTCTGCCTCCGTGGTTAATAAATAGAGGCACTCCCATTCAGAAAGGGAGATCCTATTGGCGTCTTCATTCTCGAAGAAAGTGTTTTTCAACACCTTCAAACAGATCCTTAGTGGCGGGTGGTTGATTGCGTGTTCCACAACGCCAGTTCCATACCTTGCAGATGTCCATGTTGCCTCTCTTTATGTGACAAACGGATTTGGACCCGTTTTGCCCTTCCACCGTTAGGGAGAAGGTTCGACAATGATGCTAAAAGCTCTTTGACAATCTTCCCATGTGAGTTCAAACTTAGTACCTCGAAGCTTGAAGGAAATTTCAACCTCCCCATTCAATATGAATGTTGCAAGAATTCTCGAACAAGATCGAGGTAGGTGGGTTCCGCTCGATGAAGGAATCCGTACAACCCTCATTTTTCAAGTAATACCTGCACATCTTCATACAAACCTGAAGTGCATAAAAGCAATAGGGTCGAAAAACATTGTTGTAGAGTATTAACAATTTTCAAAGTAGTACCACCTAAAGTGCAGAAAGAAATAGGGTTGGATTCAGGTGGGTTGGCAGAAATGGAGAGCTGCGTTAGGAGCCTTATGTGACAGAAAAGTTCCACTCAAGCTAAAGGGTATGTTTTACAAGGTGGTGGTGAGACCAGCTTTATTATATGGGGTAGAGTGTTGGGCGACAAATAAGGCTCAGGAACAGAAACTCATGGTGTTTGAGATGAGGATGGTCAGGTGGATGTGTGGTTTTACCTTGCGCGACAGAATCAGAAACGAGGCTATTTGAGAAAAGGTAGAAGTGGCTAGTATTCAAGCTAAGTTGCGGGAATCGAGACTCCTATGGTATGGACATGTTAGGAGGAGAGATCCAAATGTGCCGATGTGTAGGTGTGACAACTTGGCTATTGAAAGCGTTCGGCGAGGCAGAGGGCATATAAAGAAGAGTTGGGGTGAAGTGATTAGACATGATATGACCACTCTGTGACTCTCTAAGGAGATGACACGGGACATGATTCAGTGGAGAAGTGTTATATGAGTCGACGAACGCTAGTCGGGGGAAACATCTCTCGCTCATGCTTCCCTTCTATCTCAACTTCCTTTCGTGCATCCTTTCCATCTTTTCATCTTTGTCCCTTTTGCGTTTTATTCTCTTAATGTCCAGTTTCTAGTGGTGTGCTTTTCTCTTTCCTGTGGTGTCCGGTCATGGGTCACTCGAAAACACCATCTCGACGTAGTCGGGGAAAGGGTGCGTACATCTTGACTCCCAAACCCTGCTCTGACCGTGAGATACTGGGTTTGTTGTTGTTGTTTTACCACCTAGTTTTTTTATGGGGTTCTAAATCAACCAGTATAACCATTTTTGTAGCCTTAGACATGATTCAAAAGGGATAGAAAAGATAACATAAGCAATCTCACCAAAAATTTGAGTGAAGACATGAAGAAACACATTACAGCAAGATTGGAGGACACCGATACTCTAGGTTCGTCTATTTTTCGGTTCGTTGAATTCCAACAAAGAAACGCTTCAAATCTTCAACTTTTCTCCTAAATTCAGACCTTTTCTTTGAATTGGCTCGATTGTATGCTCTGAAAGTCAAGAGAAACTAGGTTAGGGCGGTTCAAAGTGGGATGACTTGTATACATAGAAGAGATATAGGATAGAATCTGAGAAAAGGATAAAATTTGATATAGATATGATAGATCTTCAGAGAAATTAGATAAATCAAAAGGGAAAAGATAGAATTTATCTCCTTTATCCAAATCGTAGAAGAAATCTTTGAGTTTGGATCGGATTTGAAGTCGAATTCGCATCCATTATGATCGTATATGGTGTAAAGGATTGGTAAGCCTTTAAAGGATATCAATCTAACTAAACCAAAGTAGGAATAACTATTTATATCAATTGCATTACATTGAATTAGAATAACAATGAAATCATTCCAAGGATCATGAACATCAACCATTGTAAAGAATTGCAGGTGAAGTACTTTCATCATATTGGTAACATCTATGCAATCATTACTACTTTTTACTTATTTGCTTCATTCATCTCAATATTATTCTTGTTTACTTTAAATCATTATTATTAGATACACGAATCTAGTTATCCATGTGGGTTTTACTCTTACTTATCCGCTATACTAATTTATTGGTTAGCTAAAGTTATGATTATTATTTGCATCAGGGACTAGGACCAATGACACATCTATCCTAGCGGTCACCAAATCATGGCACCATTGCTGGGGAGATATTTAGTGTATTTGTGTTGTTTTGTTGATTTTCTTGGGTTCGGACTACTCTGCATGGTCCGGACCGATGCCACTAACTCATCGTCTGTGCTTTTTGATTCAGAAATTGAAAGGTCTTTATCCAGGTTGAGAAGAAGACTAGAATTCAAAAAAGAAGAAGAGATGAATAACGATAATCCCAACAATATGGAGGCAATGGAGAAGTTTTAGTACCACCAAGGACCCTGAGAAGTCTAAAGGAATCTAATCTGAATTCGCAACCACTTGCAATTAGGCTCCCTTCTCTACCTGAGGGGTCAAGATTTGAGTACAAGTCAAATTGGTCAAATATTTTGCCGAGTTTTCATGGGAAGGCAGGAGAGGATCCAAATAAACACCTCACGGAGTTTGCTAGTGTTTGCAATAGACTAAGACCTCAAGACCTAAGTAATGATCAATTGATGCTGAAAGTGTTTCCATTTACTCTAAAGGATGCAACAAGCGATTGGCTCTATTACCGACGTGTAGAGAGCATTACAACTTTGGAAGGATTGAAGAAAGCTTTCCTTCCGAAATACTTTCCTGCCACTCGCCTAAGCACACTCAAGAAGGAATTATCAAGTATAGAGCAATCTCCTACAAAGAGCCTTTATGAGTATGTTGAGAGATTCAAGAAGCTTAAAGGAAGTTGCTCACATCATGGCATACGCGGATGCTCTAGTCCTCTATCTCTATAAGGGTTTGCTTGTTTATGAGCGCATGTCATTAATGCTATAAGTGGAGGAGATGTCTTAGACAACACACCTGAATAGGCAATGCAAATCTTTGAGGACTTGGTTAATGCTTCGCAACAATATGGGAGACACCAAGATGTTAGAGGAGTTCATAGGCCAAACAACTCTCAAGATACTCGCATAGATGATCTTGATAAGCTCGTTGAGATAGTCAAGAACATGGTTCTGCAAATGAATCACAGACAAAACAGCCTAGACCCTGTGGAGTCTACGGAGACTCAAACCATCCTAATGACAGATGCCCACTTGACGGAGGATAAATGTTATTGGTTTTCACCTCGCCAAAGAAATATAATACCTAAACTAACAAACTAACTAGTAAACAAGTATAGAGGATAAGTAAGGGGTCGAACCCACAGAAAAACAAGTACTTCAATACAATGTGTATTTTCAAATAAAGATAGGATATGATATGAATAAAGATAAACACTAAGGAAAGCAAATAGACGATGAGAAAGTTTAGTACAGGTAATAAAAGATAGAAGAGTAGAGTATGTGATTTCGCATACAATTCGCAACATTGGTTGGTTCACTTCGATCCTTGATTGAATTCAATATTATTCTTAAGCTTATGCAGACTAAGCCGAAATCAAAAAGGGAAGCACTGGAAACAACTGGTCGATATCGACCAGACTTAGTCGATATCGAGTATGTCACAAGTCGAAAACGAGCAAGTCGAACACGAGCAACAAAGTCACTTGAGTCAAACAATTCCACTCGACGTCGAGGACTCCTAGTCGACACCGAGTACACATGTCGAGTCCACCAATTACCCGAGCTCGAGTATAATCCGAGAGAAAAAAGTGCTAGTCGACGTCGAGTAAGTCTACTCGAAGTCGAGTACCCCAATGACGAATCCGAGTCCGAGATCAAATGTGTGCCGAGAAGATACACTACTTGCAAGAGAAGATTTGTGGAATTCTATCCATCCACATGAAGATCTATCAATTCCAAGAGGGATCTACCCACATTAGTTCTAGTTTCTTATAAATTTATTTCCTTTTATCATTAAGTTTTATCTTATGTTTTTAGATAGAAAGTTTTAGATATAGATATATTGTTCTTCCCTAGATTAGAAAGTTTTAGATATAGATATATTTCCTTTTATCATTAAGGTTGAACACCATAAGGCTTTAGAGAGCGGAAGTTGTCTGGCTTTGTTTGGTTTGTACTGTATTCAGTTTTATTTAATGCAATTAGTTATTTCTTTTATTATATTGATGTTTGTTATGACGAGAAATGAGTAGTCACCCAACTTCTAGAGTCGGGGTGAGCCCGACGGTAGCCATGTAAGATAATGCGCTAAATGTACAATTTTTTGATGCGATTTCGTCTTCTATTGCAACGACCATGATTATTTTGCGAATGTTGAAGGAGATCCTTATTTGTGTTATTGAAGCGAAAGTGATCTTAATACAACTTGGCTTAATTATGTGAAAAAGGGTTAGTAACACTTAGGGTTTTATGCGAAAGCCTCTATATTCCTATTTGTTAATAACGACTGTTATTTGATGAAAAGGTATGATCTTTTATACCTTATGCATTATTTTATATGGTTATCGTTGTGGTGTTGAAACCCTGATCTTGGAAGTAAAGTTTATTCATTTATTTCCCACCAAATTCATATTTCTGTCTTTTGTTCGTTGCGAAAAGGGTAAGATTTTTGGTTCTATAGTACTCGATTTCGACAACATCTAGTCGATATCGAGTAGGTTTTAGTCGACGTTGAGTAGCTTTTACTCGACATTGCCTGTTTTTTCTTCGTTTGCGCTTTTGTTCCTTATATTTTGCAGTTTTTATTCGACTGAGTGGTCGACGTCGAAGACTCCAGTCGACGTTGAGTACTTCCTGAGACAATTTCGAGAGTTTCTGGACTGAAAAGGCGGGCGCTAACACGCTTCCTCGTGGATCGATCCTGATTGCCTTCTACTACAACTGGAGAAAGTCTTGTATTTATTTGATTGGACTGGAGTTGATTTGCTTTTATTTAGTTTTATTTACTTTAATAGTTGACTTATACTCCTGCAACAACAAAAGATTGTACCTTTAGCGCATTACCTTACATGGGTACCGTCGGGCTCACCCCGACTCTAGAAGTTGGGTGACTACTCGCTTCTCATCATAACAAACATTAATATAATAAAAGAAATAACTAATTGCATTAAATGAAACTGAAGAAAGTACAAACCGAACAAAGCTAGACAACTTCCGCTCTCTTTGCTTCACTCGGCCTCTGTCTGTCTCTCTAGCTCTCGAAAATCTCTAATTGTGACTTGGATTGGCCTCTTGGATCATTCTAAAACCCAGCCCCTAAAGCCTTATTTATAGTGTTAAACCTTAGCTAATCTAGGGAAGAAAAATATATCTATATCTAAAACTTTCTCTCTAAAACCATAAGATAAAACTTAATGATAAAAGAAAATAAATAAATAAGAAAACTAGAACTAATGTGGGTAGATCCCTCTTGGACTTGATAGATCTTCATGTGGGTGGATAGAATTCCTCAAATCTTCTCTTGCAAGTAGTCTATCTTCTTGACACATATTCAATCTCGGACTCGGATTCGTCATTGGAGTACTCGACTTCGAGCAGATTTACTCGACGTCGACTAGCACTTTCTTCTCTCGGATTGTACTCGATCTCGGGCAACTGGTGGACTCGACATGTGTACTTAACGTCGACTAGGAGTACTCGACATCGAGTGGAATTGGTCGTCTCGAGTGACATTGTTGCTTTTGCTCGTGCTCGACTTGCTCGTTTTCGACTTGTGACATACTCGATAACGACTAAGTTTGGTCGATATCGACCAGTTGTGTCGAGTGCTTCCCTCCTTGATTTATGCTCGATTTATCCTGTTTCGGCTGCACCTTGACCTTAGACTTTTAGTAGTTGACTTCGAGCTTTTCATCCTTTCTCCGAATTGCTGTCAAATGCCTTGATTTTTGCGAAATTAAACCGAACCTAGTGTAGACTCCATAATTTGGCAAATAAGTATAAACTACATAGATTCTGTACTATTCAAACCCAAATGAATGAAATGTATACAGAAATCGATATAAAAGTTAATGTAAAACATGACAAATTAGGCTCACAACACTTGCCTAGACTAGATTGTTCCGCAAAGATACTATCACTTATTCAATGTGGCATCACGAAAGAATAGCATAAAGGACCGAGTACTTAGGCCAATTGGCACATCAATTCAACGCAATCCGGAATTAAAAGGAACAACCCAATTAACCATAATTTCATCTACTCTACATAGATCAGTTGTTATTATCCACTACAAAGGCAATAGAAACGTCATTGGATCAATGACTTTGTTTGCTATCGATAGAACAACAATTGATTCATAGTATAGATGTGAATTCTAACTAGATGCGCTGTCATCGAAAGAATAACAAATATAAACAATGAAGATCAAGATGATAAATAAACTCATGAATAGCATAGAAATCAAGTCTCATAATCAACCAACCAAGTCTTGAATCATAGCAAAACCACAAGAATTCTATGTATGCATAACATACCTTGAATCTTGATAATCCATATTTCATATAGGCATTATAGGTATTCTTATTGCAATTAGGTAGTGGTTTTGCTATTGTTTGAGTCTAGTTTCGTATATTGATTGTGAAGTATTCGAGTTCTGAATCTACGCCTTTTTAGTGTTTATTCTGCATAATTACATTCCGTCCTTGAATGGGCTTTGGGAAGAGCTTAAGAGACATGTTTTGGAGCATATAGAGGCTAAGGAGGAAGCTAGAGAGGAGAAAGGAAGCACGACAATTGGAGTTTATTTCATATTATTTTATTCTATTCCTACTAGGGTTTGGCCAACTCTTTGACATACTTTATTAGGTTATTTCAGTTCGATTCGCCATTATCGTAAAGTGGTTGATTATTGTGAGACTATGGACACAATTAGAAAGAGAGAGAATTGGCCTATGAGTTGCTAACCTCATAGTTTTGCATGTGATTCGAAGACATGGTTGTTTGGATTGTGAGGATTAGATTTTATTTGGTTATTCAAATTTATAGTTATCATCTTTTGCTTAATTCTCATATTTATGTTCCTTTCTATGCTTGATCACCATATTAGGAATTGCATCTTAGCAATGAATTCATTTTTGTTTTCTCGATAGCAAACAAAGGTATTGAGATAGTGATGTTTCTTTGTCTTTATAGTGGATGATTTCAATTGATCTATGTTGAGGATATTCGATTAGGGTTGAGTTCGGTATGTGCCTATCAGTCTTAATTGTGTTGAGTCAATGTGCCAATTGTTCTTGATTACTTGAGTCCTTAATGCTATTCTTTAGTGATATTGAATAAGATGAGTGAATTTCTGCGGATCTCTCAACTTTAGTCAAGTAGACCTATGAATATGAATAATTAATAGATCAATCCGAGGACCATGAATTCCAACCATTCTCGGAGAATTGCAGGTGAAATGTTCTTTCTACTTTAATATCAATCTATTTGCAATCATAAATCTGGTTACTTTTACATCTTTGTTACTTGCTACAAATCATTGCTTTGTCATAATAGTCTTTGCTTAGAGTTATTGAATAGGAAATCGCTTTTCCCTGTGGGTTCGACACCGGACTTCATCGCCATACTAGTAGTTATTTGGTTTATCAAGTGATTGATTGCCTAATCTATTGATTTCGGGTTTGAGTTTGGATATTATTACTATTTGGCAAGGGGTGAAAGTGCCAACGACATTTGCCATCCACCAAATTCTTGGTGACGTTGCTGGGGAGAAGAAAAGAGTTTGCTTTTCTTTATCTCTTTCAATTACTCTTTACTTTGAGTCTTTTTGTGTTCTTGTATGGTTCAAACTAGATCTTCTAATTCATTGCCTCTGTCTTTTGATTCCGAGATTGAAAGATCTCTTAGGTTGAAAAGAAAGCTTGAGTTTGAGATGGACAAGGAGATGGCAGAAGAAGAACCATGAGAAACCTAAAGGAACCTAATTTGAGTGCTAAACCACTTGCAATTGGTCTTCCTCCTCTCCCTAAGGGTTCAAGATTTGAGTATAAGTCGAATTGTCTTCTATTTTGCCCTACTTTGATGGATTGCATGGGAAAGAACCAAACAAGCACCTTGCTAACTTTGTGTTTGTGTGTTATAGACTTACACCCCAAGGCCTGAATGATGACCAATTGATGTTGAAAGTTTTCCCCTTTACCTTGAAAGATTCGACAAGTGATTGGGTGCAATTGAAGAAAGTTTTCCTGCAAAAGTACTTTCCCGCCACTCGCCTCAACAAACTGAAGAAGGAGCTATCCAGTATTGAGCAATCACCTACGTAGAGTCTTTATGAGTATGTTGAGCGGTTCAAGAAGCTTAAGGGTAGTTGTCTGCAACATGGTATACCCGAGGATGATCTAGTACTATATCTTTATGAAGGCTTGCTTCACACCGATAAGAGTTTCATCCATGCAACTAGTGGAGGAGATATTTTGGATAAAACACCCCAAGAAGCAATGCAGATTTTTGAAGGGTTGTCTAATGCATCACAACAATATGGGAGACACCAAGGAGTTACAAGAGTTCATAAGTTAGATAGTTCGAGAGATGGTCACAAGAATGATATCGATAGGCTTATGGATATAGTGAACAAGATGGCTATGCAAATGAATCAACCCCATCATCCTAGACCTTGTGATGTTTGTGGACATTAAACTCATCTGAATGACAAGTGTCCCTTTATTCAACAGGACACCACTGAAGTGAATGCTATGGATTATGGATCTCGCTGCAACTTTGGTAACAACTACAATCAGGGCTATAATTCAAACTATCAAAGTGGATTCCACAACAGAGGCCAACAGTAACTAGTTCCTTTTCAGATAGGACAATTTGAGAATCGTCCAAGAAACACTCAACAAGAAGATAGAGATGAGATATTGAGGTTGTTATTGGACAAGATGAGTGTTCAAGAAAAGTTGCTGAGTCAGATGGATAAGGAGATTGGTGAATTGAAAGTGAAATATTCGGGGAAGTTACCATCGCAGGTGGTAGTTAATCCAAAGGAGAATGTGAGTGCCATTATCCTTAGAGGGGGTAAACAAGTGAATGGGCCCACTAGGAATGTTGAAGAAAGGCCTAGGGAAGAAGTTGATTTGGGAAATAAGGAGGGCGAGACGGAATTGGAGACACACTGCATAGACGGCGCTCGTCGCCCATCACCATGGCGCCGTCCGCCTCTTCCTGTTACGGATCCGACTTCTGACGTTGTTCAATCCCCAAGAATTCTTCTAAACAGTGGCTTATGAGGTTTCAAGACTTGCACCACCTTTTCCACATGCCTTAAAGATCCGATCGTAAGTGGGAAGATGAATAAATTCTTTATGACACCTTTGCTCATTGTGAGGTAATATTCCACTTTTCAATTTGATTAAAACTATGCCTCGCTATGTGAAATTTTTGAAAGAACTATGCACGATGAAACGCAAGTAAAGGCTGAGAAATAAAGAAAAGGTAAGTTTAAGTGAGAATGTTTCTGCATTACTTTAGAAATGGTTGCCTGAAAAGTGTGGAGATCGAGGTATGTTTACTATCCCATGTGCAATAAGTAATGCTAGCTTCACCAAAGCTATGTTAGACCTCGGTGCTTCAATCAATGTTATGTCTTATAACTTGTACATGTTTTTTGGGTCTCAATCCATTATCTGAAACTGGTGTTACTATACAATTTGCTGATCGTTCTAGTAATAATCCTAGAAGAGTTGTTGAGGATGTTATGGTTAAGGTAAATGATTTGATATTTCTGGCTGATTTCTTCATTCTACATATGGAAAAAGGTACGCTCGAAACCTCAATTATCTTGTGAAGGCTATTCTTGCGAACGGCTAAGACTAAGATTGATTGTTTTGAAGGTCTACTAACTATGGAATTAGAGAATGAGTTTTCTATATTTGAGCCTATTGTTTCTTCTGTCAATGACTCTATAGATATTCTTGACTCTAATGAAAGTAATCACATGAATGAATCAAATGGTTTGTTAGATGCTTCTGTTGAAACTGAATCTATGAATCTTGAGTTTTCTAACAAAGATGAAATTAGACTAGGGAAAGATGACATTGAGAGGAAAATTGAGAATTTGTTTAAGTCACATGACAGTATGTCTAATTCAAATGATTCTATTGCTATTCCCTATGACAAATCGATTCCTAACAATGTTGAGGCATTTGCAATTGCAGGGCAACCTCTAGGAGTAACTCATTTCAAGAAGGGATTGATCGATGCAATTGATGGATATATTGGAGATGTTCCTAAAGTTCCCCCTCTTGTCTTGAAAAGGACAAGTGTGGTGGGTCTTGGTGGAATAACTTGATCAAAAAATGCATCACGTCGAGCCAAAGACGTGAAACAAAGACGCTTATTGAGAGGCAACGCAAGCTAGTTAAGTAGTATTATTTCTATTTTGCAATTAGTTTTGAATTCAATAAAGTAGGATCAATGGTGTTGCTGAATTTTGGGAGCTACGATAAGTTGAAACCTATGTCCAAGTTGAGATTTGTTTGATTTGGAGTACGGAGTCACATTTTGTGGACACGACACCTGCCGCCCGCCGCCCCTCGTCCGCCTGACGAATCTGAGTTTTGATAAACTTGGAAGAGAAGTTTCTATCTTTTTTATTTTTTGTTATTTTTCATTTTAGGTTTGTTTTATTTATCTTATTACGATTAGATTATTTTATTTTTATTTTGTTTTAGGTTAGATTATTTTCTATCTAGTTTTACGATTAGATTATTTTCTATCTATCTTAGGTTAATTCATTTTATCTTTTATTTATTTTCTATCTATGTCAGGATTAGATTATTCTTTTAGGTTAGTTTCCTTATTTCCTTATTTCTAAATTTAGAGTTTCAATCTTTTCCTTATTTTCTATTATATCTAGTTCTAATATTTTCTATTTTTCTTTTTGATAGATTTTCCCTCTCTAACTCACCATATATTGTTCCTCCTTATTTTGAATCATTCAAGCTTGCTCAAAAAATCTACAAAACCCAAAATCCTACTTGAATACATTCCAAAAACCTAAAGCCTTGTGTTTCAATTGATTCTATCCACCAAAACACTCTCCACCATTACCCTACATCCACTAAAACTCAACCATTCCCATACCATTCCCTTACCTATCACCAAAGAACCCTTTGAAACCAAGTTGTTCGTGAAAGTTTCATCTTTGGAGGGGTGTGGACGTTGGCTTTCCTACGTTTCCACTCGGATTTGAGGTTCTTAGTACATAGCAGCTGCCGCCCCAAACACGGCACCCGCCGTCCCTGCAAAGAGCCCGTCTTTTGGTCATTTATGTGGTTTTTCTTTGGTTTTTCCATCGAGTTGCATCATGTCTTCTGCTCCTGTTAGGAAGAAGCACCATTGGCTGTCTTGGGAAGAAAAGGATCGTTGCTTCAAGCTTGAAAAGAGGGAGTATGAATCCACCATATTCTTTCATCATCCGACGTTGAAGAATTTGGGAATTGTATAGGAGGTCTATCGACTCCTTAGAGAAGGAGGATTGAGCTATTTCTTGGATGTAGCTGATTTTACCTATCCGGCATTAGTGAGAGGGTTCTTGGCTACCCTGGATTATCGTTCTGATATGGAGATTCATTTTCAGCCGAGGAATCGGAAGTTCGTGGTAACTAAGGATCTCATTACACAAGCTTTTGGTGTTACCAAAACGTCTACTGATGCGAAATTTGGTGACGAGTTGTCTGCTCCAAATCCTCTTAACATGTGGAAGGAGGCTACAGATTAGTTCTTTGAGATGAGCCGACAACGTTGTTCATCCACGATTACTCATCCTGCTTTGAGGTTATACTATTTAGTACTCTATAACTCTTTTTTGGGTGTGGAGAGTTCTTCCATTGTTACTATGATAGCCTGGAGCTATATTTGTTGCTTGACTCCGGGAGGGGTGCATATCCCTGACTGGTTCAGCTATTTTTGGGAAACTGTATTGAGGTGACTCGAGCTACTCATTTGAGGCATGAACGCCTTATTGTTTTCGAAGGTTTGATATCGCTGATTGCTCGCCGAGTGGGTGTTTGTCTTGATGATCTGCATCCTCTCGATGGAAAGAAAGTTTACAATCTTGCCAACCTGGAGTGGTGAGGCATGACTGAGTGGGCCCATCGTCCAGATGGAACATGGTGTTTCAAATGGAAGTCAGGACTAGGAGAGGAGCATCATAATTATCTACCTACGGAACTACCATGTTGCCTGAGGATGTCTAATTTTAGTCTCGATCACAACAAGTTTCCATTGGATCCTGATGATGAGCACAGTCTAGAGAGACGATGGTCTATGGTTACTAGTGAGGCCACTGATGAGGAGGCCATTGATCATGAGCCTGCTGAGATTATAGAAGAAGAGGTAGTAGTGATGTGATCTTATTACCATATGGGCCCAAGTCTCACGAAATCTCAATTGAGAAAACAGCTTGGCGATACATCGATATTTTGGATCCACCGAACTGTATAAAATTCCGATTGAAGCCTATGAGCACTTGTTGGAAAGATATTTTAAGTGGATACAATTTCCATGAAGAACACTGTTTCCAAATAAGCATTGAAGATGACCGAAAATGTTGATCTTTACAACAACATGAAATCTGGCAGCTTGTGAGAAGTGCGTTTATTGAAGACGGAACGCATTCAATGAAACTGAATAAATTGGTGCAATCAAAATGCATATTTTAATATGTATTGATGGTGTTGAAGGTTGTCGACTATTCGCCTTTCTGCCCCTTGGTTTCCGACCTCCTTTTCCATCAATTCGAGGGACCTTTTATATTATCCGTTCAATAAGTGTTTTAGCTAGCCTTTCGCCTTTCATTTAGTATTGTTTTTCCTATATAAAGAGCTTGTATGCTCACTTAGAAAGAAGATTTGAGATTAATGAAAAGTGTGTTTCCTTTGAATCGAGATGATTCTAAATTGTTGTTGGTGAGATGCCTTGAACGCCCTCTGAGGTGAGATGCCAAAGAGAAACCCGTTTGTTGAATCATTACCGGTGAGATGCTTGTGATTGATTCCCAAACAAAGACTCAATCATTCAAAAGTGAGATTCCGACGTTTGAGAGAGATCTTGTGGTGAGATGCTCCAAGATCTAGCAATCCATATCCTTGTCTTTTATTTTCTATAAATCCCCAAAAATCACCCCACAAAAAGAGTGTTCGAGAGTTCGAGGCTTGGTCGATCGATCCTTCGGGCTTCATCAAGTAGTAAGAGAAGAAGTTGTCGGAGATGACGATGATCCTATACATGTCAGTTTGGATGATCTTGAGCGTCGATTTGCTGATTTTGAGGCAAGCACTTCTGACACGCTCGGTAGTCTTTCAGAGAAGCTCTCGAGTCTACATAACACGATATTGATTGCCCTTCAAGACATCAATCAGCAGTTTGGACCTCATACCCCGCCTTCACAGTAATTGGTTAGTCATTTGCTTCCTTCAAACCCTTTAATTTATTTTTCATTGTTCCTTTTGGTGTTTGATAATGCATATTTCATATAGGCATTATAGGTGTTTCTTATTGCTATTAGGTAATGGTTTTCTTATGTTTTGAGTCTAGTTCCATATATTACTTGTGAAGTATTCGAGTTCGGAATCTATTCGTTTTTAGTGTTTATTCTACAGAATTACATTCCGACCTTGAATGGACTTTGGGAAGAGCTTAAGAAACATGTTTTGGAGCATATGGAGGCTACGAAAGAGCTAAGAAAGAGCAAGGAGGCACGACATTGGAATTCGTTGAATGAAATTGAAGAACGTCGGACATTGCAGAGACGGCGCCCGCCGCCCCTTGCACGGCGCCCGCCGTGACCCCAGATTCCGGAAACACGGTTTTGGATCCAAAGACCACTATTTTATATTATTTTATATTATTTCCTACCAGGGTTTGGCTGACCTTCGGGAGGCTTTATTAGTTGTTTTTAAGTTCATTTGAGCGTGGATGATGTTAATGGTTGGTTTGAGAGAGACTATGAACTCAATTAGAGAGATAGGGAATTGACCTATGAGTTGCTAAACTCATAGTTTCGCTTGTGATTCGAAGACATGGTTGTTTGGATTGTGAGGATTTGATTCTATTTGATTATTTATGTTCTTAGTTATCATCTTGTGCTTAATTTATATTTGTGTTCCTTTCTATGCCTGATCAACATGTTAGGAATTGAATCTTTAGCTATGAATTCGTTGTTATTTTCTCGTAGCAAACAAAGTCATTGATGATAGGGATGTGTTCCTTTCTATGTTGAAGATATTCGATTAGGATTGAGTTTGGTATGCGCGTATTAGTTTTAATTGTGTAGAGTTAATGTGTCAATTGGTCTTGATTACTTGAGTTTTGAACGCTATTCTTTAGTGATATTGAATAAGATGACTGAATATCTGCGGATCTCTCAACTTTAGTCAATTAGACCTAAGAATATGAATAATTGATAGATCAATCCGAGGACCATGAATTCCAACCATTGACAGATAATTACAGGTGAAATGTTCTTTCTACTTTGATATATATTTGCTTTGTGATTTGCAATCTGGTTACTTTTTCATATTGGCTATTTTTAAAGAATTGTTGCTTTGCTATAAGAGTGTTTGTTTGGAGTTATTGAATAGGAAATCTTTCTCCCTGTGGATTCGATACCGGACTTCATCACTATAATAGTAGTTATTTAGTTTATCAAGTGATTGGTTGCCTAATCTATTGACTGTGCGTTTAAGTTTGGATATTATTACTATTTGGAAAAGGGCGATAGTGCCAACGACATTCGTCCAACACCAAATCCTTGGCGCCGTTGCTGGGGAGAAGAAAGAAGTTTGCTTTTCTATACTTTTTTCAATTACTCTTTACTTTGAGTGTGTTGTGTCTTTGTATGGTTCAACCTAGATCTTCAAATTCATCACTTTTGCCTTTTGATCCCGAGATTGAAAGATCTATTAGGTTGAAGAGGAAGCTTCTGTTTGAGGTAGACAAGGAGATCGATGGCAGCGAACGTTGTTGTTAATCCGCCAAGAAGGACCCTGAGAAACCTAAAGGAACCTGATTTGAGTGCTCAACCACTTGCAATTAGTCTTCCTGATCTCCATGAGGGTTCAAGATTTGAGTACAAGTCGAATTGGTCATCTATTTTTCCCTACTTTCATGAATTGCCTGGGAAGAAGCAAACAAGCACCTTGCTACATTTGTGAGTGTGTGTGATATAGACTGAGAATCCAAGGCCTGTCTGACGACCAATTGATGCTGAGATTATTTGTAACAGCCCGAGATTATTCTTCCCCAGTTACGTTTCGAGGGATGAAACCCCTCGTTAGGATCTTGCGCCACGAGTACAAGTTGAAGGTTTGAAACCGAAGATTTGTAGTTTAAAGTGGGATTTCGCACCCAAATCCGGAAAGTCCATTTGAGACCTCGGGGTAAACCCATTTATCTGTCCGAATCTACAACGCGGAAAACCTTTTATGATGCAAAAGGCATAAGTTCTGAAAATGATACAACCAGTGCCACGGCAGAGCCGGGTCAAAACAGAGTATAAGTAGGGAGAAATCCCAAAAGCATGAATCTGGTGAAGTCAAGTTTCAAACACTCACTCTCCGCCATATGAATGGATCCCGTCATAACAGCACAAAATAAAGCAGTTTATCGGGTACCTGAAATTATACCACCAAGTCAGGCCAAGAGTCTGATCGCGGGTCCTCTGACCGCGCTGAGGACATCTAATACGCATATACCTAGAATAAAGGATGCCTTCAGGCAGTACTGAAATATTAACCACACTATCATGTTCCTAATTCATAAGTGCAGAATATTAAGTAGGGCCTTAACAAAGAATACCAAGTGGTATATCCCTCTTCTACCACCACCCCCCTTCCACGTAGGGTTGAGACTGGCTAGTTCGATTCTATAGCATCTCAAATCTCATCATCATATCGTGGATCTTGTGAAAAGAAAATAATAATGCTGATAATAGTAAAGGTGTTCCAACGATTTGAATGACTCAAAACGAAACCCGATGGGACTAGGCTGCCCTATGACCCTAGCAGGGACTCTAGGACTTATAAATAATGGTCGTTCTATATTCAAACGCATACAGAATAAGAATGCTCATTCGTAAGTGCAATTCCTAAGCATGATACTAAATGACATGCTTTTATGCATATGCAACACCTACATATTATATGACACATCAAGCAGGAGGTACTGGTTACTGAGTAAGCTCCGGAGGGCTTACTTGGCTAGAAGATCGGCAAAATAGGAATCCAACACACAGTAGTCACAATCACCGAGTTTCACCTAAGTACAGAACGATAATACACTGATTATACGTCACTAGCCTCTCCGAACACATACAACACACATGCATACAAGCAGATAATAAACAAGCTCGCATCAACCATACTTTCAGTTCATCACGATCAACCATCTCTTATCTCATACCATTCATCATAACTTGCCAACTCATAAATTTAAAATAACCTCCCTATGATACTTAGCCAAATTCGCATATTACTATTTCATACTCATACTTTCCATGATGATATATATATCGTTATCATCACAATATCATGCTATTAGTCATACATATCATACTGTTAGTCAAACGATCATATTACCATGCTAGTTAGTCATTGAATAAGTCTGATTCCCAAGTTAGTTTCAAAACCGTTTCAAATCCTAGTTAAATAGTTAAGTATTCCGGCCCTTGAAAATACTCGCTAAATTCTTTTTTTTTTCATTTATTTATTAAATTACTTTTCGACTTTTTATAAAATCTCCAAAAATAATATTTTTATATCTTAATCCCCAAATAATATTATATGATATTTTAAATACCATTTATTAAATATCTTTATAAATTATTTCCAAATTCCCTAAAATCCCAACCATTTTTATTTAATAAACCAACCCTTATAATTTTCACAAAATAATATTTTATCTTTTAAAACCTCAAATAATATTATATAACATATTTTAATTACCGATAAATAGTTAAATAAATTAACAAATAAACCCGAACCGAACCGAACCCATAATATTAATCCCAACCAGTTAAAATGTTAAAAAAAACAATCTGGAAGGTCCAGGGCCCACAAGTGATGCGCGTCAGCTTCATCATCTTCCCAATCCAAGAGAGAGTCCGAGCCCGCTGGTCTCGACCCGTTCCCGCCGGCTCGTCTCTCAGCTCCCATTGGGTCGCTCGCTCGTCTCACAGCTGCTCGCCCGCGCCCGCGCTCGCTCAGTCTCGCCTCTTCCCACTGCTGCTTGCTCTCTCGTCCGTGACTCTACACTACAAAAAAAATTTAAATTTGCCTCGGAAAAATGTCGTGGCAAAAGGCCTCTCTGTGGTGGAAAAAGGCTTCTAGCTTCGGCACTGCAACGGCAAATGGGGGGGTGGCAAATCGGGCGGTGGAAAAATTTGATAGCTTTGGCTACTAGCCATCGCAAGATATTAGCCACGGAAAAAACAACGGCAAGGCGACCCCAGACGATAGGCATGACACATTCGCCACGGCAAGTAGCCGTAGCTAAAGTGGGTGGAAATTTTAAAAAAAAAACATGCTTTTTAGCCCGGATTCTCAAGACCCGGGCTAAAAAGTCCAATATTTTTTAAAAAAATATACAAAATTTACATATATAATAAATTTCATTAATTAAAAAAAATTACATCTCCAATAAAATGTTAAAAACTACATGATTTATATAAAATAATTATACATAATTATAAAATTTACATTTTTTCATTGCATCTAAACACTTCACCATGCAAATGTGAGCCTCCACCTAACATGAGCAAAGAGTATCAAATGACATTTGAACTCTACATATCCTGCATGAAAAAAAAACAGCAGATTGATCAAATAGAGCATTTACATCTTCATATCAAGCAATTAAATTCACTGAAAATAAACTTTTTGTTGTCCAAGTGACTAACAATAAGCAAACACAATGTAAGTGATATGAGTCCATGATCTAATTGTTTTCTGTTGCTACAAGTGCAAACACTAAATAACGACTAGAGGCATAAGATATCATCAGAAACACCAATCAAATCATGAGTTTTTTTCACATGAACACCAAATCGAATCTTGGATTCGAAACATCAAACCAATTCACTGAGTAGAATTGAATGAATAAAATTCAATGAAAATATAGATAAGAAATTAAGCGAAATTCCCCAGATTTAAGATTTCATAGGTCAATCTTAAACTAGTTTTCTATCATGTTCTTTAATCAAACTAAACATATTCATTTAGATCTTCATGCCCTAAAAAAAAGAAATTTCTAGACAACTAATTCTATATGAAAAAAGGAGAGGAAACAACAGCATCATATATTCCGCTGCCTTACCATGTTTCATATTTACGAGCAATTACCCACATAGAAGGGTGAAAGATTCATGTTGTTCACAATGTAAGTAAATCTTAAAAAGTTATTGTCCATGTAAATATATAGTTAGCCATGCATTTCACATAATTATTACCACAGATGTTCATAGGAATTAGCCAATTTCTAGGCAAAATAATTTCATAGGAACTGTTAAGGTTCACTTACATGCACACTTTGCATCTGTTGAAGGTCTGCAACTACCTCTTGCCTAGACTGCAGGAAAGGGGTCAAGAAGTGAAACAGATGAGAGATACATTCATAAATATTGAACACGGTAAGGTGCAGCTGATCAAAAAAGAACTTGTAGGTCAAGCACCCAGGCAAAGCCTACACGCTTGCATAAAGTGAGACTGCATAAAGTGAGACAAAGAAAAATTAATACTTTGATTGTTACCTAGAAAACAACTTCAATAGCAAGTGTAAGACTAGTCAAGATTATCGAGACTGGATAATCTTGATGTGTTTGTGCTGCTCCATAAACACATCAAGACCCATGTCGATAAATTTGCATGATCGAACAACAGAATTCAAAATTGACAGAAAAGCTAATTAATTTTGGCATTCTTAATAGGGGAAAAAAATTTCTCACATGAATGTCTCTGCCAAAGATGAAATCAAATGGAAAAACATGGACACAAACTGTTGCTCACAATGCCAGTGAACAACTTAGTTACTCACAATGCAAGTAAACAATATTGAAAAATACCAGAGAGACCAAGCCCCTCTCTCAGCATATACCTACAAGCCAAGCAAGCAAATCTAAATTGTGTCTAGACTAGCGGAACATTGAAGCCACAAAAAGGTAGAAATCATGTATAAGAAATAGGGGAAATAAGACAACAAGGCAGAATTCCAAGTTATGTAGACTGCACAGTGCACAGATAATGGAAATGTTGAAGGAAAAACTAAAATCTAAAAGCTCAAAGAAATATTTTGCTATTACTAAAATGTTATGTGCACAAGTCTTGAATTTGATGGCTAATATAAGCTATTAAAAATGGTTACTCTGTGAAAATTCAAAAGGGTACATGGAGTTTGTGGATGACAAGTTTGAATGATCAAACTATATTAAAAGGGGTTTTCAAATTCAAAGAAGGGTGGTGGCTTATCTGTAAGAAGCTTACTCAATATTGAAGGGTTTATTGTCATTCTCAAGCCTATGTAAAAGATCTTTTAGCTCAAATCTGAATTGACCAATGCATGTAAACGCTCGGATTTATAAATATAAATCTTTCGGAAAAAGAGAATTAAAAATGAATTTAAATCGAATTAAAAGCTTGTTTAACGGATTCCGACCCGAATTTAAAATAATTATTGGATAACGATATCTTTTATGTTTTAAAAATCTAATTGATCGAGTAAGCGAAATTCAGGGAAACTAACATTCGGGAACTAATTTCAAGGTTCGAAATTCACGTATTCGGAATTTATTTTTTTAGGTATTTGTTTAACCAGTTCAACACTCATCCTCACCCACCCCCTCACCTCACCATGCCCTTTCAAATCCATCACTCTCCCCCATCCCCATCCCCATTCTGATGATCATCACCAAACCCCCTCCCATCATCTGCTTCACCACTTCCCTACACCATCACTGTCATTACTCATTAACCATCACCACTCCGCTCTCTCTTCTGCTCACCATCATCATCATTGTTCATCGCCACCATCCCTCATCCTTGTGAGCTGCACAGCCAAGGCACTCATCCTCTCCTCTTCTTCCGCCCAAACCCTCTCCTTTCTCCTCCTTGAGCCGCCGACAACACAATCGCCATACGTCCTCCACCCATTTGTTCATCCCTGTTCTGAAGAGCAGCAGGTTTGGCCTTGCTCCATCCGTTCCACCTCCATCCAGCATCCCTACAGCATCCCTCGGAGCCACCACCAGTAGCCGGAGCAGCCTAGAAGCTCCCCAGCGCCACCGCAAGCCTCCGTCGCCACGTTCGAGCGCGAACAATCTTCCGGTAAGCCGTTCTCCATCGTTTCCGATCACAATCACCCCCGAGCTCCTCCATCACACTCATCCACGTCCAGCGCAGGTTCAACGAGCCATTGCGAGCCACCGACGACGTCCAGAACTCCGATCGCAGCTCCGACGTCCGCGAAATCACCTCGGTGAGCTTCCGTAGCTTCGTTCTCTTCCTTGTTTTAATTTCGTCCTTCATTGTCCGCTTAGAGTAGTCGGGGAGAGTGAGCGAGAGCCGATATCGAGAGTTGGATGAGATTGAGAGGCTTCGGCAAGCTCGAGGGCGGCGAAGTCGCATCGCGTCCGACTTGTGTGCTATGTGGGTGAGGACGAGAGCAGACGAACGAGCTAGCGAGGCGAGGTGGAGCTGAGCGCAGAGCAATGCTAGCGAAGGAGGCCGGGAGGTGGAGCTTAGGCTCACCGGCGGGATTCCTCGGCGGAGCAGGCAACCATGGCGGGGCGGGATCTCCATTTGAAATCAAGAAGGAGATGCAAATATGGCATCGTGGGGCCCCCGGTTTAGTTATATATATTTTGTTTAGTATTTAACTGGTTGGGTTTTTATTTACGGTTCGGTTCGGTTGGTTTTAAATCGGTTCGATTCGGTACGGTTCGGGTTATCCGTTTATTATTTAACTAATTAACGGTAATTAAAATATATTATAATAGTAATTTAGGATTTTAAAGATAAAGTATTAATTTTGGATATTTATAAAGGGTTAATTTTTAACGGTTTGGATTTTAGGGGATTTGGAAATAACTTATAAG
Organism: Persicaria tinctoria; assembly: GCA_037127255.1. Lineage (NCBI taxonomy): Eukaryota > Viridiplantae > Streptophyta > Magnoliopsida > Caryophyllales > Polygonaceae > Persicaria > Persicaria tinctoria. Next base: position 61,269,990 of record JBANSL010000016.1, on the reverse strand, counting down.
GATGTTTTATTAAATGGTGTTTTATAATATGATATCTATAATAATAATTGGGATTTAACATAAATAAGTTGGACTTTCCTGTTAGAAAATAATTTAGAAAAAAATTTCAAGGTTGGAAAGTAGTCTAATAAATAAATTAAAAAGAGAATTCGACGAGTATTTTAAGGGTCGGAAGAAATAACTATTTAACTGGGATTTGAAACGGTTTTGGAACTAAATTAGGAATAAGACTTATTCGTTTGACTAACTAGCATGATAATATGATCGTTTGACTAACAATATCATATGTATGACTAATAGCATGACTTGTGGTGAATTATTATATGAGATTAAATGTTGGATAATTATGACGATCTGGTAGGATTTTAAATCACACAAATTATGCCTTATGATTTTGATGAACCGTTGAGGTATATGCGGAAATGACATATATGAACATGCAGAATTAGTTGAATGATTTATGGAGAACGATGTGGTCTTGAGGAGTGGATGATTCGATGAAATGACTTTCATAATATGTTACTTGTTCTATTAATTGAGGTGTGCTTGAGTGCTTAATAGTTGAATGTAGACTTATGTATATTTAATTATGTACTAGGTGATACTCTGTGATTGTGAATACTGTGTGATGGATTGTTCTGTTGCTGGTCTGCTAGCCAGGTAAGTACCTCCGGGGCTTACTCAGTAACCAGTACCTCCTGTCTGATGTGTCATATAGTATGTAGGTGTTTCATATGCATAAGAGCATGCCATGTAGTATCATGCTTAGGAATTGCACTTATAAATGACCATTCTTATTCTGTATGCGTTTGAATACAGAACGGCCATTATCTGTGAGTCCTAGAGTCCTTTCTAGGGTCATAGGGCAGCCCAGATTCATCGGGTGTTGCCCTCCTTGAGTTATATATATATATATATATATATATATATATATATATATATATATATATATATATATATATATATATATATATATATATATATATATATATCACGAGATACGAGATGAGCATGAGATGCGATATGATGATGAGATTTGATATGCTATAGTATCGAACTGGCCAGTCTCAACCCTATCTGGAAGAGGGGTGGTGGTAGAAGGGGGATATAACACTTGGTATTCTTTGTTAAGGCCTTACTTAATATTCTACATATATGAATTAGGATCATGATAGTGTGGTTAAGATTTCAGTACTGCATGAAGGCATCCTTTATTCTAGGTATAGGCGTATTATATGTCCTTAGCGCGGTCAGAGGACCCGTAGGCGGACTCTTGGCCTGACTTGGTGGTATAGTTTCAGGTGCCCGATACACTGCTGGATTTTGTGCTGTTATGACGGGGTCTATTCTTATGGCGGAGAGTGAGTGTTTTAAACCTGACTTCACCAGATTCATGCTTTTGGGATTTCTCCCTAATTGTACTCTGTTTTGACCCGGCTCTTCCGCGGCACTGGTTGTATCATTTTCAGAACTTATGCCCTTTGCATGATAACGGATTTCCTACGTTGTAGACTTAGGACAGGTACAGGGGTTTACCCCGGGGTCCCCAACGGACCTTCCGGATTTGGGTGCGAAATCCCACTTTAAACTGCACGTCTTCGATTTCAAACCTTCAACCTGTACTCGGGGCGCAAGATCCTAACGAGGGGTTTCATCCCTCGAAACGTAACTCGGGAATCATAATCCCGGGCTGTTACAAAAGTGGTATCAGAGCTGAGGTTTCGCAATCCGAGTACAATAGGTTGAAGATGTTTTGAAAAGCGCCCAATGTTTTCAAATGGTTTTGGAAAATATTTTATAAAGGGCAAAATGAATTTAATTGGACTTAAAACCTAAAATGAATAAAGGGGAAATAATCTCGTGGGTAGAGACTCAAGCGGTAGACATCCCTTATGGATGTAGAATTCGGGGAACGGTAGGCAATATACTAACTTTTATTTACAGATGGGCCTAGAAGACTCCAAGGAACACCACGGAGGTTGGAGTGTTGAGGTAGGAAGCTGTGAAGTTTTGCCCCTCTCGTCAGTCGTCCCTCGAAGGACGACATAGATCGTCTCTATGCTTACGTATATATATATATATATATATATATATGCAATTTGGCCTGACGGTGATCCTCCTCGAAGCGGATCATATTAATCTTGTTGATTGCTTCCGTGATGAGTGTTCTATTGTGCTTAGGATAGCGAACTAATCAGTATGTCTTGACTTGAATCATGTGTTGAATAACTGTGCAAACGAGATAGTGGGAGAAAACCTGTTCCCGTCTTGTCGGAATAGCCTTGCAATAACTCAAACACCCTGATGGTTCTAAACTCCATCTTCTGCCCCCACCAAAACATCTAGGCATGTTAGCAAGGGTCGAGAAGCATCCGCTCCCCTATTTAGAGTCTTGTTTCGTATCCCACCATCGATGCTTCTATCGCGTCTCGTACCTGTGATTGGGGTCTTTCACGGGAAATTTGGGTCGGTCAACTGAATACCTTCGGAAATCGTGTCGGATGTGAGGGTTACCTGAGTATGTTAGTGGGAGTCAGGATTTAAATCATTTCGAGATAGAAGTGAGTTGTCTTATGGAGTCATCCCTTTCGATCTTCGTAATGGCCAACCATGTCTTCTTGACACAAGAGTCTAAACACGAGTTCTACCCTCACCTCTGTGAAACAACGTAAATGTCCTAACCCAGCGAGTCATACTAGTGCCTCACGGGGAAATAGGGTGATGAGTCGGTGAATGGCCTTGGAGAATTCTTTCGGTTATAGTAGTAGTCATTTTTTTGGTTGCATGACATAGTATATTGATGTATTTTAGCATGACTTGCCTGGTATCTTGCACGGTTGCTCTTATGAGGCGATGTATGTGTCATATGTATGGAACTTCCAGGATTATTGTCTTCCCATGAATTAGGCCCATGGTAGTGTGGTCAACTCTCGTTGTATCATGTATGTTTAATATATGAGATGATTGTCCTAGCATGCTGAATTAATCTAATTAGACCATGTTGATTGTGTATATGTTTAATGAACATTTCTAGTATCATGTAGGACTTATGTCTCTATTATAGCCCCTCGTATGATCATGTGTCATCCTTGTCATACTATGTGAATATGGATGTATATGATGTGATAGGTACTTCCTAGCGTGCTTGCCTTGGCCCCATGATATTACGACCTGCTTATGTGTATTTAACTGAGTGATAAGTCATGTATATAATGTCCTTTGATGTTGTTAAAACTAATGCAACTTATGCCACGCATGCCCCATATCCGTTCGTGCATGTATGTTCTTAGTATATCAAGCACGATTAATGAATGAAATGATAGGTTGCTAGCTTCTTCTGTGAACGTGTAAAGTGGATGAGATGAACATGTTATGAATGCATAAATCGCTACTCCTTGAGATAGGTGCATGTTAGTGTGCAATAATGTGATGATATTCGTGACTATTATGTGTCTACGTACCACAGTTATAACTTCATGGAATACCCTAAGGGCATCGTTGTAACTCTCGGGTTAGGATCTTCTCCTTGGTCTCGTCGTCCCTAGTCATGGTCCATGTCTGAACTCTTAAGGAAGTTGTGTCATCCGCCCTTGTCTCTCCCCTATCTCCGTAACTTCTAACCCTTATGATCCTTCGATAAGCTCCGACATGTAACAAAGGACCGACGACCAAGTGGCACCGGAGTGGCGCAACGGAAGTGTGATGGGTCCATGACCCCTAGGCCCCAGGAACAACGTCACCGATGGAAAAAAGGACGAATATGCTTCAAAGATGGCAATCGTGAACAGGCTCCTCCCAGTTGACACGAGGAAGAACATTCTTAATTCAAATCGTGGATTCTTCTATACTAATCGGAATTGATGTTGTGTGATAGGCCTAGAGCTGACATAATTGAATATGTGATGACGAATGTCCTGCACTGGTAGCAATGATTGTCTGACTAACTTATTTCTATGATGATGTGCCTTGTTGCTTGGTATAATGACTTTTTGGTGAGTAGGTTATGGGTTATATGCCTGGTGGTGCTTTCTTCTTGAGCTTGAGTCATGAGATTCTTCGGTGAGACGGGTCGAAAAGTGGCAGGTGGATTAAGGTCTTCGGATTGGGTCATTGTTTGTGTGAAATGGGGTGCATGAATGATGTTTTAGCTTGAGTAGAGCCGAGTGAGTTGGGATGTGTCTAAGATAGTGGTTCGTGAGTATAGATGAGGTTCCAGGTAGGTCTTAGGTGGGGAGTGAGGCTAGTATGTCGAGATTTTGAGGGAGATGCCCTAGCTAGAAGTGTCGGTAGGTAGTGGGTGCGCGGTGTGAGTGTTTAGGATATGAGGGTAGCAGTGTAGGTCTAGACTAGTTCCATGAGGGTGACCTTAAGAGTGGGTGTGAGTATAGGCAGTTGGCATAGTTCTAGAGGTGGTTGGATAGGCTGGAAGTGGTCGAGGAGTTCTTTTAGTGGAAGTGCTATTAGACGGGTTGGTGCGCTAAGGGTGGTGTCTAGGTAGCCTAGGAGCAGAGTTTGGGTAACGTAAGGATGATCGATTAAGGAACATATGAGGAATCGTAGAATTTGGGAACTACGCAAAGCAGAAGGTATTAAGGCCGCTAGAGGATAAGATATTTTAGAAGGATGGGGAAGTTGCAGTGCTTAGGAAATTCGGACGAGGATGTCATAGGATTTAAGTGGGAATTCTATTAGTTGGAAAATCGTGGGAGAATTAGTCAAGTTGCGATGTTATGGGTAATTCGAGTTAGGGTGACATAAGGTTTCGTTGGGGATCATGGTCGTGGTTAATGAGTGGTAACATGAGGTAAATTCAGATAATGCTGGGAAAAGGATCTAGGGTAGATCAGCATGAGGAGTCATGAGTGGTTTAGGTTTCATGAGTTTTGGAATGGGATGAGTAGGTAAAATCAGTGGTTGGTCTTTGAGGATAGGCGTTGGTGATGAGGGTCTTGGAAATTCGTGGTTGGGAGTAGCACGAGATGGATTTCTGCATTAGAGTTGGTCAAGAATTATAGGTGTGAGATGATTAGTATGAGTTGGATTCTTAGAGGTGGATGGTTAGTGAGAGTGGTCAGTGGTGCGTGGAATATGATCGGGTTAGCAAGGTGATTCGAGAGATCTCTTTGGGGGACAATGTTCAGGTAGAGTCTTGAGAGCCTAGAAAGAGTAAGCGAGATTGTTAAGAAGTGTCTAGATCAATCGTGAGAACGGTTCAGTTGAGGGCTCGGAATTTTCTATTAGAGGGTAAAGATGGGATTGATAGAGGACCCCTAGGGCAAGAACGTGTTATATATGGAGTCTAGGTAGTTGGTCGAGTTGTTAAGCTTGTCGAATCAGGAAACCGTATGATTGGGAACTCCGAAAAATAGTTTAGATGGTCGAGTGGAAGGTAAGAATTGAGATCGGGATGTCGAATTGGATTGGCCCTTAGATGGCTTGAGGGTATATGATTTGGGATACCTAGTAGTTGGTTTGGGTTGATTGCGAATAGTTATGAGGCTAGGAAGGTTGTATGTGAGCGGAATGCAATGGTACCTAGAACTGGTAGTGAATTGAGTTGGTAGACCTCGGTGAATTTGATTTTAATGCAAGAGTTTATGGGTAGTGGTCGTGTCTTGTCATGATTGGTAGTTATAGGCAGGTTCTTTCGAGGATGTGATCTAACGTACGCTTTACTTGGGGCCGAGTGGTGCGAATTCTATGTTATAGACGATGTTGATTATATGATGTATTGTCGTTGACAATAGTGAACTATTAGTGCTAACATAGTTATCCCCTGAACTCGATGGAATGCTAGTGTACGGAAGTACTTGTTTGTCTCTAATGTGATGACGCTTGGATGTAGCATGAGTATGATGTGCTTACCTGAATGATATGATGTGCTTATCTATTTGATATGATGTGATTACCTGATTGATATGATGTGCTTATCTGTTTGATATGACGGACTAATCTGATTGATATAGTGTGTCACTTCTATGAGATGATGAGATGATGTGATAAATCCTACCATTGACGATACGATGCTAGATATATTATGGTATACGACTGTACTTGACGTGTTTATGTCATGCTATTAATCATGAGATATGATTGCTATTATGTATACGATCCTTTATGATAGAAATGATGGAAGTTGAAGTACTGGAATTTGATTCTGACTTGGAACCTAGGAAGAGAATAGAGGATAAGCCCTTAGAGGTGGATGGTAGAATGAACTGAGAAGTTGGAAATGATTTAGGCTAACGTCGAACTTGAAATTTTGAATGGTGTTTCAAAAGAGACTAACTTGGATTTTAAGAAACTAATGTGACTCTAGTTTTAATTATAACACCCCACGAAGTGTATACATGCATTTTATAGGGGCCATTATAGATTGCTTGCTAAGACATAGTGAAGATGTTGTAATGCTTTTCGAGTTATGATATAACCGAGATGTCGAGGTAAGGATGTGGTAAGGGCCCATATTACATTCTCGCTACGACCTATCGGGGATATTATGATCATGACAACGATGCGGTGAGAATCTCATAGGGGCACTTATGAGGTACTTACGGGATCAATGGCATGATCCTTGGACTCACCGATTCTAAACTTCATCCCCTGTTTTAAAATGATTTTAGTCTCAAGGACGAGACTTGTTTCGAGTTTTAATTTTCTTTTTCCGAAAAATTAGGATTTGAAAATCCGAGCCTTTACATCATTCACCTCTAAAAACATGTTTCGTCCCCGAGACTAAACTCATTTTAAAACAGGAGATGAAGTTTGAAAATAGTGAGTCCAAGGATTATGCCATTGATCCGGTAAGCACCTCATAAGTGCCCTTATGTGATCTTCCCAGTACCATTGTCATGATCATAATATCCCCCAATAGACCGTAATAAGAATGTAATATGGGCCCCTACCACATCCTTACTTCGACTTCTTGGTCATATCGTGACTCAGTTTATTGTATCCATTTCGTGGCACATTATAATAAAAACTAGTGTTGCATTAGTTTCTTAAAATCCAAGTTAGTCTCGTTTTAAACACCATTCAAAATTCCAGTTCAACGCTAGTCAAAATCATTTCTAACTTCTCAGTTCATCCTACCATCCACCTCGAAGGGCTAATCCCATATTCTCTTCCTAAGTTCCAAATCAGAATCATATTCCAATACTTCAGCTTCCATTATTTCTATCATCAAGGATCGTATATGGAATAACAATCATATCTCACGTTTAATAGAATGACATAAACACATCAAGTACAGTCGTATACCATAATATATCTAGCATATCATCACATCATCAAGCTCATGACATCATATCACCAAGGATCTGCACGTAACTACCAAGCGTAAGAAAATAATCAATTAGATACCACTAACCAATCCTCAATCCAACTAGACAAACTCACCGCAATCGTGAGGTCAATGAAATATCTACACTCGTCTCGACATAAGACACAAACAACTCGTCTAAGATATCCCCATACCTAGCCCGAATACTCTCCTCGGTCTCCCACATAGCCTCCTCATGACTCCTTCTAGACCACTGAACTAGAAGCAAAGGAACCTCCATGTTCCTAAGCCTCTTGACACGACGGTCAAGAACCCTCACTGGATGCTCTAGAAAGTTATGGTCGGGCTCAATCTGGAGGTCCGAATAGTCAAGGATGTAGCTAGGGTCAGAGATATACTGTCGAAGTTGTGAGGCATGAAAGACGTCATGAACACCAGTCAAGGATGGAGGCAAAACTAAGCGATAGACCACCTCACCAACTCTATCCAGCATCTCAAATAGGCTAATAAACCTCGGACTCAAATTTCCTTTGATGCCGAACCGTCGGCCCCTCTAGTAGGCGAAACTCGAAGCCACACATGCGAACCCACCTCGAACTCAATCTATGTCTTCCGCTTGTTTTCATCTTTCTTTTGGCGATATTGGGTGACTCTCATGTGCTCATGGATGCGTCCCACCTTATCAATGGTTTCTCTAACTAGGTCCGGCAAAGACGAAACCGTGCCCGCAGGCTCATCCCAGCGAACTGGCGACTTGCATCGCCTCCCATACAGAGCCTCATATGGAGCCATCTCGATCGACGAGTGGTAACTGTTTTTGTACGAAAAAATCCACCAACGGTAAGAATATGAACCAACGGTCTCTAACACACACGATCTTATCATGTCCTCTAAATTCTGAATCGTTCTCTCGCTCTGGCCATCTGTCTGAGGATGAAAAGTTGTACTGAAATGCAATCTGGTACCTAGGATCTCCTAAACCTGATGCCAAAATCTTGAGGTAAAACATCCATCTCTGTCAGATACGATCCTCTTAGGTACTCCATGAAGTCTCACGAACGGGCAAATGAACTCCTCAGCTAACCGCGATGCTGACCATGTCTCCTGAATCGGAATGAAGTGAGATGACTTGGTCAACCTATCGACCACGACCCAAATGGCTTCGACTCCTCTGACGTATCGCCTCAGCTCAGCGACGAAGTCCATCGAGATATCTGCCCACTTCCACGTGGGAACTGGAAGCGACCTCACAAGTCCTCCCACTCTCTGGTGCTTAATCCAAACCTGCTGGGAATCCTGACATCTAGCTACAAAATCTGTGATGATGCAGAGGAAAAGTCATTGATTTACCTCGCCAAAAATAATTCCCAAAACAACAAACTAGTATAGTATGCAAGTATTTCTAAATATTGTGTATTTATTAATATAAAATAAACGATTTTTATGAATGAAAATAAAAGAAAATAATATTGACAAAAGCAAATAAAGGATAGAAGAAAAGCGTTTCCACCTACAAGTTCTCGACTTTGGTTGGTTTTATTGATCATCGAATCCTTTTCAAGTTATTATTGTTTCCTATGAATTCCTCTCGTCTTGTTTTAAGTAGATTAAAAGTCCTACGATTCCAATTAATCCCTTACACCTCAATGCAACCTTAACACGGTCAAGATTTAACAAAGAGATAGCACAACGTCCCAAGAACTTGAGCATATAAGTAACACCAATTAAACACGGTAAATCAATATTTAAGATATATCTCAACTCCTTACATAATCATGTTTTAAGTAGATTTTGGCCTTATAACGGATACCTCTTTATTTCTTTTGCTTTTCTTGTGTGATATTCTCTTCCTATGCATTTATCATTGAATATTGCCATGGTTATCTATTTTCAAGGCCGATTATATACATGTTCAATGCTTGATATATTGAGATGATGGAGGCAATCTTTTAGCCACATATTTATCCATATCTACCTTATGTTATATCTTGCTTGGAAGCCAATTTGAGCCTTTAGCCTTTTTAGTTGTTAGCTCGACAAAATTATTATTCCTAGCCTATGATGAGCCTTACCCTTATTAGGGGGGAATTGAGATTTTGAGTGGGTTATGGAATCTATTTTGAAGATTGAGGAGAATGAAGCTAAAGTGTGATCTTATGGTTTATGGTTTTTGAGAAGATGTAATGTTATGTGCTTATTTAGTCCCTCATGTTTATGCATTTGATTTTCATGTACTTTGGCTCAAGAAAAAGAAATAAAAATCTTGAACCTAAGGAGGATAAAATTCACTTAGGGGTAAGAGTAAGTAAAACAAAAAATCCAAAAAATAGAAAAAGAAAAAAGAAAGAGAAATAAAGAGCCATTTATCTTATGTTTTCATAATGAGGAAGAGTTGGGATTTATGTTGGTTGTGAGATACATTGGTTGGGTGTTGAGATTGCATGATATGTGAGATGATGAGATTTGATATTTTTGGAGTTATTTTGATGATATTGAGAGATGTTTTGCATTTATGAGCTTGATTTATTGAGTTGGTTTGTGTTATGTTGGCAGTTTTGGAATCTTGTTTTCCTATAATTCATTGCAACACATGACCAAATACAATTTCTTGCCCTTATGTTTCTACCAAGCCCCATTACAACCCCACCGAATGGAATCTTATATGAAGGTTTCCATTGAACGAAAGTCCTCTTGATGTCCTTATTTTTGTATTGACGTATCCGGTGGAAATTTTGTGATATAAATGTCAATATTTGAGTTGATTCTTGTATATGAAATTGAGGTGAGTGTGTGCTTAAAGCCTAAACACATGAGAGTAAGAGATACACATTTTATCCTTGGTAAGGTTGATTTTTGAGCATGCAAGCAACTTGATCCCATATATACATGTGATGACGTTTGTATGTTTGGTTATATTTTCACTATTGATGATGTTGCTTTTTATGAGTTAAGTTGTGAAATATTTTCTGTGGGATGCGTAGATTATTTTTTTCCCTTATGGTTGCTTGATGGCAAGCAAGAGTTAAGTGTGGGGGGATTGGATAATGCATATTTCATATACGCATTATAGGTATTTCTTATCGCATTTAGGTATTGGTTTTTTTATGTTTTGAGTCTAGTTCCATTTAGTGCATGTGAAATAATCGAGTTTGGAATCTATGCGTTTTTAGTGTTTATTCTACATAATTACATTCCGACCTTGGATGGTCTTTGGAACGAGATTAAGAAGCATGTTTTAGAGCAAGATGGGAGCTATGGAATTCGTCGAATAAATTTGAGGAACGTCGAGCACTGCAGAGATGGCACCTGCCGTTCGCCCAGATACCGGAAATGCGGTTTTGGATTCGAAGATTATTATTTTATATTATTTCCCATTATTTCTTCTAGGGTTTTTTCCGACCCTTGTGAGTCCTTTAATTTTAAGGCTATTTTCAGTTTATTTCGTCGTGGGTGTGGCTATTGTGTGAGAAGATGAACACCATTAGAGAGAGAGAGAGAGATAGATAGATAGATAGATAGAGAGAGAGAGAGAGAGAGAGAGAGAGAGAGAGAGAGAGAGAGAGAGAGAGAGAGAGAGAGAGAATTGGCCTATGAGTTGCTAAACTCATAGTTTCGCTTGTGACTCGAAGACATGGTTGTTTGGATTGTGAGGATTTGATTCCATTTGATTATTCATGTTCTTAGTTATCATATTGTGCTTAATTTCTATTTGTGTTCCTTTCTATGTCCGAACAACGTGTTAAGAATTACATCTCTAGCTATGAATTCGTTGTTGTTTTCTCGATAGCAAACAAAGGTATTGATGATAGTGATGTCTCTTTGTCTTTGTAGTGGATTATTTCAATTGATCTATTTTGAGGATATGCAATTAGGGTTGAGTTCGGTATGCGCTTATCAATCTTGAGTGTGTAGAGTCATTGTGCCAATTGGTCTTGATTACTTGAGTTCATAATGCTATTCTTTAGTGATATTGAATAAATGAGTGAATCTCTGCGAATCTCTCAATTGTAGTCAAGTAGACCTAGGATTATGAATAATTGATAGATCAATCCGAGGACCATGAATTCCAACCATTGTTAGAGAATTATAGGTAAAATATTCTTTCTATCTTGATATCAATTTGCTTTGTGATTTGCAATCTGGTTACTTTTACATATTTGCTATTTGTCCAAGATCATTGCTTTGCTTTAAGGGTGTTTGTCTATAGTTATTAAATAAGAAATCGCTTCTCCCTGTGGGTTCGACACCGGACTTCATCGCTATACTACTAGTTATTTGTTTTATCAATTGATAGGTGCCTAATCTACTGGTTGTGTGTTTAAGTTTGGATATTATTACTATTTGATAAAGGGCGAAAGTGGCAACGACGTTCGTCCCGCATCACTATCTTTAGAATTAGTTTTCTTTTTATTTTAGGTTAGTTTTATTTATCTTTTATCTATTCTATCTATCTTATGTTAGATTGTTCTATCTTAGGATTAGATTTTATTTATCTTAGGGCTAGATTTTATATTTTTATTTATTTTTTTCTTTTATTATTTCTATTATTTCTAATATTTCTTTTTTTTTCTTTTTCATAGATGATCCTTTCCGTTTCCAATTAACCACATATCCCGATTCCCAAAATTTGATCATTCAAGCGTTTGTGCCCAAGAAAATGCAAGAACCCTAATTTCTCCACTTGAATCTAAATTCTTAAACCTAAGCCTTGTGTTTCAATCAAAAGCCTTTCTTTTCCCTACCATTAATAACATTCATCACTACCACTCATCCATCAAATTCAATTATTTTCATACCATCAACATCCCTACCATCAAAAGAAAGACTTTGAAACCAAGTCCTGATCTTCAAAGAGCAATTTGGAAGGAGCTTGGACGCCGGAACATCGACGTTGCTACTCGGATTCACATTTTGCACAAACGGCGCCCACCGCCCTCTGCTCGGTACTCGCCGCCGCCTTAGTTCTCCAATGTTTGTTGACGATTATAGCCACCACTACCATGATCAAGTAGGTTCCCTTTTCCCCCACTTATGGTTTTATTTTAAATTTTGTTGTATTTATTTGATTTTCAATTAAGGATGATGAATAGTTAAAGTGTCGGGGGGGAAATATGTGTTATTCAACTACCCATCTTGCAATGTTTGTCCTCTATTATAGGCATTATCATATAAATTACATAGCATGTTTGGATTGTTTAGCCTTGTCCTATAAAATTTGGTTTTCATATGAGGCATGATTCGGTGATGTAATTGAGCATGTATGATTGAGCTTGAGTATGATTGAAATCCTTCAAAAAATGATCCTTGTGAGATTGGTTTTTAGCCTTATCGGAATCATAGAATTCCTGTTGCTTTTATGTGTGATTTAATCTCCTTATGTTTCTACCTCTTGATACTGACTTCATTATCTATTGTCAAGACCCACTCACATGTGTATTGCTTGCGGATGTTTATGCTTTTATGTTTATGTTTGACTTTAGTTGCATGTGAGTTTTGAGTGAAATGAGGTGGAAATGGTTGAAACGCTCAGTAACCGGATCTACGCATGATACCCATGGGTATGATTTGTTCAAAATGGTGTCGAAAGCTATACACTAAGGAAGGAAGCTTGATCATTGAGTAACCAGGTTCATTCATGACACCCATGTTTACAACTGGCGTCAAAAGATGTTCAAGGGGACTTCATTCAAGTAAGTTGAGGTGTTGATCCACATAAACCCATACTTTTACCATATGAGAAACTATTTCCAAATAGTGTGGAAGTTTGTGTGATTTCAGGACAACCTCCAGTTCAAGGACAAGTCTAGGTAACCCTGGTGAAGGGAGTTGAGCAAAGCAACACGTCGAGCCAAAGACGTGAAACAAAGACGCTTCTTAGGAGGCAACCCAAGGTAATTAGGTAGATTTCTTTATTTTGCACTTGTTTTCAATTCAATAAAGTAGGACATGTTATTTGCTATATTTTTGGAATATTTCGTGCTAGAACTAACTTGCAGTTGATTTTGAATTGAGAAAGAAACGAAGTTGGAACACTGTCTAATAATCGCTCGTTGCTAAAAAACCGGCGCCCGCCGCATGGTCAGTGTTGCACCCGATTTTTTTTGGAAAAAGGCCACGAGATTGATTATATATATCTTTTATATTTTATCCCCTACACCTTCCATATAAACACCCCTTCTTCTATCTTTCATCACTTTCTTTAAACTTTTGCCTCAAGCAACACTAAAACCCTAAAACCCTTCAACTCAAATTCCGAATTCCATCATCCTAAACCCTTGGGTTACATCAAAAAACCTGACTTTTCTTATTCCCCATCCTCCATTCACCCTATCTCCATCTTCAAATCACCAATTTCATCTACTAATACCCATCATCCAATAAATTCAAATCCAATCCACAAACCCCTACCAAAACCGATCTTTTTAACCACTATACTGATCCTTTTCACCCAATTAGACTTTGAAATCAAGTTTGTTACATCAAGAAAGCAATTGGAAGGAGTTTTCAAGTCTGACGAATGATGTTAAAATTCAAGATTTCGGTTTCTGTTGACACCGACACCCGCCACTTCTAGACCGGGTGCCGCTATTGTAGATGGAGGATTTTCTTGGTTTTGTGTGAGTTCTTTCGATTTCTTCGCTTGTTTTGTGCATTATGGATGTGTGGCCAGATATGATTATGCCTAAGTATTTTGATGGGAAGGAGAAATCCTGTTTGAATAGGTTAGGGAATTAAATTTATTCGTAATCTAAGTTTTTTGACATGGATGCTTTGAAACGCATTGGTTTGTTGAATTCGGTTGTGGTATTGCTTGAACATGGTGGATTGAGAGGACGTGTAAACAAGAGTGCTCCCACCTATCCTTGTTTGGTCAAGGAGTTTTTGACAAATCTAGAGGTGCGGTCTTGTAGCGACATTTGTTTCAAATTAAATGGCAGGGAGTATTATGATATGAAAAGCTCTTTTGTATTTGTTTCGGAATAGGGAAAAAGTACTCTGCAGCTTGGGAGATCACTATGGCTTCGCTCAAGACAACTAAGATCTAGAAAGAGTTGACTATAATGCCTGATGGTTTCGAGGGTGGTGAGTTCGATGATATGATTACACACCCAGCTCTTCTACTTTTCCTTATAATATTGGGTTCTACATTCTTTGTTGATGAGGATTCGAGAGTTGTTGCAATGGGAATGGCTGATTTGTTGTATTGCTTGATGATGTGCGCTCAAATAACCATGATTTTTGCTTACATCCATATCGATTTTTGTATACATTTTATATTTCGGGGTTAGAATAATGCAGGAATTGTGTAGTTTATGCTTATTTGCCACATATGGAGACCTACACTAATTCTTGTTTAATTTCGCAGAAATCAAGACAATTTTGGGACAATTAGGAGAAGAGAAGAAAACTGTCAAGGAGCTCGAGATCGACTACAGCAAGTCGAAGTCGAGTACAGTAAAGGCCCAGAAGTTGAGTGTCTAAGGACTAGGAATCGACCAGTAGAAGTTACTTCCACACCAAGGCACGGGATGTTCTATCATTACGAAAGACTTTATCCACATTAATTAGTGATTCCCTAATATACCTAAGGGGATCTCTAATTGTTTGATTTTATTTATTTATCAAAATTTTATCTTAGGAAATAGATAGATATATTTAGATAGAAGATATATTTGTTCCTTTACTAGATTAGTTAGATAGAGCAATATAAATAAAGCCATAAGAGCAGGTTTTTAGGCAATCCAATTTACACAGAATTTCATACATTCGGAGATAGGAAGAGAGAGAGAGAGAGAGAGAGAGAGAGGGGGGGGGGGTCGAGTAGGGTTTTAAGGCGAGAGTGTTCTGGCTTTGTTCGGTTTGTAATTTGGATTTGTGACATTAATACCATTTCGAGGATGGTAAATGACTGCAGGGTTATATGAGAATGAATCTATGATGTTGAGAGTTGTAATTTATTCCCTTGTATGACCATTGAAAGTATTGGTTTAAGACAAGCAAGCTTAACTATGAGGTGTTTGCTGTGAGCCAAATTTGCCATGTTGTATAGTTCATTTTATATCGATTTATGCATGCATTTCATACAGTTGAGTAAGAATAGTACAGAATCTATGTAGTTTATGTTTACTTGCCAAATTACGGAGTCCACACTAGTTTCTGATTAATTTCGCAAAAATCGGACGCACTTTGGAGCATAAAGGAAAGTCATGAAGAAGCTAACGATGTTGCAGCCGGAGGAAAGCCCATTTTTCACCATTCATCATTCTGAATCAAGTTCTGATATCTTCATGAGAGTTATATCACTCCAAAGAGCTTTCTAATGCATACTCATATGTGCCAATCCGAAAAACGAGGACTCAAGAAAGTGCGTTTCAAGAACGGAGTAGAATGCTGAAAGCTGACAGTTCTACTCGACGTCGACACCAACTAGTCGAAGTTGAGTACACTAGGAGCCAGAAAGTCACATGGAGTCGATTACACCACTCAAAGAACCAGTGTTACTCGAAGTCGAGTGCCACAGTACTCGATGTCGAGGACATGTCGACAGTCCGAATCCTACCCGAGCTCGAGTGCATCCAGAAGGAGAAGACCTACTCGATGTCAAGTAGCCCAGTGACGAATCTAAGTCCGAGATCTAGTGTGGGCCGA
Organism: Persicaria tinctoria; assembly: GCA_037127255.1. Taxonomy (NCBI): domain Eukaryota; kingdom Viridiplantae; phylum Streptophyta; class Magnoliopsida; order Caryophyllales; family Polygonaceae; genus Persicaria; species Persicaria tinctoria. Next base: position 61,254,059 of record JBANSL010000016.1, on the reverse strand, counting down.
GAAGATAGACTATGTGCAAGTGAAGATATGTGGAATTCTATCCATCCACATGAAGATCTATCAAGTCCAAGAAGGATTTATCTACTTTAGTTCTTGTTTCCATAGAGATTTATTTCCTTTATAATCAATGTTTTATCTTATACTTTTAGATAGAATGTTTTAGATATAGATAGATGTTCCTTCCAAGATTACCTAGATTGAACACTATAAATAACGCTTTAGGGGTTGGTTTTTAGAATCATCCAAGCAAAAGCCATTAGTTACATCGACTAGACAGAGAGAGAGAGAGAGAGAGAGAGAGAGAGAGAGAGAGAGAGAGAGAGAGAGAGAGAGAGAGAGAGAGAGAGTGGAGGCCGAGTGGAGCAAGAGTGTTAAGAGACATTTTGGCTTCAATCGGTTGTAAGACTTGTTTTATTTCATTAATATAAGTTAGTTTTCTTTATTTATTGATGAGTTTCCCTCCAGCTGCACCATCTTTAGCTGCAGCATCGACTAATACTCGATCAAGCAAGATCGCTCTCATTTTTGTCTCTGCAGGTACTGGACCAAGCTACTCGTCTACGACTTCTACTCGATGTCGAGTACACCTAGTCGACATCGACTACGCCAGTGACCCTTGCTTGCTCGAATTCGACTTTGCCTGAGCCCTGTCGACTACACCTAGTCGAGGTCGAGTACTCTAGAGTCAACTTCTGTTCTTGAGATTCACCTGCTACCTAAGATCTGCTGACCAGCTTGCTGATGTCATCGTATTTTGCATTGTTCAGGTCATGTATTTAGAGTAGATTTTGCATCATTTTTGTTTTATTTTGTGTTTTTTTAGTTGTTTATCGTTTAGTTGTTAGATTAGAGGTCTACTCTCGTTGTGGTTGTATTTTCAGGTGTTTTTGGGAGCTAATCGAGCCAACTTGAACCCTCATGGGAAGCATGCCTAGCAAGGATGAAGTGAGCAGAACAAAGCTCCGGACACAAGGTGCGCGGACGTGCATGTGGGGCGCGCGGACGTGTGGATAATGTCGACCACCATTGGCCTTTACAGTGAGAATCCGCGCGGACGTGCATAGAGGCGCGCGGACGTGCATAAAGGCGCGCGGACGTGCAGAGAAGCGCGCGGACGTGCACGACGGTGCTGAACCCGGATCGACTCCGATTTGTTCTATTTTCTTAGGAGTTAAATATTATTATTTTATTATGTTTTTGGGAGACTATTTAAGGACGGAGAGGACATCTTTCAACGCTCTCTCCTCTTCCACATTCAATTTTATACTTTGAAGAACTTTGTGAGAACCCTAAGCAGAGATTCGAATCGTTTCAATTCAGAATTGGTACTTTCACTCTTATCTCTTGTTTGCCTTTGATTTCTATGCTGAGTCTAATTGAATTGAATATGAAAATCTCCATGTTAGGCTAGTTCTCCTTGTTCTAGGGTTAGGGATAATCCCAACGATGCGGAAATAGACTTGCTCTTCATATCACTCGAATGATTTCTAATTTGAATATTGATTTAATCCTATTGTACTCAATCTAATCAATGTGAATTGGTTAGACCTGATTTAGGGGTTGAGATCGAAAGAAGATAACCCTAAGTTAGAAATTAGATGGTGAATTGAGACCGAAAGGTGATCTGATCCATCGAAACTATAGGATTAAACCTAAAGTTTAATTATGCGAAAGTGAATTAAGCTTTTTGAGGATTAATAGGTTGTCGTAGAAGTCTTAGGTTATATTGATATCGATTGAGACCGAAAGAAGATATTGATATGATTATCACCTAGATTCTAAGAGCTCAAAGGGTCTGAATTTGGTGCATGAGTCCGAAAGGAGATTGCTACCCAATTCGGGCACATTTGCATTGAGACCGAAAGGAGATTTGAAATTACATTAGATAACCTACCTTCACACAGAATTGGGAGTTATTCGGGTGAGACTACATCTTGGTCTATTGAGGATGCATTGTTCGTAGAATCCTTAGCCTTGGAATGTCTCTCATATATATATATATATATATAGTTCTCATCGCTTTGTTGCTATTTGTCACTCTTAATTATAAATTCTCTTAAATTGTTTGTTACTTTTGGGTTTGGTCAAACTAGTTCAACGCTAACAATTGACACTCCACCAGTCCTTGTGATACGACACTTGAATACTACAATAGACACCGTATTCTTGCGGGGTTGGTTTTAGCAACATCAAGTTTTTGGCGCCGTTACCGGGGACTGGTGCTAGTATCAATCGTTTCCTGACAACTGGTTTGCTAAGTCCTTGTTTCTGCTTTGATTTGTTTCCTTTTGTCGTTGGTTTCAGGTTGTGCTTTGCTCTGAATGCGAAAAACTGAAAGCTCTAGTGATCTATTCCCTTTTGATCCTGAACCTGAACGCACCTTTCGTAGAAGAAGAGTTGAACAACGCACTGCTAGAAATCAAACAATGGGTGACAACGCTAATCGTTTAGCTGAACTCGAGCGACTGATGGCTCAGAGAGATCTAGAGAATGCTACCCTGCGCCAAGAGCTTACTAATCGACAAATTGTGGCGAATCCACTACCACAACCCAAAGGGCCGCAAACTCTAGGAGAGCGTATGGATCCGGCTTAATACCTACCTCACCCGGGTGTAGTTCTTCCTAAATTAACACCTGCCAATTTTGAGCTAAAGCCTGCACTGTTGAATATGATAAGACAGAACATGTTCAATGGGCTTCCTGCTGAGAGCCCCCATCAGCACATATCCACATTCAAGGAATTGATGGATACTGTGAAGGTTCAAGGTGTCACCCCTGAAGAGTTCTTAATGCAATCATTCTCCTTCTCACTTGCTGGAAAAGCTAGATACTGGTACAACTCTATCCCTGCTGGCACCATTACTACTTGGGAGGAATTGTCATCTGAATTTCTGAATCAGTTCTTCCCGCCATCCAAGACTGATGAGATGAGGCGGAAGATAAATTCTTTCATGGTTAGTGATGGGGAGAACATACATGAGTCATGGGAGAGATTCAAAGACCTTTTGTTTGAGTGTCCGCACCACGGGATACCGAAGCTGAATCTGTTACAAATTTTCTACAAAGCTGTCAGTGACAACACTAGGGTGCTTATCGATTCCTCATCTGGAGGAGAATTTTTGGAAATGGGAGCTGAAGATGCTTGGGCGTTCATCAAGAAGACCGCTAAGCGATGTGGGAAGTACTCACAACCCAGGGCTCTTTCTAATGCCAAAAGAGGTTCAGGGATCTACGAAGTGGGAGCTGAAACCTTCAAGGATGCTAGATATGATGCATTCGCTTCTGAAATCAAACGTCTGAGCTCAGCATTGGAGAAGTCTTTGTCTGTCAAAGAAGTGAGTGCTACTACAAACACTAGACCAGTGCCTTGCCAGTTTTGTGGAGCTCAAGATCACACCATTTCTGGCTGTCAGATTTATGCCTCTCAAGATATCAACAGTCAGGAGGAGGAAGCAAATTACATGGGGAATTTTAACAAGGGTCAGGGCTATAACAGGAACTTCAATAATTACAACCCTCGAGCGAGGGATCACCCCGGATTTTCATATGCTAATAAGCAAGCTGCAGAATCGCCACCACCTGGATTCCCACCGAAAGGCCAACCTCAGAAGGATAAAATGGAGTTGATGATGGAAAAACTTATGGGCACCGTTCAGAATTTGGCTGGCGAAGTACAAAACCTCAGGAGAATGTTTAAACTGAGAAGGAAAAGGCTCCTGAGCCAGAGAAACAATCTGTATATGTTCCGCCTCCCGCTTATAAGCCACCCCTTCCTTTTCCACAGAGAAAGGCTCAGGCCCAAATCGAAAAGCAGTATGGGAAATTTTTAGAGGTGCTGAAGAAGCTTTACATCAACATTCCTTTCACTGATGCTCTATCTCAAATGCCATCCTATGTAAAGTTTCTGAAGGAGATCTTGTCAAACAAGAGGAAGCTTGAAGAGTGTCAGACTATCTCGTTGAATCGGGAGTGCAGCGCTCTCATTCAGAACAAGCTCCCTCCTAAGCTTGAAGATCCTGGGAGCTTCTGTGTCCCTATCACAATGGGAAACTTCACCTACTTTGCCCTTTGCGATTTGGGGGCTAGCGTGAGTATCATTCCCCTTTCCATCTACAAGAAGCTAGGATTAGGAGACCCCAGACCAGTCCGGATGACGCTCTGCATGGCTGATAGGTCGGTTAGACATCCATCAGGTATACTGGAAGACATTCCTATTCAGGTTGGTAAGTTTTTCATCCCAGTAGACTTTATAGTTCTTGATATTGAAGCAAATTGTCCTGTACCTATTATACTAGGAAGGCCCTTCCTAGCTACTGCAGGTACCAATATAGATGTCAAGAACGCTGTTCTTACCTTCATTGTGGGAGATGAAAAACTTGAGTTTAATTTTTCTAATGCTATTAAACAACCTGCTTTTGAGGATGAGTGTTACAGGATTGATGTGGTAGATGAAGGAACTCAGGTTGATATGAAGGTGGTGGTCGTTCAAGACCCTCTAGAGCTTTGTTTGATTGAAAGTGTGACTGAAGGCGATGAAGATGAACTACTTGCTGCAGTAGTTCAGGATTTAGAAGTTGCTAAGGAAGATCCCGAGGCGGTGTTTGAGGCCTTGAAGGAAGATGACGGAGACTCTAAAGGCGAAGCTAAAGGAGCACCAAAAGTGGAGTTGAAGCCACTTCCATCCACATTGAGGTATGAGTTTTTAGGCCCTGATGCTACTTATCCTGTGATTGTGAGTGCTACTCTGAATCCTGATGAAACTGAGAAGTTGCTGCATGAGCTTAGATTGCATAGAAAGGCCATAGGATACTCAATTGATGATTTGAAGGGGATTAGTCCCTCAATTTGTATGCACAGAATTTTAATGGAAGATGATCATAAACCCTCCATAGTGCATCAAAGAAGACTTAACCCAAACTTGAAAGAGGCTGTGAGAAAAGAAGTGCTAAAATTGTTAGATGCAGGCATTATTTTTCCTATTTCTGACAGTAATTGGGTGAGTCCTGTGCATGTGGTCCCTAAGAAAGGTGGGATGACAGTTGTAAAGAATGAAAAGAATGAATTAATTCCCACTAGGACTGTCACAGGGTGGAGGATGTGCATAGATTATCGGAAGTTGAATGCTGCAACCCGAAAGGACCACTTCCCCCTCCCCTTCATCGATCAGATGCTTGAAAGATTAGCTAGGCATTCTTATTACTGTTATTTGGATGGTTACAGTGGGTTCTTTCAGATTCCCATCCATCCGGATGACCAGGAAAAGACTACTTTCACGTGCCCTTATGGCACCTTCGCTCACAAGAGGATGCCTTTTGGCTTGTGTAATGCCCCTGCCACTTTTCAGCGCTGTATGATGGCCATTTTTTCTGATTTCATAGAGGACATAATGGAAGTTTTCATGGATGACTTTTCTGTGTATGGATCTTCTTTCGATAACTACTTGTCTAACTTATCTCGAGTTTTGCAGCGTTGTGAAGAGGTCAACTTGGTTTTAAATTGGGAGAAATGTCATTTCATGGTGAAGGAAGGGATTGTCTTAGGCCATCTAGTGTCAAATCGAGGTATCGAGCTGGATAAGGCTAAGATAGACTTGATTGAGAAATTGCCACCTCCTACATCGGTTAAGGGAGTTAGGAGTTTTTTGGGTCATGCTGGGTTTTATAGGAGGTTTATTAAAGATTTTTCAAAGATTGCAAAACCTCTTACCAATTTACTCCTAAAGGATGTTGCGTTTAACTTTTCTCCAGAGTGCCATGAGTCTTTTTGCAGGTTGAAGCAGGCATTGATTTCAGCCCCTATAATGCAATCGCCTGACTGGGATCTCCCTTTTGAGATCATGTGTGATGCCAACGATCATGCAGTTGGGGCTGTTCTGGGCCAAAAGAAAGACAACAAGCTCCATGCAATCTATTATGCTAGTAGGACTTTGGATGAAGCTCAGAGGAACTATGCTACCACCGAAAAAGAGTTGGTTGCTGTCGTCTTTGCTTTCGAAAAGTTTCGGTCATATTTGGTGGGTGCCAAAGTTATTGTGTATACTGATCATGCTGCGATCAGGTACTTGCTTCATAAGAAGGATGCTAAACCTCGTCTCATTCGATGGATCCTCCTCCTCCAAGAGTTCGACTTGGAGATCAAGGACAAGAAAGGGACTGAGAATCTGGTTGTTGATCATTTATCTAGGCTACCGCCAGAGCAGTTAGAGCACACTACTACCGAGCCTCCCATCAATGATTCTTTCCCCGATGAGCATCTACTCAGGATCACTGCTGAGATCTTGAATATAGCCACTTCTGAGGTACCATGGTATGCTGACTTCGTGAACTATATTGTTTGTCATGAGTTGCCTAGTGGTTTATCATTTCAGCAGAAGAAGAAGTTCATGTCAGATGTGAGACATTATTTCTAGAATGAGCCTTTTCTTTTCAAAAGGTGCGGTGATGGAGTCTACCGGCGTCGCATTCCAGAAGAGGAGGTGGAGAGTGTCATACACCACTGTCATTCTCTCCCTTGTGGTAGTCATATGAGCTCTTCAAAAATCACCACCAAGATACTACAATCTGGATTTTTCTGGCCTTCTTTGTTCAAAGATGTTCACCGTTTCATTGTTTCTTGTGATGCTTGTCAGAGAACAGGAAACATTTCTAGAAGGAATGAGATGCCATTGAACACCATACAGGAGGTGGAGATTTTTGATGTATGGGGAATCGACTTCATGGGTCCTTTCCCTCCATCTTGCAATAACAAGTACATCTTGGTGGTGGTAGATTACGTTTCAAAGTGGGTGGAAGCCATTGCGTCTCCAACAAATGACTCAAGAGTGGTCTCTAGATTCTTCAACAAGGTAATCTTCCCTAGATTTGGTACTCCGCGAGTTGTCATTAGTGATGGGGGTTCCCATTTTATTGAGAAGAATTTTAAGGCACTTTTGAGCAAGTATGGGGTGACCCATAAGGTGGCGACACCATACCATCCGCAGACTAGTGGTCAGGTTGAGGTGTCTAATAGGCAGATTAAGAGCATCTTGGAAAAGACCGTGTCCCGATCTCGCAAGGATTGGGCAATGAAGCTAGACGATGCACTTTGGGCCTATAGAACGGCGTACAAGACTCCCATAGGTACTACGCCCTACACACTAGTATATGGGAAGTCTTGTCATCTTCCTGTGGAGCTTGAACACAAGGCCTATTGGGCAATCACGTTGTTCAATTTTGATATGAAGGAGGCCGGTGAGAAGAGGAATCTGCAACTTCAGGAGCTTGAGGAATTGAGGCTAGATGCATATGAGAACGCCAAGATTTACAAGGAGAGAACCAAGAAATGACATGACATGCATATTATCCCCAAGACTTTCAAGATTGGTGATCTTGTGTTGCTTTATAACTCTAGATTGAAGCTTTTTCCTGGCAAGCTAAAATCTAAGTGGGGAGGTCCATTTGAGGTGAAGAAGGTATACCCTCATGGAGCGGTCGATGTATGGAGTGAAGAGACCGGTGAGTTCAAAGTTAATGGGCAAAGATTGAAGAAGTACTTCGTCGGTCATCCGATTGAGAAGGTGGTTTCCATTGACCTTCTTGATCCGATTGCTTGAAAGGAATGGAAGGTCGGCTTCAGACCATAAACCAGCGCTTCTCGGGAGGCAACCCGAGGTAAGTATTTTTAATTTCTTCTTTTTTTCTCTTTCACTCCTAAAAAAATAATATAAAAAAATGCACTGCTTGCCATCTCAGTAGGTTTTCGCGCGCCCGTGCGTTACCTCGCGCGTCCATGCACCTGTCGTTTGCCTGGTAGTTTTCTTCCTCCTACTCCCGCACGTCTACACACTCTGGCTCTCGCACTGCTGCTACCGAAGAGCGCTGCTGCTGCGCCACCGACCCTCACGCACCAGCGGCCTCTCCTCCGTCTCTCGCTCGCGCTCGGCACCGCCCAGCAGCAGGGAGCGCGCGCCGCTCGCTGTCCCGCACCCAGGCCTCGCCCCGCCGCATTTCTTCTCCTTTCCTTCCCTACTTTGGGTGCTCGACCCCATTCTTACCCCTTGTGCTTCATAATTCCGGTATGCCTTCTTTACCCTCACTCCCTTGTGGTTTGATTTTTCCAATAACTTGGTATGAATGATGTTAAATTGGAAATTTTGAATTTCTAGGGTTTAGGTTGATGAAAGAGATTGGAGGAAATTTGGGGATTTTCGATGTGGATAAATGCATGAGATTATTTATGCTTTATGCTTCTCTATTCCATCTCATGATTCATATTTCTTGTGGTTCATATGGTTGATTTTGATGAATTTGGCTCCCATTGAGGTTTGTGTTTCTTTTTGATGATTTTGCTCTTGAGTTTTTGCAAGTTATTGAATTCTCGATGATTTTTGTAACTTGTTTAAAGTCTTGATGTGTGGTCACTCTTGAAGTCAAATAAATATCAATGTTAAGTTCATCAAATTGACTCATTGGTTGGTTGTGTGCTTGCTTAGGCTTATTGAACTCTTGACCAACTTGTCGAGCATTGTAGACAATGATGCTTAGAAACTTGCAAGTTCATGTTATATTGATTTTTCTTCTAAACTTGCTAAATTTCTAAGTATGGGGTTGCTTGTGTTGAGAGTATGACATGGTTTGGTAGGAGAATCCTCTTGAAACTATCATTGCGCACTTGCCTATTTCTATCTTGGAGATTGACTTTGCTATTTTTGTGGTTGTTGCTTTGGTTTCTCTTGTGTGGTCTGTGCTTAAATTGTGTAGATTTGAGTTGACATGGCTAAGGGATCCACATCTCGAAAGCGAAGGGCCCCTGAAGCTTTCGATCATGTCATATGTGAAGGGGCGCAGTGGGACAAGTTCATAGAATTTATGAAGCGGAATCATCATAGCACTCGTTGGTTTGATGCCCCCTTTCTAGCTTCCTTGGGTTTGACTGATGAGATCACTCGCCTTTGCTCAATCATTGGTGCGGACCCCTTGCTCGAGTTCGATTGGGACTCTTATCCGGCTCTCACGTCTAAGTTCTTGAGCTCATTTCAATTGGATGCCAACTCTGAGGATTCATCTAGAACTCTCTCTTTCCGGCTAGGGAATGCGGCCCGGACCTTGACTATTGCAGAGTTAAATGCCGCTCTTGGATTCCCTCCTAATAGGGGGAGGAAGGTACTTACTGAGGAGGAGCGGAATGCATTCTGGTATGATCTCACCGGCCTCACTCCCTACCGATCCCAAAATGTTGTGGCTGCTTCAATTGTGCACCCGTGCTTCCGTCTCATTCATCGTGTCCTGGGCAACTCTATTTTTGCTCGGGATGAACCATCGAAGGTGAACACAAGTGAGTTGGCGATGCTTTACTCAATGGTCTACAACCACGCATTTTATATGGGGTATGAGCTAGCATGCAAATTTCAATCGTTGGAGGGAAGCACTTCAGGGGGCATTTGTATTGGAGGCTTGATTTCTCCCTTGGCTGTTCATTTTGGTATTAACCTGGCTTTGTATACAACGGTCTCGACGAAACGGTCGATTAACCATATTCATCTCAAGCAGGGTCACACTCTTAAGAAGGAGAACCGCCGCTACTTTCTCTGTTTCTCTTAGGGCTCAACTACACACCCTCTTCCCGACCATGACTGTATGAGCACAGAGGACAAGAACAACTGGTACGAACCATGGATTGGTGCTCCTCGACCTTCCCTGGGCGTTTCTGGTGATGCCGAGTCTGATTCTGAAGACAGGGAGACCCTTCCTGATGTTGTGCTTGCCCGTGGTTTTGAGCATGGCGGTTCCTCTGGAGGCTCTAGGAACTTTTCTCCCGATAACATGTCGAATTTCCAGGGCCAGTTTGATAGTCTGGCATCACAGTTGTCTGAACTCACCACTCGCCGGACTGCCCTTGAGGAGCATATGACTACTTACAGGCCCAGACAGCAGAGCACTTCTCTAGTGTCTCTCAACGCTTGTCTTCATGGGAGACTCAGCAGCAGCAGGATCGAATGCAGATGCATCAGATTCTAGTGATGTCCCAGCGCAACTATTATCATCTTCATGGGCATCATTTCGATCCATATGCCCAGTACCCACCCCCTCCACCGCCGCCACAACAATAGAGTGTCCCTGTGAGTGTTCTCTCATCTTTTATTTATTTTCTACATTGGGGACAATGCAGAACCTAAGTATGGGGTGGGATGATATTCATACAAGTCTTCTTTAATTATTAGTTTGAGTCCTTTTATTTGGAGTCCTATGTTGTGTCTTGTTCTTTATGTCTCTTAGGTCGTGTTGTATATATTTAAGTCTTTCTTTTGTCATTTTGATGTATTTGATAGCTCAACTTGATGTCAATGGCGGATATGCCCTAAGTATCAAATATGCAAGACATAACGCTGGAATTTTTGTCTATGATGCTGATATTCGCCCTAATTTATATGTGTCATTTCTTGAGATGAATCGCCTAGCATGGAGTTATTGAATGAGCGGCATGATTAAGTTCCTAAATGAGAGTGCACTTTGTGAGGTTGTGAGCCTGATTGATAAATCCATTTTGAGTCATTCCCTTCTTTTGTTGTGAGACGCTCATTTTGTGCTCAATCTCTAGAACTTGCTTTAGACTCTTTATTGAAGCCATGTTATATGATTCGTGTGCATGACTTAAAGATGATTGAGGCATTGCTTTTTGTTGACCATGTTCTTCTCAGCCTAATCTTATATGTGATCCACTGCTTGAAGCCATTTTGAGCCTTATAAGCCAAATTTTCTTTCATAAACTCCACAAAGACCTTCCATAGCCAATTATTGACCTTTGACCCATCCGGGAATTAGGGATAATAAAGCTTATTTATCTGTGTGGATGCGCTTGAAGCCAGTGGTAATGTTTGAATGGTTGGTTGTGTTATATCGATCCTTTCAATAGTGAGATTCCTTGGGAGCTGAGGAGGATAAAATTCACTCAGGGGTAAAAGATAAGAAGAAAAAAAATACGGTTAGTAACCGATCTTCCTTGCGGAGGATAAAATTCACACAAGGAAGAAGATATATGCAAGGAGGCTGAGGCACTTAGTAACCGGGTGCATTCATCACAAATGTTTGTATTCGCGTAAAACGGTGTTAAAGCTAGAGAGGTAAGAAAAGATCGGAAAAAAAGAAAAAAAAAGAAAAAGAAAAAAAGAATGTGGTTCACAAAAGTTGAGAACGGAAATGCTAGTGTGATGGAGTTGTAAAGGTGGTTTGGTGTTAGTTTATTTGAAGTGGATGCTCTTCTGTTTGCTTTTTTTCCCGGATTTCAGCACCACATGCCCTTGAAATTTTCCATGCCTTATCCTTTCCACTTTGGCCCCATTATAACTATACAAAAAGCCCTCATGATTTGTGTTGTGTGCTTGATTTTCTGTGGTGGATGCAAGCCTATGGTTGATGAGTACAAGTGTTGAGACAGAGCGGAAATTTTATACCTTGTGCACATTTGAGTTGAGTGCTTCAAAAAGAAAAAAATCCTTGTGAGATTTAGGAATTTTTGATTGCTATGTGTTCATGATAATGAGGAAGTGTGATGATGGCAATTGTCTTGAGGTTTTGGCTGCAAAATCAAATTCTTTATAAGAGCTTGAATAAGTTGAGACACCTACTTTGTCTTGCACTGGATGAGTCTTGCTTGGGGACAAGCAAGGATTAAGTATGGGGTATTTTGATGTCATCGTATTTTGCATGGTTTAGGTCATGTATTTAGAGTAGATTTTGCATCATTTTTGTTTTATTTTGTGTGTTTTTAGTTGTTTATCGTTTAGTTGTTAGATTAGAGGTCTACTCTCGTTGTGGTTGTATTTTCAGGTGTTTTTGGGAGCTAATCGAGCCAACTTGAACCCTCATGGGAAGCATGCCTAGCAAGGATGAAGTGAGCAGACCAAAGCTCCGGACACAAGGTGCGCGGACGTGCATGTGGGATTCTATCCATCCACATGAAGATCTATTAAGTCCAAGAAGGATTTATCCACTTTAGTTCTTGTTTCCATATAGATTTATTTTCTTTATAATTAATGTTTTATCTTATACTTTTAGACAGAATGTTTTAGATATAGATAGATGTTCCTTCCAAGATTACCTAGATTGAACACTATAAATAACGCTTTAGGGGTTGGTTTTTAGAATCATCCAAGCAAAAGCCATTAGTTACATCGACTAGAGAGAGAGAGAGAGAGAGAGAGTGGAGGCCGAGTGGAGCAAGAGTGTTAAGAGACATTTTGGCTTCAATCGGTTGTAAGACTTGTTTTATTTCATTAATACAAGTTAGTTTTCTTTAATTATTGATGAGCTTCCCTCCAGCTGCACCATTCTTAGCTGCAGCATCGGCTAATACTCGATTAAGCAAGATCGCTCTCATTTTTGTCTCTGCAGGTACTGGACCAAGCTACTCGTCTACGACTTCTACTCGATGTCGAGTACACCTAGTCGACATCGACTACGCCAGTGACCCTTGCTTGCTCGAATTCGACTGTGCCTGAGCCTTGTCGACTACACCTAGTCGAGGTCGAGTACTCTAGAGTCGACTTCTGTTCTTGAGATTCACCTGCTACCTAAGATCTGCTGACCAGTTTGCTGATGCCATCGTATTTTGCATTGTTTAGGTCATGTATTTAGAGTAGATTTTGCATCATTTTTGTTTTATTTTGTGTGTTTTTAGTTGTTTATCATTTAGTTGTTAGATTAGAGGTCTACTCTCGTTGTGGTTGTATTTTCAGGTGTTTTTGAGAGCTAATCGAGCCAACTTGAACCCTCATGGGAAGCATGCCTAGCAAGGATGAAGTGAGCAGAACAAAGCTCTGGACACAAGGTGCGCGGACGTGCATGTGGGGCGCGCGGACGTGTAGATAATGTCGACCACCATTGGCCTTTACAGTGAGATTCCGCGCGGACGTCCATAGAGGCGCGCGGACGTGCATAGAGGCGCGCGGACGTGCAGAGAAGCGCGCGGACGTGCACGACGGTGCTGAACCCGGATCGACTCCGATTTGTTCTATTTTCTTAGGAGTTAAATATTATTATTTTATTATGTTTTTGGGAGACTATTTAAGGACGGAGAGGACATCTTTCAACGCTCTCTCCTCTTCCACGTTCAATTTTATACTTTGAAGAACTTTGTGAGAACCCTAAACGGAGATTCGAATCGTTTCAATTCAGAATTGGTACTTTCACTCTTATCTCTTGTTTGTCTTTGATTTCTATGCTGAGTCTAATTGAATTGAATATGAAAATCTCCAGGTTAGGCTAGTTCTCGTTGTTCTAGGGTTAGGGATAATCCCGACGATGCGGAAATAGACTTGCTCTTCATATCACCCGAATGATTTCTAATTTGAATTGTGATTTAATCCTATTGTACTCAATCTAATCAATGTGAATTGGTTAGACCTGATTTAGGGGTTGAGATCAAAAGAAGATAACCCTAAGTTAGAAATTAGATGCTGAATTGAGACCGAAAGGTGATCTGATCCATCGGAACTATAGGATTAAACCTAAAGTTTAATTATGCGAAAGTGAATTAAGCTTTTTGAGGATTAATAGGTTGTCGTAGAAGTCTTAGGTTATATTGATATTGATTGAGACCGAAAGGAGATATTGATATGATTATCACCTAGATTCTAAGAGCTCAAAGGGTCTGAATTTGGTTCATGAGTCCGAAAGGAGATTGCTACCCAATTCAGGCACATTTGCATTGAGACCGAAAGGAGATTTGTAATTACATTAGATAACCTACCTTCACACAGAATTGGGAGTTATTCGGGTGAGACTACATCTTGGTCTATTGAGGATGCATTGTTCGTAGAATCCTTAGCCCTGGAATGTCTCTCATATATATATATAGTTCTCATCGCTTTGTTGCTATTTGTCACTCTTAATTATAAATTCTCTTAAATTGTTTGTTACTTTTGGGCTTGGTCAAACTAGTTCAACGCTAACAATTGACACTCCACCAGTCCTTGTGATACGACACCTGAATACTACAATTGACACCGTATTCTTGCGGTGTTGGTTTTAGCAACATCACTTCCTCGAGGATCGATCCTTACTTCCTGTTGCTACATCGGGAGGAAGTCTTGTAATTATTTGCGTGGGCACAATCTAGTTTGATTTATATTATTATGTTTTGAACTCCATTTCCTCCTACAACAAATTGGCGCCATTGCCGGGGACTTTTAAACAAAAACAATAAGTTTTTAGGACTTTTTAAACATTATTTGCAGATTTTCTTTTGGTTTTTGGTTTTGAGACACTGTTTTTTTTTTCTATTGTGGATTATTGTCTTTTCTAACGAATTTTGCAGGGAAAAGACGTTGCAGAAGTACTCGACATTGAGTACCCTACTCGACGTCGACTACTTCCATCGAGGAAACAAGCACGTGGTCGACGAGGATCACCCTGAGGGCTATCGTTGTACTCGACATCGAGTACTTGTAGTCGACATCGAATACCCTTCCTCGAAATCGACCACTAATGCACACATTTCATCACGCCATTCCGACGATCTGCACATTTGCCTAGTGAGTTTCTTTCCTTACCCTAGTTTTTTATAAAGTGAGGACACTGTAATGTTTAAGTGTGGGGTGGGGAAAGGGCTTACTTTGTGCATATTTGACCATATTTGACATTATGTGTGCATATTTAAAGCTTATTTTTTGAATTGCTTATACATGGTTATTTTGAAATTCTTATTGTCAATCTATGTGCTTATATGAATATTTTTAAAAGTTCATAAAAAATAGCCCCCATTAAAATTTTTGAATAGTGTCATGGAAGCTTTAATTGAACTCGACTATGGAAAATTGGAATCATTAGAGATATAGCATGAAATTGCCTAGTAAAGGGAAGTCACAATGAAGTCCTTTATTTTCATCAAAACCATGAAAGGAGGTAAAATTTGATACTCCCTCCGTTCCAAAATACATGGGTTTTTAGTTTTCGGCACGTTTTTTAAGGAGCGAAAAACTCTATGAAATATTATTTTTTTAATCAAATTTTTTATATCATTTGATACTTATTACTAATAAGTATCAAATTATATAAAAAATTTGATTAAAAAAATAATATTTCATAGAGTTTTTCGCTCCTTAAAAAACGTGTCAAAAAAGAAAAGCCCGTGTATTATGGAACGGAGGTAGTATTGCTTTTCACATGTTGCATGATAAGAGGATGGATGGCTTTATATTTCCATATAGTGCTCATAGTTGTTGTAATCCTAGCCTTACCTATGCTTATGCATCACGAAAGCCATATTATACCTTATTTCATATTTTGCTCCACATGATCTAAATATTGCCCATTCTTTACCTTATTTCCATCTGGGATTATGATGAGAATGACATCATGATATGGAGATTACAATATGGTTATTGTGTTGTTATTATCATTATTGGAGTTTGGCAGAAAATTAAAAAACTATAGGGAAAATTTAATGAGTGAAAGAAAATCCGATCACCTCATAAGATAAAGGTAGATCGACCGTGCTCGTTGAGATAATAGTTCAGCGATATGGGACACCAAGGTGAGGAGTCCAAAGCACTAAGTATCCGGGGCCATTCATGACACCCATGTTTGCTACTCGCGAGACGGAAGTGCTGAGGTTAGAGAGGTTAAAGCATAATATTGAAAAAAAATATTGAGCGAATGAGTGAAAGACGAGATATCAAATGAAGAAGGAATATGGTATGAAGGTTTGGAAACTACTCCATTTCCCCGGATTATTAGCACTACATGGCCGAATACATCCCACCTTTAGCTTTTTACCAATCTACTCCTTATATAGCTTAAATTAAAGTCCTCTTGATTACTAATGCTTGTTCACATATGAACGTTTTTGCGTAACCTTCCTTTTGTGAGTATATGTTGCTTTTATTGCACATACATGGATTTGTGACATTAATACCTTTTCCAGGATGGTAATTGACTGTAGGGTTATATGAGAATGAATCTATGATGTTGAGAGTTGTAATTTCTTCCCCTGTATGACCATTGAATGTATTGCTTGAGCACAAGTAAGCTTAAGTATGGGGTGTTTGTTGTAAGCCTAATTTGCCATGTTGTATAGTTTATTTTATATCGATTTATGCATGGATTTCATACAGTTGAGTTAGAATAGTACATAATCTGTGTGGATTATGTTTATTTTCCAAATTACGGAGTCTACACTAGTTTCTGATTAATTACGCAGAAATCGGACGCACTCTGGAGCTTAAAGGAAAGTCATGAAGAAGATAAGGATGGTGCAGCCGGAGGAAAGCCCATTTTTCACCATTCATCATTCGGAATCAAGTTTTGATGTCTTCATGAGAGTTATATCCCTCAAAAAGGGCTTTCCAACGCATACTCATATGTGCAAATCCGACAAACGAGGACTCAAGAAAGTGCATTTCAAGAACGGCGCAGAATGCTGAAAGCTGACAGTTCTACTCGACGTCGACTACAACTAGTCGAAGTCGAGTACACTAGGAGGCAGAAAGTCACATGGAGTCGATTACACCACTCAAGGAACCAATGTTACTCGAAGTCGAGTGCCACAGTACTCGATGTCGAGTGCAACAGTATTCGATGTCGAGTGCCACAGTACTGGATGTCGAGGACATGTCGACAGTCCGAATCCTACCCGAGCTCGAGTGCAACCAGGAGGAGAAGACCTACTGGATGTCGAGTAGCCCAGTGACGAATCTGAGTCCGAGATCTAGTGTGGGACGAGAAGATAGACAATGTGCAAGTGAAGATATGTGGAATTCTATCCCTCCACATGAAGATCTATCAAATCCAAGAAGGATTTATCAACTTTAGTTCTAGTTCCCTTAAAGATTTATTTCCTTTATCATTAATGTTTTATCTTATACTTTTAGATAGAAAGTTTTAGATATTGATAGATTTTCCTTCCAAGATTACCTAGATTGAACACTATAAATAACGCTTTAGGGGTTGGTTTTTAGAATCATCCAAGCAAAAGCCATTAGTTACATCGACTAGAGAGAGAGAGAGAGGGAGAGAGAGAGAGAGAGAGAGAGAGTGGAGGCCGAGTGGAGCAAGAGTGTTAAGAGACATTTTGGCTTCAATCGGTTGTAAGACTTGTTTTATTTCATTAATACAAGTTAGTTTTCTTTTATTATTGATGAGTTTCCCTCCAGCTGCACCATCCTTAGCTGCACCATCGACTAATACTCGATCAAGCAAGATCGCTCTCGTTTTAGTCTCTGCAAGTACTAGACCAAGCTACTCGTCTACGACTTCTACTCGACATCGAGTACACCTAGTCGACATCGACTATGCCAGTGACCCTTGCTTGCTCGCATTCGACTGTGCCTGAGCCCTGTCGACTACACCCAGTCGAGGTCGAGTACTCTAGAGTCGACTTTTGTTCTTGAGATTCACCTGCTACCTAAGATCTGCTGACCAACTTGCTCGAGGATCGATCCTTACTTCCTGTTGCTACATCGGGAGGAAGTCTTGTAATTATTTGCGTGGGCACAGTCTAGTTTGATTTATATTATTATGTATTGAACTCCATTTCCTCCTACAACAAATTGGCGCCATTGCCGAGGACTTTTAAACAAAGACAATAACTTTTTAGGACTTTTTAAACATTATTTGCAGATTTTCTTTTGGTTTTTGGTTTTGAGACACTGTTATTTTATTTTATTTTTCTATTGTAGATTATTGTCTTTTCTAACGAATTTTGCAGGGAAAAGACGTTGCAGAAGTACTCGACATTGAGTACCCTACCCGACGTCGACTACCCCCATCAAGGAAACAAGCACGTGGTCGAAGAGGATCACCCTGAGGGCTGTCGTTGTACTCGACATTGAGTACTTGTAGTCGACATCGAATACCCTTCCTCGAAATCGATCACTTAAGCACACTTTTCATCACTCCATTCCAACGATCTGCACATTTGTCTAGTGAGTTTCTTTCCTTACTCTTGTTTTTTATATATTGAGGACACTGTAATGTTTAAGTGTGGTGTGGGGAAGGGATTACTTTGTGCATATTTGACCATATTTGACATTATGTGTGCATATTTAAAGCTTAGTTTTTGAATTGCTTATACATGACTATTTTGAAATTCCTATTGTCAATCTATGTGCTTATATGAATGTTTTTAAAAATTCATAAAAAATAGCCCCCATTAAATTTTTTTAATAGTGTCATGGAAGCTTTAATTGAACTCGACTATGGAAAATTGGGTTCATTAGAGATATAGCAAAATTGCGTAGTTAAGGGAAGTCACAATGAAGTTCATTACTTTCATCAAAACCATGAAATTAGGTAAAATTTGATATTGATTTTCACATGTTGCATGATAATAGGATGGATGGCTTTATATTTCCATATAGTGCTCATAGTTGTTGTAATCCTATCCTTACCTATGCTTATGCATCACGAAAGCCATATTATACCTTATTTCATATTTTGCTCCACATGATCTAAATATTGCCCATTCTTTACCTTATTTCCATCCGGGGATTATGTTGAGAATGACGTCATGATATGGAGATTACTATATGGTTACTGTGTTGTTATTATCATTATTGGAGTTTGGCAGAAAATTAAAAAACTATAAGGAAAATTTAATGAGTGAAAGAAAATCCAATCACCTCATAAGATAAAGGTAGAGCGACCCTGCTCGTTGAGATAATAGTTCAGCGATATGGGACACAAAGGTGAGGAGTCAGAAGCACAAAGCATCCGGGGCCATTCATGACACCCATGTTTGCTACTCGCGAGAAGGCAGTGCTGAGGTTAAAGAGGTTAAAGCATAATATTGAAAAAAAAAAATTGAGCGAATGAGTGAAAGACGAGAAATCAAAAGAAGAAGGAATGTGGTATGAAGGTTTGGAAACTACTCCATTTCCCTGGATTATTAGCACTACATGGCTAAATACATCCCACCTTTAGCTTTTTACCAATCTACTCCGTATATAGCTTAAATTAAAGTCCTCTTGATTACTAATGCTTGTTCACATATGAACGTTTTCGCGTAACCTTCCTTTTGTGAGTATATGTTGCTTTTATTGCACATAAATGGATTTGTGACATTAATACCTTTTCCAGGATGGTAATTGACTGCAGGGTTATATGAGAATGAATCTATGAGGTTGAGAGTTGTAATTTCTTCCCCTGTATGACCATTGAAAGTATTGCCTGAGGACAAGCAAGCTTAAGTATGGGGTGTTTGTTATAAGCCTAATTTGCCATGTTGTATAGTTCATTTTATATCGATTTATGCATGCATTTCATATAGTTGAGTTAGAATAGTACATAATCTGTGTGGATTATGTTTATTTTCCAAATTACGGAGTCTACACTAGTTTTTGAATAATTTCGCAGAAATCGGACGCACTCTGGAGCTTAAAGGAAAGTCATGAAGAAGGTAAGGATGGTGCAGCTGGAGGAAAACCCATTTTTCACCATTCAGCATTCTGAATCAAGTTCTGATTTCTTCATGAGAGTTATATCCCTCCAAAAGGCCTTTCCAACGCATACTCATATGTGCCAATCCGACAAACGAGGACTCAAGAAAGTGCATTTCATGAACGGAGCAGAATGCTGAAAGCTGACAGTTCTACTCGACGTCGACTACAACTAGTCGAAGTCCAGTACACTAGGAGCCAGAAAGTCACATGGAGTCGATTACACCACTCAAGGAACCAATGTTACTCGATGTCGAGTGCCACAGTACTCGATGTCGAGTGCCACAGTACTCGATGTCGAGTGCCACAGTACTCGATGTCGAGGACATATCGACAGTCCGAATCCTACCCGAGCTCGAGTGCAACCAGGAGGAGAAGACCTACTCGATGTCGAGTATCCCAGTAACGAATCTGAGTCCGAGATCTAGTGTGGGACAAGAAGATAGACTACGTGCAAGTGAAGATATGTGGAATTCTATCCATCCACATGAAGATCTATCAAATCCAAGAAGGATTTATCCACTTTAGTTCTAGTTTCCTTATAGATTTATTTCCTTTACCAATAATGTTTTATCTTATACTTTTAGATAGAAAGTTTTAGATATAGATAGGTGTTCCTTCCAAGATTACCTAGATTAAACACTATAAATACCGCTTTAGGGGTTAGTTTTTAGAATCATCCAAGCAAAAGCCATTAGTTACATCGACTAGAGAGAGAGAGAGAGAGAGAGAGAGAGAGAGAGAGAGTGGAGGCCGAGTGGAGCAAGAGTGTTAAGAGACATTTTGGCTTCAATCGGTTGTAAGACTTGTTTTATTTCATTAATACAAGTTAGTTTTCTTTAATTATTGATGAGTTTCCCCCCAGCTGCACCATCCTTAGCTGCACCATCGACTAATACTCGATCAATGAAGATCGCTCTCGTTTTAATCTCTGCAGGTACTAGACCAAGCTACTCGTCTACGACTTCTACTCGACGTCTGGTACACCTAGTCGACATCGACTACGCCAGTGACCCTTGCTTGATCGAATTCTACTGTGCCTGAGCCCTGTCGACTACACCTAGTCGACGTCGAGTACTCTAGAGTCGACTTCTGTTCTTGAGATTCACCTGCTACCTAAGATCTGCTGACGAGCTTGCTCGAGGATCGATCCTTACATCCTGTTGCTACATCGGGAGGAAGTCTTGTAATTATTTGCCTGGGCATAGTCTAGTTTGATTTATATTATTATGTATTGAACTCCATTTCCTCCTACAACAAATTTGCGCCATTGCCGAGGACTTTTAAACTAAGACAATAAGTTTTTAGGACTTTTTAAACATTATTTGTAGATTTTCTTTTGGTTTTTGGTTTTGAGACACTTTTTTTTATTTTATTTTTCTATTGTGGATGATTGTCTTTTCTAACGAATTTTGCAGGGAAAAGACGTTGCAGAAGTACTCGACATGGAGTACCCTACTCGACGTCGACTACCCCCATCGAGGAAACAAGCACGTGGTCGAAGAGGATCACCCTGAGGGCTGTCGTTGTACTCGACATCGAGTACTTGTAGTCGACATCGAATACCCTTCCTCCAAATCGACCAATTATGCACACATTTCATCACACCATTTCGACGATCTGCACATTTGTCTAGTGAGTTTCTTTCCTTACCCTAGTTTTTTATAAAGTGAGGACACTGTAATGTTTAAGTGTGGAGTGGGGGAAGAGCTTACTTTGTGCATAGATGACCATATTTGACATTATGTGTGCATATTTAAAGCTTATTTTTTGAATTGCTTATACATGGCTATTTTGAAATTCATATTGTCAATCTATGTGCTTATATGAATGTTTTTAAAAGTTCATAAAAAATAGCCCCCATTATATTTTTTGAATAGTGTCATGGAAGCTTTAATTGAACTCAACTATGGAAAATTGGATTCATTAGAGATATAGCATGAAATTGCCTAGTAAAGGGAAGTCACAATGAAGTTCATTATTTTCATCAAAACCATGAAAGGAGGTAAAATTTGATATTGCTTTTCACATGTTGCATGATAAGAGGATGGATGGCTTTATATTTCCATATAGTGCTCATAGTTGTTGTAATCCTAGCCTTACCTATGCTTATGCATCACGAAAGCCATATTATACCTTATTTCATATTTTGCTCCACATGATCTAAATATTGCCCATTCTTTACCTTATTACCATCCGGGGATTATGTTGAGAATGACGTCATGATATGGAGATTACTATTTGGTTATTGTGTTGTTATTATCATTATTGGAGTTTGGCAGAAAATTAAAAAACTATGGGGAAAATTTAATGAGGGAAAGAAAATCCGATCACCTCATAAGATAAAGGTAGATCGACCCTGCTCGTTGAGATAATAGTTCAGCGATATGGGACACCAAGGTGAGGAGTCCGAAGCACTAAGTATCCGGGGCCATTCATGACACCCATGTTTGCTACTCGCGAGACGGCAGTGCTGAGGTTAGAGAGGTTAAAGCATAATATTGAAAAAAAATATTGAGCAAATGAGTGAAAGACGAGAAATCAAAAGAAGAAGGAATGTGGTATGAAGGTTTGGAAACTACTCCATTTCCCCGGATTATTAGCACTAAATGGCCGAATACATCCCACCTTTAGCTTTTTACCAATCTACTCCTTATATAGCTTAAATTAAAGTCCTCTTGATTACTAATGCTTGTTCACATATGAACGTTTTTGCGTAACCTTCCTTTTGTGAGTATATGTTGCTTTTATAGCACATACATGGATTTGTGACATTAATACCTTTTCGAGGATGCTAATTGACTACAGGGTTATATGAGAATGAATCTATGATGTTGAGAGTTGTAATTTCTTCCCCTGTATGACCATTGAAAGTATTGCTTGAGGACAAGCAAGCTTAAGTATGGGGTGTTTGTTGTGAGCCTAATTTGCCATGTTGTATAGTTCATTTTATATCGATTTATGCATGCATTTCATATAGTTGAGTTAGAATAGTACATAATCTGTGTGGATTATGTTTATTTTCCAAATTACGGAGTCTACACTAGTTTCTGATTAATTTTGCAGAAATCGGACGCACTCTGGAGCTTAAAGGAAAGTCATGAAGAAGCTAAGGATGGTGCAGCTGGAGGAAAGCCCATTTTTCACCATTCATCATTCTGAATCAAGTTCTGATGTCTTCATGAGAGTTATATTCCTCCAAAAGGGCTTTCCAATGCATACTCATATGTGCCAATCCGACAAACGAGCACTCAAGAAAGTGCATTTCAAGAACGGAGCAGAATGCTGAAAGCTGACAGTTCTACTCGACGTCGACTAAAACTAGTCAAAGTCGAGTACACTAGGAGCCAGAAAGTCACATGGAGTCGATTACACCACTCAAGGAACCAATGTTACTCGAAGTCGAGTGCCACAGTACTCGATGTCGAGGACATGTCGACAGTCCGAATCCTACCCGAGCTCGAGTGCAACCAGGAGGAGAAGACATACTCGATGTTGAGTAGCCCAGTGACGAATCTGAGTCCGAGATCTAGTGTGGGACGAGAAGATAGACAATGTGCAAGTGAAGATATGTGGAATTCTGTCCATCCACATGAAGATCTATCAAATCCAAGAAGGATTTATCCACTTTAGTTCTAGTTTCCTTAAAGATTTATTTCCTTTATCATTAATGTTTTATCTTATACTTTTAGATAGAAAGTTTTAGATATAGATAGATTTTCCTTCCAAGATTACCTAGATTGAACACAACAAATAACGCTTTAGGGGTTGGTTTTTAGAATCATCCAAGCAAAAGCCATTAGTTACATCGACTAGATAGAGAGAGAGAGAGAGAGAGTGGAGGCCTAGTGGAGCAAGAGTGTTAAGAGACATTTTAGCTTCAATCGGTTGTAAGACTTGTTTTTTTTCATTAATACAAGTTAGTTTTCTTTTATTATTGATGAGTTTCCCTCCAGGTGCACCATCTTTAGTTGCACCATCGACTAATACTCGATCAAGCAAGATCGCTCTCGTTTTAGTCTCTGCAGGTAGTTGACCAAGCTACTCGTCTACGACTTCTACTCGACGTCGAGTACACCTAGTCGACATCGACTATTTTAGTGACCCTTGCTTGCTCGAATTTGATTGTGCCTGAGCCCTGTCGACTATACCTAGTCGAGGTTGAGTACTCTAGAGTCGACTTCTGTTCTTGAGATTCACCTGCTACCTAAGATCTGCTGACCAGCTTGCTCGAGGATCGATCCTTACTTCCTGTTGCTACATCGGGAGGAAGTCTTGTAATTATTTGCGTGGGCACAGTCTAGTTTGATTTATATTATTATTTATTGAACTTCATTTCCTCCTACAACAAATTGGCGCCATTGCCGGGGACTTTTAAACAAAGACAATAAGTTTTTTGGACTTTTTAAACATTATTTGCAGATTTTCTTTTGGTTTTTGGTTTTGAGACACTGTTTTTTTATTTTATTTTTCTATTGTGAATTATTGTCTTTTCTAATGAATTTTGCAGGGAAAAGGCATTGCAGAAGTACTCGACATTGAGTACCCTACCCGACGTCGACTACCCCCATCGAGAAAACAAGCACGTGGTCGAAGAGGATCACCCTGAGGGTTGTCGTTGTACTCGACATCGAGTACTTGTAGTCGACATCGAATACCCTTCCTCGAAATCGACCACTTAAGCACACATTTCATCACTCCATTCCGACGATCTACACATTTGTCTAGTGAGTTTGTTTCCTTACCCTTGTTTTTTATATAGTGAGGACACTGTAATGTTTAAGTGTGGGGTGGGGACGGGATTACTTTGTGCATATTTGACCATATTTGACATTATGTGTGCATATTTTAAGCTTAGTTTTTGAATCGCTTATACATGGCTATTTTGAAATTCATATTGTCAATCTATGTGCTTATATGAATGTTTTTTAAAGTTCAGAAAAAATAACCCCCATTAAAATTTTTTAATAGTGTCATGGAAGCTTTAATTGAACTCGACTATGGAAAATTGGATTCATTAGAGATATAGCAAAATTGCCTAGTAAAGGGAAGTCACAATGAAGTTCATTATTTTCATCAAAACCATGAAAGGAAGTAAAATTTGATATTGCTTTTCACATGTTGCATGATAAGAGGATGGATGACTTTATATTTCCATATAGTGCTCATAGTTATTGTAATCCTAGCCTTACCTATGCTTATGCATCACGAAAGCCATATTATACCTTATTTCATATTTTGCTCCACATGATCTAAATATTGCCCATTCTTTACCTTATTTCCATCTGGGATTATGATGAGAATGACATCATGATATGGAGATTACTATATGGTTATTGTGTTGTTATTATCATTATTGGAGTTTGCCAGAAAATTAAAAAACTATAGGGAAAATTTAATGAGTGAAAGAAAATCCGATCACCTCATAAGATAAAGGTAGAGCGACCCTGCTCGTTGAGATAATAGTTCAGCGATATGGGACACAAAGGTGAGGAGTCAGAAGCACAAAGTATCCGGGGCCATTCATGACACCCATGTTTGCTACTCGCGAGAAGGCAATGCTGAGGTTTGAGAGGTTAAAGCATAATATTGAAAAAAAAAATTGAGCGAATGAGTGAAAGACGAGAAATCAAAAGAAGAAGGAATGTGGTATGAAGGTTTGGAAACTACTCCATTTCCCTGGATTATTAGCACTACATGGCCAAATACATCCCA
This sequence comes from Persicaria tinctoria, assembly GCA_037127255.1. Classification (NCBI taxonomy): domain Eukaryota; kingdom Viridiplantae; phylum Streptophyta; class Magnoliopsida; order Caryophyllales; family Polygonaceae; genus Persicaria; species Persicaria tinctoria. The sequence goes on along the minus strand of JBANSL010000016.1, from coordinate 61,228,933 downwards.
CCTTTAGCTTTTTACCAATCTACTCCTTATATAGCTTAAATTAAAGTCCTCTTGATTACTAATGCTTGTTCACATACGAACGTTTTTGCGTAACCTTCCTTTTGTGAGTAAATGTTGCTTTTATTGCACATACATGGATTTCTGACATTAATACCTTTTCCAGGATGGTAATTGACTGCAGGGTTATATGAGAATGAATCTATGATGTTGAGAGTTGTAATTTCTTCCCCTGTATGACCATTGAAAGTATTGCCTGAGGACAAGCAAGCTTAAGTATGGGGTGTTTGTTATAAGCCTAATTTGCCATGTTGTATAGTTCATTTTATATCGATTTATGCATGCATTTCATATAGTTGAGTTAGAATAGTACATAATCTGTGTGGATTATGTTTATTTTCCAAATTACGGAGTCTACACTAGTTTTTGAATAATTTCGCAGAAATCGGACGCACTCTGGAGCTTAAAGGAAAGTCATGAAGAAGGTAAGGATGGTGCAGCTGGAGGAAAACCCATTTTTCACCATTCATCATTCTGAATCAAGTTCTAATTTCTTCATGAGAGTTATATCCCTCCAAAAGGCCTTTCCAACGCATACTCATATGTGCCAATCCGACAAACGAGGACTCAAGAAAGTGCATTTCAAGAACGGAGCAGAATGTTGAAAGCTGACAGTTCTACTCGACGTCGACTACAACTAGTCGAAGTCGAGTACACTAGGAGCCAGAAAGTCACATGGAGTCGATTACACCACTCAAGGAACCAATGTTACTCGAAGTCGAGTGCCACAATACTCGATGTCGAGTGCCACAGTACTCGATGTCGAGTGCCACAGTACTCGATGTCGAGGACATGTCGACAGTCCGAATCCTACCCGAGCTCGAGTGCAACCAGGAGGAGAAGACCTACTCGATGTCGAGTAGCCCAGTGACGAATCTGAGTCCGAGATCTAGTGTGGGACGAGAAGATAGACTATGTGCAAGTGAAGATATGTGGAATTCTATCCATCCACATGAAGATCTATCAAATCCAAGAAGGATTTATCTACTTTAGTTCTAGTTTCCTTATAGATTTATTTCCTTTATCATTAATGTTTTATCTTATACTTTTAGATAGAAAGTTTTAGAGATAGATAGGTGTTCCTTCCGAGATTACCTAGATTGAACACTATAAATACCGCTTTAGGGGTTGGTTTTTAGAATCATCCAAGCAAAAGCCATTAGTTACATCGACTAGAGAGAGAGAGAGAGAGAGAGAGAGAGAGAGAGAGAGAGTGGAGGCCGAGTGGAGCAAGAGTGTTAAGAGACATTTTGGCTTCAATCGGTTGTAAGACTTGTTTTATTTCATTAATACAAGTAAGTTTTCTTTTATTATTGATGAGTTTCCCTCCAGCTGCACCATCCTTAGCTGCACCATCGACTAATACTCGATCAAGCAAGATCGCTCTTGTTTTAGTCTCTGCAGGTACTTGACCAAGCTACTCGTCTACGACTTCTACTCGACGTCGATTACACCTAGTCGACATCGACTACGCTAGTGACCCTTGCTTGCTCGAATTCGACTGTGCCTGAGCCCTGTCGACTGCACCTAGTCGAGGTCGAGTACTCTAGAGTCGACTTCTGTTCTTGAGATTCACCTGCTACCTAAGTTCTGCTGACCAGCTTGCTCGAGGATCAATCCTTACTTCCTGTTGCTACATCGGGAGAAAGTCTTGTAATTATTTGCGTGGGCATAGTCTAGTTTGATTTATATTATTATGTATTGAACTCCATTTCCTCCTACAACAAATTGGCGCCATTGCCGAGGATTTTTAAACAAAGACAATAAGTTTTTAGGACTTTGTAAACATTATTTACAGATTTTCTTTTGGTTTTTGGTTTTGAGACACTGTTTTTTTATTTTATTTTTCTATTGTGGATTATTGTTTTTTCTAACAAATTTTGCAGGGAGATCAACCGTGCTCGTTGACATAATAGTTCAGAGAGATGAGACACCAAGGTGAGGAGTCTAAAGCACTAAGTATCTGGGGCCATTCATGACACCCATGTTTGCGACTCGGGAGAAGGGAGTGCTGAGGTTAGGGAGGTAAAAACATAATATTAAAAAAAAGTATTGAGCTAATGAGTGAAAGATGAGAAATCAAAAGAAGAAGGAATGTGGTATGAAAGTTTAGAAAGTACTCCATTTCCCGGGATTATTAGCACCACATGGCCAAATACACTCCACCTTTAGCCTTTTACCAATCTACATCTTTTTGAGCTTAAAGTAAAGTCCTCTTGATTATTAATGCTTTTTCACATATGAACGTTTTTGCATAACATTCCTTTTGTGAGTAGATGTTGCTTTTATTGCATATGCATGGATTTGTGACATTAGAACCTTTTCGAGGATGGTAATTGACCGCAGTGTTTAATGAGAATGAATCTATGATGTTGAGAGTTGTAATTTCTTCCCCTGTATAACCATTAAAAGTATTGCTTGAGGACAAACAAGCTTAAGTATGGGGTGTTGGTTGTGAGCCTAATTTGCCATGTTATATAGTTACTTTTATATCGATTTCTGCATGCATTTCATAGAGTTGAGTTAGAATAGTACATAATATGTGTAGTTTATGTTTATTTGCCAAATTACGGAGTCTACACTAGTTTCTGTTTAATTTCGCATAAATCGGATGCACTTTGGAGCTTGAAGGAAAGTTATGAAGAAGCTAAGGATCATGCAGCTGGAGAAAAAGCCCATTTTTCACCATTCATCATTCTGAATTAAGTTATTATATCTTCATGAGAGTTGCAGCCCTCAAAAAGAGCTTTCTAACACATTCGTAACTGGGCTACTCAATCCGATGAACGAGAACTTGGGAAAGTGCGCTTCAAGAACGGAGGAGAATGCTGAAAGCTGATAGTTCTACTCGACGTCGACTACAACTAGTCGAAGTCGAGTACACTAGAAGCCATAAATTCACACGGAGTCGAGTAGACCACTCGAAGAATCAGAGTTACTCGAAGTCGAGCGCTATAGTACTCGATGTCGAGGACATGTCGACAGTCCGAATCCTACCCGAGCTCTAGTGCAACTAGGAGAAGAAGATCTACTCGATGTCGACTAACTCTAGTCGATGTCGAGTAGCCCAGTTACGAATCCGAGTCTGAGATCGAGTGTGTGCCGAGAAGATAGACTACTTGCAAGCGAAGATATGTGGAATTCTATCCATCCACATAGAGATGTATCAAGTCCAAGAAGGATTTATCCACTTTAGTTCTAGTTTCCTTATAGATTTATTTCCTTTATCATTAATGTATTATCTTATGCTTTTAGATGGAAAGTTTTAGATATAGATAGATATTCTTTCCACGATTACCTAGATTGAACACTATAAATAAGGGTTTGGGGGTTGGTTTTTAGAATCATCCAAGGCAAGCCATTAGTTACATCGAGTAGAGAGAGAGTGGAGGCCGAGTGGAACAGAAGTGTAGAGAGACGTTTTGGCTTCGATTAGTTGTAAGCTTTGTTTTATTTCATTAATGCAAGTTAGTTTTCTTTTATTATTGATAAGTTTCCCTATGATGAATAGCAAATAGTCCACCTACTTCTAGGGTCGGGGTTTGCCCGACGATAGCCATGCGTGCCTGAGGTAAATATTCGACCTTTATTGTGTTTTGATCATCCACTGCCTTTTATATGTTTATTACCAAATTAATAGAGATTCAGGTTACTCACTTGGATTATAAACATAAAATTGATAGCTACAAGTTGCGGTTTCTTAAAAAGTTGTCTAACTGTTGGAAAAGGCGAAAGCGTGATCCTTTGATGTGATTGCATGATTATTTCTCTTTATCTTGCCTTATGCATGCTTGGTTATCGTTGTTTCAAACCCCGGTCTTGGAATTTTTCTTTCATATATTTGTTTATCTCGAAATCTGCGAACGTTGGTTTTCGTTACATTACTGCGCACCTACTCGACTTCAACTAATCTAGTTGACGTCGACCACTAATACTCGATCAAGCAAGATTGCTCTCGTTTTTGTCTCTACATGTACTCGACTAAGCTACTCGACTACGACTTCGACTCGACGTCGAGTACACCTAGTCGACGTCGACTACACCAGTGACCCTTGCTTGCTCGAATTCGACTACGCCTGACCCCTGTTAACTACACCTAGTCGAGGTAGAGTACTCTAGAGTCGACTTCTGTTCGTGAGATTCACCTGCTACCTAAGATCCCCTGACCAGCTTCCTTGAGAGTCAATCCTGACTTCCTGTTGCTTCATCGAGAGGAAGTCTTGTAAGTATTTGGGTGGTCACAGTCTGGTTTGATTTATATTATTATTTATTGAACTCGATTTCCTCCTACAACAAATTAGCGCCGTTGCCGGGGACTTTTTAACAAAGGCAATCAGTTTTTAGGACTTTTTAAACATTATTTGCGGATTTGCTTTTGGTTTTTGGTTGACATAATAGATCGACCATGCTCGTTGACATAATAGTTCAGCGAGATGGGAGACCAAGGTGATGAGTCTGAAGCACTAAGTATCCGGGGCCATTGATGACACCCATGTTTCCGACTCGCTAGAAGGTTGTGCTGAGGTTTGAGAGGTAAAAACATAATATTGAAAAAAAGCAGTGAGCGAATGAGTGAAAGATGAGAAATCAAAAGAAGAAGGAAAGTGGTATGAAAGTTGGGAAAGTACTCCATTTCCCCGGATTATTAGCACCACATGGCGAGATAAATCCCTCCTTTAGCCTTTTACCAATCTACTCCTTATTGAGCTTAAATTAAAGTCCTCTTGATTATTAATGCTTTGTAACATATGAACGTTTTTCGCATAACCTTCCTTTTGTGAGTAAATGTTGCTTTTATTGCATATGCATGGATTTGTGACATTAGAACCTTTTCGAGGATGGTAATTGACTACATGGTTTTATGAGAATGAATCTATGATGTTGAGAGTGGTAATTTCTTCCCCTGTAAGACCATTAAAAGTATTGCTTAAGGACAAGCAAGCTTAAGTAAGGGTTGTTTGTTGTGAGCCTAATTTGCCATGTTGTATAGTTACTTTTATATCGATTTCTGCATGCATTTCGTACAGTTGTGGTAAAATAGTAAAGAATCTGTGTAGTTTATGTTTATTTGCCAAATTACGGAGCCTACACTAGTTTCTGTTTAATTTCGCAGAAATCGAACACACTCTGGAGCTTAAAGGAAAGTTATGAAGAAGCTAAGGATGGTGTAGCTGGAGGAAAGCCCATTTTTCACCATCCATCATTCTGAATTAAGTTCTTATTTCTTCATAAGAGTTGTATCTCTCGAAAAGAGCTTTCTAACCCATACTCATATGTCTCAATCCGATGAGCGAGAACTTGGGAAAGTGTGTTTCAAGAACGGAGCAGAATGTTGAAAGCTGATAATTCTATTCGACGTCGACTACAACTAGTCGAAGTCGAGTACACTAGGAGCCCGAAAGTCACACGGAGTCGAGTAGGCCACTTGAGGAACCACAGGTACTCGAAGTCGAGTGCTACAGTACTCGAAGTCGAGTGCTACAGTACTCGATGTCGAGGACATGTTGACAGTGTGAATCCTACCCGAGCTCGAGTGCAACCAGGAGGAGAAGACCTACTCGATGTCGACTAACTCTAGTCGATGTCGAGTAGACCAGTGATGAATCCGAATCTGAGATCAAGTGTGTGCTGAGAAGATAGACTACTTGGAAGTGAAGATATGTCGAATTCTGTCTAGCCACATGAAGATCTATCAAGTCCAAGAAGGATTTATCCACTTTTGTTCTAGTTTTCTTATAGATTTATTTACTTTATCATTAATGTTTTATCTTATGATTTTAGATAGAAAGTTTTAGACATAGATAGATGTTCCTTCCAAGATTACCTAGATTGAACACTATAAATACGACTTTAAGGGTCGGTTTTTAGAATCATCCAAGATAAACCATTAGTTACATCGAGGAGAGAGAGAGAGAGAGAGAGAGAGAGGAGCCGAGTAGAGAAAGAGTGTTGAGAGACCTTTTGGCTTCGATCGGTTATAAGCTTTGTTTTATTTCATTAACACAAGTTAGTTTTCTTTTATTATTGATGAGGTTCCCTATGATGAATAGAGATTAGTCCACCTACTTCTAGGGTCGGGGTTAGCCCGCTGATAGCCATGCATGTCTGAGGTAAAGATTCGACCTTTTTTATGTCTTGATCATCCACTTCCTTTTATATATTTATTACTAAATTAATAGAGATTCAGGTTACTTACTTGGATTATAAACATAAAATTGGTCGATACAATTAGGGTTTCTTGAGAAAGTTGTGTAATTGTTGGAAAAGGCGAAAGCGTGATCCTTTGATGTGATTGCATGATTATTTCTCTTTATCTTGCGTATGCATGCTTGGTTATCGTTGTTGCAAACCCCGGTCTTGGAATTTTTCTTTCATATATTTGCTTCTCTCGAAATATGTGAACTTTGGTTTTCGTTACGTTACTGCACACCTACTCGACTTCAACTAATCTAGTTGTCGTCGACCACTAATACTCGATCAAGCAAGATCGCTCTCCTTTTTGTCTCTCAATTTACTCGACCAAGCTACACGACTACGACTTCTACTCGACGTCGAGTACACCTAGTCGACGTCGACTACACCAGTGACCCTTGCTTGCTCGATTTCAACTGTGTCTGACCTCTGTCGACTACACCTAGTCGAGGTCAAGTACTCTGGAGTCGACTTCTGTTCGTGAGATTCACCTGCTACCTAAGATCTGATGACCACCTTAATCGAGGATCGATCCAGACTTCCTGTTGCTACACCGGGAGGAAGTCTTCTAATTATATTCATGGGCACAGTCTGGTTTGATTTATATTATGATTTATTGAACTCGATTTCCTCCTACAATAAATTGGCGCCATTGCCGGGGACTTTTTAACAAAGACAATTAGTATTTAGGACTTTTTAAACATTATTTGTTGATTTGCTTTTGGTTTTTGGTTTTGAGACAATTTTTTTTCTATTGGGGATTATTGTCTTTTCTAACGAATTTTGCAGGGAAAAGACGTTGCAGAAGTACTCGACATCGAGTACCATACTCGACGTCGACTACCCCCATCGAGGAAACAAGCATGTGGTCGAAGAGGATCGGCTGCAGCTGTACTCGACGTCGAGTACTTGTAGTCGACGTCGACTACCCTTCCTCGAAATCGACCACTTCTGCACACATTTAATCACTCAATTTTGACGATCTGCACATCTGTCTAGTGAGTTTCTTTCTTAACCCTTGTTTTTATACAGTGAGGACAATGTAATGTTTACGTGTGGGATGGGGGAAGGGCTTACTTTGTGTATATTTGACCATATTTGACATTATGTGTGCATATTTAAAGATTATTTCTTGAATTGCTTATACATAGCTATTTTTGAATTCATATTATCAATCTATGTGCTTATATGAATGTTTTCCAAAGTTTATAAAAAATCTCACCCATTAAATTTTTTTATTAGTTTCATGGAAGCATTAATTGAACTGGACGATACAAAATTGAATTCAAAGAGATATAGCATGAAATTGCCTAGTAAAGAGAAGTCACAACGACGTTTATAATTTTCTTGAAAACCATGAAATGGGGTAAAATTTGATATTGTTGTTCACATGTTGCATGATAAGAGGATGGAAAACATTATATTTCCATATAATGCTCATATTTGTTGTAATCCTAGCCTTATATACGCTTATGCATCACGAAAGCCATATTATGCTTTATTTCATATTTTGCTCCACATGATCTAAATTTTGCCCATTATTTACCTTATTTCCATCCAGGGGTTATGTTGAGAATGCTGTCACATTATGGAGATTACTATATGGTTATTGTGTTGTTATTATAAATGTTAGAGTTTGGCAGGAAATAGAAATATTATATGGAAAATTTAATAAATGTAAGAAAATATGTCACCTCGGGAGATAAAGTTAGATCGACCCTGCTCGTTGACATAATAATTCAGCGAGATGGGACACCAAGGAATGTCTTATGAAAGTTTAAAAAATACTCCATTTCCACGGATTATTAGCACCACATGGCCAGATACATCCCACATTTCGCCTTTTACAAATCTACTCTTTATTGAGCTTAAATTAATGTCCTCTTGATTATTAATGCTTTGTGACATATGAACGTTTTTGCATAACCTTCCTTTTTTGAGTAGAAGTTGCTTTTATTGCATATGCATGAATTTGTGACATTAGAACCTTTTCGAGGATGGTAATTGACTGCAGGGTTTTATGAGAATGAATCTATGATGTTGAGAGTGGTAATTTCTTCCCATGTATGACCATTAAAAGTATTGCTTGAGGACAAGCAAGCTTAAGTATGTGGTGTTTGTTGTGAGCCTAATTTGCCATGTTGTATAGTTACTTTTATATCGATTTTTGCACGCATTTTATACAGTTAAGTTAGAATAGTACAAAATCTATGTAGTTTATGTTTATTTGCCAAATTACGGAGTCTAGACTAGTTTATGTTTAATTTCTCAGAAATCGGACGCACTTTAGAGCTTAACGGAAAGTTATGAAGAATCTAACGATGGTGCAGCTGGAGAAAAGACCATTTTTCACCATTCATCCTTCTCAATCAAGTTCTGATGTCTTCATAAGAGTTGTAGCCCTCGAAAAGATCTTTCTAACACATAATCATATATGTCCATCCGACGAACGAGAACTTGGGAAAGTGTGTTTCAAAAACGGAGCAGAATGCTGAAAGCTGACAGTTCTATTGGACGTTGACTTCAACTAGTCGAAGTCGAGTACAGCAGGAGCCCGAAAGTCACACGAAGTCGAGTAGACCACTCGAGGAACCAAAGCTACTCAAAGTCGAGTGCTACAGTACTCGATGTCGAGTACATGTCGACAGTTCGAATCCTACCCGAGCTCGAGTGCAACCAGAAGGGGAAGACCTACTCGATGTCGACTAACTCCAGTCGATGTCGAGTAGACCAATGACGAATCCGAATCTGAGATCAAGTGTGTGCTGAGAAAATAGACTACTTGGAAGTGAAGATATGTGGAATTCTATCTATCCACATGAAGATCTATCAAATCCAAGAAGGATTTATCCTCTTTAGTTCTAGTTTCCTTATAAATTTATTTCCTTTATCATTAATGTTTTACCTTATGCTTTTAGATAGAAAGTTTTAGATATATATAGATGTTCCTTCCAAGATTACCTAGATTGAACACTATAAATAAGGCTTTAGGGGTTGGTTTTTAGAATCATCCAAGAGAAGCCATTAGTTACATCGAGTAGAGAGTGAGAGAGTGGAGGCCGAGTGGAGGAAAAGACGTTGAGAGATGTTTTGGCTTCGATCGGTTGTAAGCTTTGTTTTATTTCATTAACGCAAGTTAGTTTTCTTTTATTATTGATGAGTTTCCCTATTATGAATAGCGAGTAGTCCATCTACTTCTAGGGTCGGGGTTAGCCCGACGATAGCCATGCGTGTCTAAGGTAAAGATTCGACCTTTTTTATGTCTTCATTATCCACTGCCTTTTATATGTTTATTACCAAATTAATAGAGATTCAGGTTACTCACATGGATTATAAACATAAAATTGGTAGATACAATTAGAGTTTCTTGAGAAAGTTGTGTAATTGTTGGAAAAGGCGAAAGCGTGGTCCTTTGATGTGATTGCATGATTATTTTTCTTTCATTAGAGTTTCTTGCGTTTTGCATGCTTGGTTATCGTTGTTGCAAACCCCGGTCTTGAAATTTTTCTTTCATATATTTGCTTATCTCGAAATATGTGAGCTTTGGTTTTCGTTACGTTACTGCGCACCTACTCGACTTCAACTAATCTAGTCGCCGTCGACCACTAATACTCGATCAAGCAAGATCGCTCTCCTTTTTGTCTCTCCGTGTACTCGACTAAGCTACACAACTACAACTTCTACTCGACGTCGAGTACACCTAGTCGACGTCGACTACACCAGTGACCTTTGCTTGCTCAAATTCGACTGTGTCTGACCCCTATCGACTACACCTAGTCGAGGTCAAGTACTCAAGAGTCGACTTCTGTTCTTGAGATTCACCTGCTACCTAAGATCCGCTGACCAGCTTCCTCGAGGATCGATCCTGACTTCCTGTTGCTAAATCGGGAGGAAGTCTTGCAATTATTTGCGTGGGCACAGTCTGGTTTGAGTTATATTATTATTTATTGAACTGGATTTCCGCCTACAGCAAATTGGCGCTGTTGCCGGGGACTTTTTAACAAAGACAATCAGTTTTTATGACTTTTTATACATTACATGCGGATTTTCTTTTTGTTTTTTGTTTTGACACGCTGTTTTTTATTTTATTTTTCTATTGTGGATTATTGTCTTTTCTAACGAATTTTGCAGGAAAAGACGTTGTAGAAGTACTCGACATCGAGTTCCCTACTCGACGTCGACTACCCCCATCGAGGAAACAAGAATGTGGTTGACGAGGATCACCCTGAAGGCTGCCGCTGTACTCCACGTCGAGTACTTGTAGTCGACGTCGACTACCCATCCTCGAAATCGACCACTTCTGCACACATTTCATCACTCCATTCTGATGATCTGCACATCTGTCTAGTGAGTTTCTTTCTTAACCCTTGTTTTTATACAGTGAGGACACTGTAATGTTTAAGTGTGGGGTGAGGGAAGGGCTTACTCTGTGCATATTTGACTGTATATGAAATTGTGTGTGCATATTTAAAGCTTATTTCTTGAATTGCTTATACATGGCTATTTTGAAATTTATATTATCAATCTTTGGGCTTATATGAATGTTTTCCAAAGTTCATAAAAAAATGCCCACATTAAAAATTATGATTAGTGTCATAGAAGCTTTAATTGAACTCGACGATACAAAATTAGATTCAAAGAGATATAGCATCAAATTGCCTAGTAAAGGGAAGTCACAATAAAGTTTATTATTTTCTTGAAAACCATGAAAGGAGGTAAAATTTAATGTTGCTTTTCACATGTTGCATGATAAGAGGATGGAGAACTTTATATTTCCATATAGTGCTCATATTTGTTGTAATCCTAGCCTTACATATGCTTATGCATCACGAAAGCCATATTATGCCTTATTTCATATTTTGCTCCATGTGATCTAAATATTGGTCATTATTTACCTTATTTCTATCTGGGGATTATGTTGAGAGTGATGCCACATTTTGGAGATTACTGTATGGTTATTGTGTTGTTATTATCATTATTGAAGTTTGGCAGGAAATTGAAAAACTATATCGAAAATTTAATGACTGAAAGAAAATCCGGTCACCTCAGGAGATAAAGGTAAATCGACCCTGCTCGTTGAGATGATAGTTCAGCGAGATGGGACACCAAGGTGAGGAGTCCGAATCAATAAGTATCCGGGGTCATTCATGACAACCATGTTTGCGACTCGCGAGAAGGCAGTGCTGAGGCTAGAGAGGTAAAAGCATAATATTGAAAAAAAAAGCATTGAGCGAGTGATTGAAACATGAGAAATCAAAAGAAGAAGGAATGGCGTATGATAGTTTGCAAAGTATTCCATTTCCCCGGATTGTTAGCAGCACATGGCCAAATACATCCCACCTTTAGCCTTTTACCAATCTACTCCTTATTGATATTAAATTAAAGTCCTCTTGATTATTAATTCTTCGTCACATATGAACGTTTTTGCATAACCTTCCTTTTGTGAGTAGATTGTTCTTTTATTGCACATGCATGGATTTGTGACATTAGTACCTTTTCGAGGATTGTAATTGATTGCAAGGTTATATGAGAATGAATCCTATGTTGAGGGTTATATAAGAATGAAGCTTAAGTATGGGGTGTTTGTTGTGAGCGTAATTTGCCATGTTTTATAGTTACTTTTATATCGATTTTTGCATGCATTTCATACAGTTGAGTTAGAATAGTACATAATCTGTGTAGTTTATGTTTATTTGCCAAATTACGGAGTCTACACTAGTTTATGTTTAATTTCGCAGAAATCGGACGCACTTTGGACTTTAAAGGAAAATCATGAAGAAGCTTAGGATAGTGCAATTGGAGGAAAGCCCATTTTTCGCCATTCATCATTCTGAATCATGTTCTGATGTGTTGATGAGAGTTCTGATGTGTTTTGGCTTCGATCGGTTGTAAGCTTTGTTTTATTTTATTAACGCAAGTTAGTTTTCTTTTATTACTGATGAGTTTCCCTATTATGAATAGCGAGTAGTCCACCTACTTCTAGGGTCGGGGTTAGCCCGACGATAGCCATGCGTGTCTGAGGTAAAGATTCGACCTTTTTTATGTCTTGATCAACCACTTCCTTTTATATGTTTATTACCAAATTAATAGAGATTCAGGTTACTCACTTGGATTATAAACATAAAATTGGTAGATACAATTAGAGTTTCTTGAGAAAGTTGTGTAATTTTGGGAAAAGGCGAAAGCGTGATCCTTTTATATGACTGCATGATTATTTCTCTTTATCTTGCGTTTTGCATGCTTGGTTATCGTTGTTGCAAACCCTGGTCTTGAAATTTTTCTTTCATATATATGCTTATCTCGAAATATGTGAACTTTGGTTTTCGTTACGTTACTACGCACCTACTCGACTTCAACTAATCTAGTCGCCGTCGACCACTAATACTCGATCAAGCAAGATCTCTCTCCTTTTTGTCTCTCCATGTACTCGACTAAGCTACACAACTACGACTTCTCCTCGACGTCGAGTACACCTAGTCGACGTCGACTACACCAGTGACCTTTGCTTGCTCGAATTCGACTATGTCTGACCCCTAACGACTACACCTAGTCGACGTCGACTACACCAGTGACCTTTGCTTGCTCAAATTCGACTGTGTCTGACCCCTATCGACTACACCTAGTCGAGGTCAAGTACTCAAGAGTCGACTTCTGTTCTTGAGATTCACCTGCTACCTAAGATCCGCTGACCAGCTTCCTCGAGGATCGATCCTGACTTCCTGTTGCTAAATCGGGAGGAAGTCCTGCAATTATTTGCGTGGGCACAGTCTGGTTTGAGTTATATTATTATTTATTGAACTGGATTTCCGCCTACAACAAATTGGCGCTGTTGCCGGGGACTTTTTAACAAAGACAATCAGTTTTTATGACTTTTTATACATTACATGCGGATTTTCTTTTTGTTTTTTGTTTTGACACGCTGTTTTTTATTTTATTTTTCTATTGTGGATTATTGTCTTTTCTAACGAATTTTGCAGGAAAACACGTTGTAGAAGTACTCGACATCGAGTTCCCTACTCGACGTCGACTACCCCCATCGAGGAAACAAGAATGTGGTTGACGAGGATCACCCTGAAGGCTGCCGCTGTACTCCACGTCGAGTACTTGTAGTCGACGTCGACTACCCATCCTCGAAATCGACCACTTCTGCACACATTTCATCACTCCATTCTGATGATCTGCACATCTGTCTAGTGAGTTTCTTTCTTAACCCTTGTTTTTATACAGTGAGGACACTGTAATGTTTAAGTGTGGGGTGAGGGAAGGGCTTACTCTGTGCATATTTGACTGTATATGAAATTGTGTGTGCATATTTAAAGCTTATTTCTTGAATTGCTTATACATGGCTATTTTGAAATTTATATTATCAATCTTTGGGCTTATATGAATGTTTTCCAAAGTTCATAAAAAAATGCCCACATTAAAAATTTTGATTACTGTCATAGAAGCTTTAATTGAACTCGACGATACAAAATTAGATTCAAAGAGATATAGCATGAAATTGCCTAGTAAAGGGAAGTCACAATAAAGTTTATTATTTTCTTGAAAACCATGAAAGGAGGTAAAATTTAATGTTGCTTTTCACATGTTGCATGATAAGAGGATGGAGAACTTTATATTTCCATATAGTGCTCATATTTGTTGTAATCCTAGCCTTACATATGCTTATGCATCACGAAAGCCATATTATGCCTTATTTCATATTTTGCTCCATGTGATCTAAATATTGGTCATTATTTACCTTATTTCTATCTGGGGATTATGTTGAGAGTGATGCCACATTTTGGAGATTACTGTATGGTTATTGTGTTGTTATTATCATTATTGAAGTTTGGCAGGAAATTGAAAAACTATATTGAAAATTTAATGACTGAAAGAAAATCCGGTCACCTCAGGAGATAAAGGTAAATCGACCCTGCTCGTTGAGATTATAGTTCAGCGAGATGGGACACCAAGGTGAGGAGTCCGAATCAATAAGTATCCGGGGTCATTCATGACAACCATGTTTGCGACTCGCGAGAAGGCAGTGCTGAGGCTAGAGAGGTAAAAGCATAATATTGAAAAAAAAAGCATTGAGCGAGTGATTGAAACATGAGAAATCAAAAGAAGAAGGAATGGCGTATGATAGTTTGCAAAGTATTCCATTTCCCCGGATTGTTAGCAGCACATGGCCAAATACATCCCACCTTTAGCCTTTTACCAATCTACTCCTTATTGATATTAAATTAAAGTCCTCTTGATTATTAATTCTTCGTCACATATGAACGTTTTTGCATAACCTTCCTTTTGTGAGTAGATTGTTCTTTTATTGCACATGCATGGATTTGTGACATTAGTACCTTTTCGAGGATTGTATTTGATTGCAAGGTTATATGAGAATGAATCCTATGTTGAGGGTTATATAAGAATGAAGCTTAAGTATGGGGTGTTTGTTGTGAGCGTAATTTGCCATGTTTTATAGTTACTTTTATATCGATTTTTGCATGCATTTCATACAGTTGAGTTAGAATAGTACATAATCTGTGTAGTTTATGTTTATTTGCCAAATTACGGAGTCTACACTAGTTTATGTTTAATTTCGCAGAAATCGGACGCACTTTGGACCTTAAAGGAAAATCATGAAGAAGCTTAGGATAGTGCAATTGGAGGAAAGCCCATTTTTCGCCATTCATCATTCCGAATCATGTTCTGATGTGTTGATGAGAGTTCTGATGTGTTTTGGCTTCGATCGGTTGTAAGCTTTGTTTTATTTTATTAACGCAAGTTAGTTTTCTTTTATTACTGATGAGTTTCCCTATTATGAATAGCGAGTAGTCCACCTACTTCTAGGGTCGGGGTTAGCCCGACGATAGCCATGCGTGTCTGAGGTAAAGATTCGACCTTTTTTATGTCTTGATCAACCACTTCCTTTTATATGTTTATTACCAAATTAATAGAGATTCAGGTTACTCACTTGGATTATAAACATAAAATTGGTAGATACAATTAGAGTTTCTTGAGAAAGTTGTGTAATTTTGGGAAAAGGCGAAAGCGTGATCCTTTTATATGACTGCATGATTATTTCTCTTTATCTTGCGTTTTGCATGCTTGGTTATCGTTGTTGCAAACCCTGGTCTTGAAATTTTTCTTTCATATATATGCTTATCTCGAAATATGTGAACTTTGGTTTTCGTTACGTTACTACGCACCTACTCGACTTCAACTAATCTAGTCGCCGTCGACCACTAATACTCGATCAAGCAAGATCTCTCTCCTTTTTGTCTCTCCATGTACTCGACTAAGCTACACAACTACGACTTCTCCTCGACGTCGAGTACACCTAGTCGACGTCGACTACACCAGTGACCTTTGCTTGCTCGAATTCGACTATGTCTGACCCCTAACGACTACACCTAGTCGACGTCGACTACACCAGTGACCTTTGCTTGCTCAAATTCGACTGTGTCTGACCCCTATCGACTACACCTAGTCGAGGTCAAGTACTCAAGAGTCGACTTCTGTTCTTGAGATTCACCTGCTACCTAAGATCCGCTGACCAGCTTCCTCGAGGATCGATCCTGACTTCCTGTTGCTAAATCGGGAGGAAGTCTTGCAATTATTTGCGTGGGCACAGTCTGGTTTGAGTTATATTATTATTTATTGAACTGGATTTCCGCCTACAACAAATTGGCGCTGTTGCCGGGGACTTTTTAACAAAGACAATCAGTTTTTATGACTTTTTATACATTACATGCGGATTTTCTTTTTGTTTTTTGTTTTGACACGCTGTTTTTTATTTTATTTTTCTATTGTGGATTATTGTCTTTTCTAACGAATTTTGCAGGAAAAGACGTTGTAGAAGTACTCGACATCGAGTTCCCTACTCGACGTCGACTACCCCTATCGAGGAAACAAGAATGTGGTTGACGAGGATCACCCTGAAGGCTGCCGCTGTACTCCACGTCGAGTACTTGTAGTCGACGTCGACTACCCATCCTCGAAGTCGACCACTTCTGCACACATTTCATCACTCCATTCTGATGATCTGCACATCTGTCTAGTGAGTTTCTTTCTTAACCCTTGTTTTTATACAGTGAGGACACTGTAATGTTTAAGTGTGGGGTGAGGGAAGGGCTTACTCTGTGCATATTTGACTGTATATGAAATTGTGTGTGCATATTTAAAGCTTATTTCTTGAATTGCTTATGCATGGCTATTTTGAAATTTATATTATCAATCTTTGATTCAAAGAGATATAGCATAAAATTGCCTAGTAAAGGGAAGTCACAATGAAGTTTATTATTTTCTTGAAAACCATGATAGAAGGTAAAATTTGATGTTGCTTTTCACATGTTGCATGATAAGAGGATGAAGAACTTTATATTTCCATATAGTGCTCATATTTGTTGTAATCCTAGCTTTACCTATGCTTATGCATCACGAAAGCCATATTATGCCTTATTTCATATTTTGCTCCACATGATCTAAGTATTGCTCATTATTTAACTTATTTCCATTTGGGGATTATGTTGAGAATGATGCCACATTATGGAGATTACTATCTGATTATTATGATGTTATTATCATTATTGGAGTTTGGTAGGAAGTTGAAAAACTATATCAAAAATTTAATGACTGAAAGAAAATCCGGTCACCTTAGGAGATAAAGGTAGATCGACCCTGCTCGTTGAGATAATAGTTCAGCGAGATGGGACACCAAGGTGAGGAGTCCGAAGCACTAAGTATCCGTGACCAGTCATGACAACCATGTTTGCGACTCGCGAGAAGGCAGTGTTGAGGCTAGAGAGGTAAAAGCATAAAATTGAAAAAAAGCATTAAGCGAGTGAGTGAAATATGAGAAATCAAAAGAAGAAGGAATGGCGTATGATAGTTTGCCAAGTACTCCATTTCCCTAGATTGTTAGTAGCACAAGGCCAAATACATCCCACCTTTAGCCTTTTACCAATCTACTCCTTGTTGATTTTAAATTAAAGTGCTCTTGATTATTAATTCTTTGTCACATATGAACGTTTTTGCATAACCTTCCTTTTGTGAGTAAATTGTTCTTTTATTGCACATATATGGATTTGTGACATTAGTACCTTTTTTAGGATGGTAATTGATTGCAAGGTTATATGATAATGAATCCTATGTTGAGGGTTATATAAGAATGAAGCTTAAGTATGGGGTGTTTGTTGTGAGCGTAATTTGCCATGTTTTATAGTTACTTTTATATCGATTTTTGCATGCATTTCATATAGTTGAGTTAGAATAGTACAAAATCTGTGTAGTTTATGTTTATTTGCTAAATTATGGAGTCTACACTAGTTTCTGTTTAATTTCGCAGAAATCGGACGCACTTTGGACCTTAAAGGAAAATCATGAAGAAGCTTAGGATGGTGCAGCCGGAGGAAATCCCATTTTTCGCCATTCACCATTCTGAATCAAGTTCTGATGTGTTATTTAGAGTTGTAGACCTCGAAAGGAGATTTCCAGCGCATACACATATGTCCCAATCCGACGAACGAGGATTCAGGAAAGTGCATTTAAAAAACGGAGCATAATGTTGAAAGCTAACAGTTCTACTCGACGCCGACTACTCCTAGTCGAATTTGAGTACACTAGGAGCCAGAAATTCACAAGAAGTCGAGTAGACCACTCGAGGAACCAGGGCTACTCGAAGTCTAGTGCTAAAGTACTTGACGTTGAGGACATGTCGACAGACCGAATCCTACCCGAGCTCGAGTGCAACCAAAAGGAGAAGACCTACTCGATGTCGAATAACTCTAGTCGATGTCTTGTAGCCCAGTGACGAATCCGAGTCCGAGATCGAGTGTGTGCCGAGAAGATAGACTACTTACAAGTGAAGATATGTGGAATTCAATCCTTTGATATGAATTCTTGATTATTTCTCTTTATCTTGCCTTATGGATACTTGGTTATCGTTGTTGCAAACCCCGGTCATGGAAGTTTTCTTTCATATATTTGTTTATCTCGACATCTGCGAACATTGGTTTTCGTTACGTTACTGTGCACCTACTCGACTTCGACTAAACCAAGCTACTCGACTACGACTTCTACTCGACGTCGAGTACACCTAGTCGACGTCGACTACGCCAGTGACCCTTGCTTGCTAGAATTCGACTGTTCCTCACCCCTATCGACTACACCTAGTTGAGGTCGAGTACTCTAGAGTCAACTTATGTTCGTGAGATTCACCTGCTACCTAAGATCCGCTGACCAGCTTCCTCGAGGAACGATCCTGACTTCCTATTGCTACATCGGGAGGAAGTCTTGTAATTATTTGTGTGGGCACAATCTGGTTTGATTTATATTATTATTTATTGAACTCGATTTCCTCCTACAACAAATTGGCGTCGTTTCCGGGGACTTTTTTAAAAGACAATCAATTTCTAGGAATTTTTGAACATTATTTGCGGATTTCTTTTGGTTTTTGGTTGACATAATAGATCGACCATGCTCGTTGACGTAATAGTTCATAGAGACGGGAGACCAAGGTGAGGAGTCCGAAGCACTAAGTATCCAGGGCCATTGATGACACCCATGTTTGCGACTCGCGAGAAGGCAGTGTTGAGGCTAGAGAGGTAAAAGCATAATATTGAAAAAAAGCATTGAGCGAGTGAGTGAAAGATGAGAAATCAAAAGAAGAAGGAATGGCGTATGATTGTTTGCAAAGTACTCCATTTCTCCGGATTATTAGCAGCACATGGCCAAATACATCCCACCTTTAGCCTTTTACCAATCTACTCCTTATTGATGTTAAATTAAAGTCCTCTTGATTATTAAAGCTTCTTACCTTTTTTCAAAATACAGCAAAAGCATTCATGACATGCATTGAATCAAAAAGAAAGTCTAAAATAAGGTTCTCCTGAGATACACTGCATGAACAACACATGGCAAAGAATCCTCTCAGAGCCCGACCAAATACACTGGGAAATTTCAAATTCAGAAACTGTCATTACAAATTATTTTTTTCTAAACCGATCGATAACACTATAAAGGGGTTATTTCCTTACAGCATGAAAAGCACAACCTTTTCATCAAAAATCTTGCCAAAAAGAAACATGGAAGCAAATACCGGCGATCAAAATCCAAACAGTCCCTTTGTTTTTTATATTTATCTAGTAGGGGACGAGCAATACATACGCATGATGTTGCCTTATGAATTCGGTGAACACTTCGCACCCTAGGTACCCGATCAAATCTTTTTGTCAACTCGCGTCGTCAATGATTTCCCTGTCCACATCGTAGGGGGCAGTTACGGATCTCACTGTGTGGCCCGCGGATGGAGGGACTTTGTCTAATCGCATGGACTCGAGTTAGAAACAATAATAATGTTCACCCACCTGGGAGAAGCAAAGTAGGATGTCCGTTTTTTCGACAAAGAAGGCTACTTCAGCGAGGACGAGCTCTACGATGACGACTACAACAGTCCGACTTCAAATGGTTTCCATTAGATCCTAAGAACTCCTCGTCAAATGGTTTCTTCCTTTTAAAAATTTCAATGAAACTCGGACCACCAATAAAGACCTGTTTTCCCTCGTTTCGTATTACCATTACTCTTGGTCTAGGAATGCAAAGAATAAAATCATGTGCCCAAAGACGCTAGAGATAAACATCTATCCATCGCGAGAGGTACGATGGAGGTCGATCGGTTTCTAATTTCATTTCCCTAGCGTCCAAGGAAGCTAGAGATGGACATCTCTCCATCGCGAGCAATACGCTGAAGATTAATTCGTTTTTTAATTTCATTTCCCCAGTGTCCAAAGACGCTGGAAATAAACGTCTCTCCATCGTGAACAGTACGCTGGAGATTACTTGGTTTTTTAATTCCAGTTCCCCAGTGTCCAAGGATGCTGGAGATAGACGTCTTTCCATCGTCAGCTATACACTAGGGTTTACTTGGTTTTTTACCTTTATCCCCTTCGTGAACAACACATTAAAAATCAGACTTCACAAGAATCGATAGCCGAAGTGTTTCAACTTTGTTCAATCCACTCTTCGCGAAAAGCTCAAAACATGCAGCACCACGGAAATATATACATGTATTTATCACTCAACAAACAAAACCATCCAACAAAAGCAACAATATAATCGCACAAAAGATTACAGAAATGAAAAATTCAACACTAAACCGTAAAATCTACATCACCATTTTGGTTGGGCCCGTGATCTATGGCAACAACATCAAAGCAGGAACTCCTGTCGTACTCAAAGATCAGACGTGTCCCAATGCGAAGTTCGTTCGAAACAACAAACTCGAGCCACCCGCTAGTAAACTAGTAGTTGTTAAACCCTAGCGTTTCTACCTTCACCACAAACTCCTCATCAGCACGCCTCCATAAATACACAAAGAGAAGTGCATCAGAACCATAGTCCCGATACACAGATGGTAGAGGCTATAAGCGCAAAGATGTCAGGAAAATTCAGATATCTTGTCAGGAGAAAAATTACGCAAAACACAACTTACCAGCCTTTTTAAATGCCCTTCCACTACAATATCCCATGTAAAACCTCGCACTATAGGAAGAGTTACACCTGCAATATCAACTGGTGTTGAAGGCATCATCACCACGAGTCGAAATTGCTATAGGAATCTCGGGATCCCTGCCCCTTTTATATTAATCTCTACGAGGATAGAGAAACGGAGGGCACCACACGTCACCTAAGTCCGCCACGAGGTCAATAAATATCAAACAACACAACAACGAACATAGGACAACTGCAACCCCATGCTACACGGCAAGGAAAGGCAACACGTAAACCTCGTGCACCAATAATACGCGAAGGACAGGGTGATGACACGCACCTCCCTGCTTCATAAGAACTCAAAGATTACCTTTCGAATTAACCATCCATATCCACTTGATACAGAGTAGTATAAATGCGTGCTTTAGACAAGATACAAACGAAATTACTAAGACAAAATGCCAAGTTTCGACATGCCTTCAGGAGAGCACTCCCCACCCGAAATCCCACCTCCACCTTTTATCATGAATACTATGCTATTCCTAAATCCTAAATTTGGAAGGATAATCCTTAGGGAAAGCCAATTACGCAGGGTTCCCCTACCATATATCTTTGTCAAATTCGGAGTAGAAATACTTGATCAAATCTTTCTGTGTTCTCCCACAAACCAGGAATTCTTCGTACTATTCGAACGGGACGAAGGAGATTGATTCTCTATGTCAGAAGGATGGAGGTCATTCGCGAGCAGTAATAACCTCATAATAGGCAGTTGCCTTATCTTTGAATATCAAGGTGAATCCCACTTTGACGTGGCAATAGAACAACCAGGACCAGACAAAAACGGAGATGTCTTGCCTGACTACCTATGCTACGAAGGGATATAACTATCAAAAATACGAGTTGCTTTCTGCTTTGTTTCATCGCTAACAAGTTTTTTAGCTTTGCCTATCATTCTGCGTAACATCAAATAAACTCCCGAACCCTACTTTTTGTCATCTCACAATTTATTTCATAAAACGATCAACGACAGGAGATGGGTAAGGGTATCATGAATTTACTTGTCAAGAAAGAACATCAGACAAGTGAACAGATCAAATTCTAGGCATGAAAAACATAAGTAAAATCGACAAAACAAGCCATTAAGAAAAACAGGCAAAAGGCATAAACGAAAACACGATGGATTCAAGGCTAAAGTATTCATAAACTACAATAACAAGACATCACTTGTCACGTGTTCAAATATTTACCATCCCAAAAAACGAACATACGAACCGCAGCTTTCTCTATTGTAGTTACTTTTGGTACCCGCTTAGCTTTAGGGAAGCTCCTCGGAATTTTTCTCACCTTTTCTTCATTTGTGAACGTTTTGCCGAGAGAATCCAAAATTTGAGCTTCCTCTATTGCAGTTACTTTTGGTACCCGCTTAGCTTTAGGAGGTGCCTCCCCCCGTTGTTGACATTCAACAACGGGGGGAGGCACCTCCTTCCGCACTAGATGAGAGCGGCTTAGCAAGAAACTCCTTCTTTAATAACGCAATGTCAGGGTGTAGAGCTTCCATTTGGGCTCACTTGTGAGTTTCATCATCAACCTCATAAAGACCTGCATACCTCTTAGAAGCAGAAATAGAAGAGCGAGGATTAGAGTACCTCGCAGCATGAATAGTAGTATTCTCAATCAAAGCCCAAGCATCATCTAAGCTCATCTCCATAAATCCTCTATTAGAAGAGGTGTCTATAAGCAGTCTAGTAGCATCATCAACTACATGATAGAAGATTTGAAGGAGAACATACTTGGTTTGCCCGTGATGTGGGCACTGAATCAGCAAATCCTTGAACCTCTCCCAAGCTTCATGATAGGTCTCTCCATGTTGCATAGCGAAGGCATCGATCTTCTCCCTCATCTCAGATATCTTCTTAGGTGGAAAGTATTTCCTCATGAATACCTCATAAAGTTGGTTCCATGTTGTAATAGAGTTCTCAGGTAAGGATCTATACCAAGCTTTAGCCTTCCCGTGAAGAGAGAAATGGAAGGCATATAGACAGATGGCCTCCTGAGAAACCTTATCCATATGCACCGTGCTCATTAGATCGAGGAACGTCTCCATGTGTTGGTGAGGGTCTTTTGATGGCGATCCACCAAACAGATTAGACTAGATCAAATTCAGCAGTCCAGACTTTAGCTCGAAGTTACGAGCTTGCAACTCAGGGAGGACCACACCAGAAAGGTGACCAGTGCATGACGACATCATATAGTCCCCTAGAGTTTAGGAAGCATACTCAAGCGCCTGCACACCTTGCCCTTGATTATCACGTCCACGTTGGAGTTGAGCCGTAAGATCATTCAACTGTTGGCGAAGCTGAGCAACATCATCGTTATCTTTCGCCATTTCTTGTCTACCAATCACAAGATTTTATCTTAGTCTCCTACGAAAAGTACGTTCTGGCTCGGGATCGTAATCGTCGAGTTTGCTAGAACGTAATCCTCTTCGCATAGGCTTCAAGAGTCACCTGAAATCACCAACAAGCAAGAAACAAATCAAAACAAATAAAAAGGCCTAGCAGAACTAGTCCGTAGCAACAATCAATACTATCAATAATCCCAGGCAACGGCGCCAAAACTTGATGTGGTCTAAACCAACACAAGAATAGTGTAGCCTGAACTAACCTCGCAAGAATAAATGATCAATTGCAGTATAAGGGTATCGATCATGGGGATGAAATCTGTATCAATTGTTATCTACAACTAATAAGCTAAGCCCATAAAGGGGGATTTGATTTTTCAAATAAACTAGGAAAAACAAGAAAAAGTTATGAATAAAATATATATGAGAAATAATTCCAGGGTTAATGATTCCAACGACAATGCCACAAAGAATTCAACCCGATATTCACTCGAACTTCATCTTCTTAATATGTCAAATTGAAGGTAAATTAGCTAAAGTCATCATTACTCAGTTGTCGCATGTTGTAGTGATTGTGTCTATATTAACAAAATCTAGACCCTTTAAGTTCTTTATAGACCTTAGGAGAAAATCAATTAAATTTTCACTGTCGCGTTCCGCATAACCGATTCAAACCTAAGAATCTATGATAATTTATTAATCCTCAAGAGTCCTTAACAATCATTTAAATGTCACAATAACAATTGTTGATTCCTCAAGTTCTATCCTAGGGTTCCAATAGACACAGTTCCCCGTTCGGGTTCATGAAATCCATCCAAGTATCCAATTTCAATTCTTAGCGGTAGCATCTCGAATCTAAAAAGGATTCTAATCGATTTTCATCAATTAGGTAAAGAAACTAGGATCAAAACAATTCATAGAATTCAGATAAACTTCAAGCAACTATCGAAATCAAACAAATTTCGACATTGTCGGTTTCACCCTAACCCTAGAACGGAGAATATAGCCAAGCATGGAAGAATTCCTCATCAAATCACTAAATTGAAACAAGGAAATAGATAGAAAAGAAAAGACTAAAAGGGAAATACCAATCTTGAATTGAAACAATGTAATCTCCTAAAAAATCTGTCTAAAGTTCTCCCAATCTAGCTTCGCAAAAGGTTCTTCCAAAAAGAGCGTCCAAACGAGGGTTTCGAGAGAGCTCCAAAGATGTGTTTCCGCCCCCTTAAATAGTCTGGGACATCCGCTAATATAATATAATTAAACCTCTAAAATAATAGTAAAATAATGTCAAAAGCGACCGAATCGAAATCAGCTGAATTTGTCCGAGCTGAAGGGTGCACGCCCGCACGCCTATGGTGCACGCCCGCTCACATATCCTCTGATGGCTTTTTCTCTGGTCGAGCTTCTGCACGCCCGTGCGGCCAAGGTGCACGCCCGTTTACTTCTATTTTGCCGTGAAGCACATGATGTATGACCGCCTTGCTCCTTATGCTTTTGCTTCTTCGCGTTTTATCCTCATTCCTCCTATATGATTTCCGCTCGACTCTTCTTAGCTTCTGTACCCATCTCACATGTCCTCTAGCAATCTCTGCATAGCTCCAGAAAACTCCTGAAAACACCACCATAAAGACAGTAGATCTCTATCCTTGAAACTAAACGAAAAACCTCTAAAAACACATAAAACACATGAGAAATGACACAAACCTATGCTAAATGCATGTCCTAAATAATGAAAACTATGATGACATCAAAATACCCCATACTTGAACCTTCCTTGTCCCCAAGCAAGACTCACTAAGTAATAAAGCCACAAGTGCACGATAGGATCATTGTCTCAACTTATTCAACCCCCTTTTGAAATGATATTTTGTCATCAGAACCTTAAGACAATTGCCATCATCACATGTATGCTCATTATCATTAATACACATCAATCAAAAGCCTCTAAACCTCACAAGGAATTTTTTCTTAATGACACACTCACTCAAATGTGTTTAAGGTTTAACATTACGCTCGGTCTCAACCATTTCACTTAATCTATAATAGGCTTGCAATAGCGTTCTGAATCTCCACTGTTGAGGATCATGCACATAACATAAATCACGAGGGCCTTCTATAAAGTTGTGATGGGGCTGCCAAGGTGGAAAAAAGACAAGGTATGGAAAATTTTGAGCTTGTGGTGCTAAAATCCGGGAAAAAGGGTTAGGAACCAACCCGAAAAATAACCACTTCACAGAAACTCATACCGAACCACCATACAACTGCATCACAATAATGTTTTCGTTCTCAACTTTTGTGAAACACATTCGATCTCCCTTTATTTTCTTTTCTCTAGCTTCAACACCGTTTTGCGCGAATATAAACATTTGTGATGAATGCACCCGGTTACTAACCGTATTTTTTCTTTTTCTTGACTTTTGCCCCTGAGTGAATTTTATCCTCCCCGGGTCTCAAGATCTCATAGAGCATGCCAAACCAAACATTACCAGACACTCAAAGCATCTCCACTCATAAAAATAAGAAACATTATTTCCTAATTCCCGGATGGGTCAAACGCTAATAATTGGCTATGAAGATTTTGTGGAGTTTATCAAATGAATAGGATAATAAATCTCAAATTTGCTTCAAGCATATGATCATATATAAGGATAGGCATTGAGATACATGGTTAACAAAAAGTGTTGCCTCAATCATCTTTAAGTTATGTGCACATATCAAGTAATACAACCTCAATAAAGAGTCTAAAGCAAGTTCTAGAGATCAAGCACAAAGTGAGTGTCACACAATATAAGAAATGAAAGGATTCATCAAGATTTATCCATAAGGCTCATAACCTCACAAGGTTATAGTCTAGGGACTTAATCATGCAAACTCATTCAAGAACTTCATGCTAGGCAATTTGTCTCAAGACATGACACATAAAAATTAAGGCAAATATTAGCATCTTAAACAATTATCCCATCATTGTAGCCTACATAACATGTTCAGGGGACACCTGTCATCAACCTAGACTACCAAAATACATCAAAAAGCCAAAAGAAAGACTCCAGACACTAATGACAAATGAAGACACAAAAGAATAACACCCCACCCCATACTTAACCCCTACATTGTCCCCAATGTAGAAAATAAATAAAAGATGAGAAGGTACTCACAAAGACACTACTACTGTGGAGGTGGTGGGGGAGGATACGGGGCGCAAGGATCGAAATGATGTCCATGGAGATGATAATAGTTGTGCTGGGACATCATCATAATCTGCTGAAGTTGTATATGATCTTGTTGTTGCTGAGTATCCCAAGATGAGAAGCGTTGAGACACACTAGAGATATGCTCCGTAATCTGAGTCTGCAGAACATCTTGTCGAGTGGAGATGGTGGATAATTGAGATGATAAACTGTCAAACTGGCTCTGAAAGTAAGCTCTGTCATCAGTAGATTAAGCTCCGCCAGAAGATTCCCCATGTTCATAGTTATGGGTATGCGATGCATCGGGAAGAGTCTCATCCTCTTCCACATTCTCAGCAGTGGGGAGCGATCGACGAGGAGCAAAAAACCAAGCTGCATACCAGTTGGCTTCCACATCTGTGCTTATATATGGTGAATTAGAGAGAGGACGAGTGGCGGAGATCTGAGAGAGATAATAGCAAAAGATTTCTCGCTCCTTCTTAAGAATGTGACCTGTAAGGAGATGCTTCTCATCAATCACGCTTGTCGTCTCAATTGGCGTGTACCTCTCCAAGTCAACCCCAAAATGATGTGCTAGAGGGGTGATCATTCCTCCAATGCAAATTACACCAGTTGTACTTTCAGCTACTCCCTCTATCTTGTGAGCTAACTCATCCCGAGCAAAGATAGTATTTTCCATGATGCGATGGAGGATTCAGAAGCAAGGATGAACTATAGAGGTAGCGGTTGCATTTTGCGATCTATAAGGCCAATAACCCTTGAGCTTGTACCAGAAGGCATTATGGGTATCACTGGAGAGTGTTACTATCCCTTTATGAGCCGGGAAGCCAAGGGCCTCATTGAGTTCCGCTACAGTCAATTTCCGAGCTTGGTTTCCTATCCAGAATGTTAGTGTGCCTGAGCCTTCATTAGCACCTCTGTCAAATTTATAAGAGCTCGGAAACTCAGAAGTGATGGCCGGAAAAGAATGCCACTTAGAACGGCACAAAGATGTACCACCAATCCTCGAGCACAGTTTCATGATCTCATCTTCTAAATACAAAAGGCATAGAGAAACATCACTAGGCCATTGAGTACTAAGATGCGTCCGAGTCATGATGTTTGTAACGAGATCCTGCTGACCTCTTTCACATACTACCTTGTCCATACTTTGATTTATCCGCCGCTTTCGGGATGCACTACCTTTAGCCATAGTAGCTCTACCTTGCACAATGGAACTACAAATCCACAAAAGAAACCGAGAACGAACACAAGCAAGGACAGGACTTAATTGTGAATTCCAAGAACCTTCAAATCCAAACAACACACATATCAAGTAAGAAATCTCCCAAAGAACTAACACAAGCCTCCGACACAACCACCGCATACTTAGAAATTCACCATGTCCACAAGTTTATCAAAATCTCACCAATATGCAAAACTCATAGACATCACATAGAAAAGCAACCCATCTCATCACACAAACAAAAGCAATATGCTCAATTCAAATACCATCATGAATTCAACCCCAAATAACCCCATACTTGAAATTTGAAACAAGTTATAAATATCAAAGTTTCAAGCTTCACTTGCAAAAATTTCAATGAGCTATCACCACCGCAAAGCCAAGCAATCAACCAAATAGAACAAATTATTTAGGAATTATGCATATCTCCCATAAGAACATTTACAAAAATTCCCAAAAATTCAATTCCACCTCATAAACCACAACCAACCCATCAACTACATCTCATGAGCATCAATAATCATCAACTTGACACAATGTGATGCAAGGTCACCCCCAATTTATACAACTCAAGATTTCCCCAAATCAAGTCTATCAACCTAAACCCTAGAATTTCAAAATCTCTAAATTAACCAACAAAATTATCAATTGATAAAGAAACTTAAGTAAAAGAGATGAGAGGTGATGAAACATACCAATTTTCTTCAAGTTCAAGGGGGGGAATGAGGAATAAGACAAGGAAGGCAAACGGGGGAAGTGAGGAGAGGCGATGGCTGATGGCTGGCGGGTGGTGCAGCGGCCGGACCGGCAGCGGGCTCGGCGGCGTTGTGGTGTAGCGGCCGGCCGGTGGTAGTGCGCTAGTGGTGGGCTCTGCGCGAGGGAGGAGCGGTGGGGGTAGTGTGCGCGAGAGGTTAGGGTGAAGGCTCGTGAATGTGTGAAGGACGAGGAGAAGAAAGATTGATAGGGGCATGTGTGTTGACGTCTTTTTTTATTTATCTATTTTTTTTAAAGGGTAAATTAAACAAAAATATTTACAAGTCTATTCTATTAAGCATGAAAAGATAACTTACCTCGGGTTGCCTCCCGAGAAGCGCTTCTTTAGAGTCTTGAGCCGGACTTCCACTTCTTCCTAAGCACTTGGATCCTTGAGGTGAGTAGGACTCACCTTCTCAATCGGGTTTCCACTATAGTACCTCTTCAAATGATATCCATTCACCTTGAATTCACCCCACTTTTCGGATTTCAAAAGGACCACTCCATCAAGACTTCAACTTACCCGGAAATAGCTTTAGGCGAGAATTATAGAGCAAAACCAAATCACCTTCAAAAAGGTTCTTAGGGACAATCCTCTTGTCATGCCATCGCTTTGTTCTCTCCTTGTAAATCTGGGCATTCTCATATGCCTCAAGTCTCAACTCTTCATGCTCATGGATATGTAGCATTCTATTCTCACCAGCTTATTTCAAGTCATAATTCAACGCCTTTATAGCCCAAAATGCCTTATGCTCCAACTCAATCAGTAAATGACAAGATTTCCCATATACAAGCCAGTACGGTGTAGTGCCCAAGGGAGTCTTGTACGCCGTTCTGTATGCCCACAAAGCATCATCAAGCATTTGTGTCTAATCTTTCCTTTTTCGAGAAATAGTTTTCTCCAAAATACTCTTGATTTCTCTATTGGAGACCTCGACTTGACCGTTTTTTTGGGGGTGATATAGAGTAGCAATCTTGTGGTTCACCCTATACTTCTTCAAAAGGGCTTCAAACTTCCGCTCAATAAAGTGCCATCCTCCATCACTAATAAGAACTCGCGGAACAGCAAACCTTGGAAAGATGGTAGACTTTAAGAACATTCCTACCACTTTAGAGTCGTTCGTAGGTGTGGCGATTACTTCCACCCACTTCGACGCATAATCTACAGCAACCAAGATGTACTTGTAGACTCCAAAACTCGGGAACGGACCCATGAAATTGATCCCCCACATATCAAAAAGTTCCACCTCTTGGAATTTGGTGAGTGGCATTTCATTCCTCTAAGACATCTTCCCTGAAATAATCATTCTCAAAAGAAGGGGTTTTCATAGCTTTAGGAAGGTTAAATCCTATTTTCTCATCCCCAATGTCGAAGGAGAGAGTTTCCTTTCTTACATCAATCACAGTACCTACAGTGGCCAAGAAAGGCCTTCCAAGAATAATAGGGACATACATATTCGCATCCATATCTAACACTACGAAGTCTAGTGGCACAAAGAATTTTCCCACTCTAATAGGGATATCCTCTAAAATACCGGCTGGGTGGGCAATAGACCTGCTAGCCATGAATAGTTGCATCCTCACTGGCCTAAGCTCTCCTAAATCAAGCTTATTGCAAATTGAAAGAAGAAGCAAGCTTACACTAGCTCCCAAATCAAAAAGGGCATTATAATCATGCTGATTGCCAAAGTTAATAGGGACACAGAAACTACTTGGATCCTCGAGCTTACGTGGTAACTTGTTTTGGATCAAAGTGCTACACTCCTTACTAAGAACTATTGTCTGGCATTCATCAAGCTTCCTCTTGTTGGAGAGGATCTTCTTCAAGAACATGACATATGCCGACATCTCCTTGAGAGCTTCGGTGAATAGAATGTTTATGTGCACCTTCTTCAAAATCTCTACAAAATTCCCAAACTTCTTCTCCAATAAAGCCTGATTCTTCTTTTGTGGGAACGGAAGATGAGGCTGATATGGTGGTGGGGGAACATATACCGTGTCTTTCTCAGGCTCATCTGTTGCCTCAGTCTCAACCTTTAGTGGAGCAGCTTGCCCTTTAGCTTTAGGAGGTTCATGCTTCTTTACCTCCTCTAACTGTTTACCATTCCTCAAAGACACAGCAGGAATTTGTCCTTTTGGATTCTCATCCGGTTTGCTTGGAGGTTGACCTTACGGTCCAGGAGAATTGATAGCCTGTTGAGCCAACTGATTAGCTTGAATCTTTTGTTCTTCCTCAATCATTTGTATCTTGGTACCCATAGCTTTGAATTCAGAAACCAGATTCTCAATAGCAATAAGTTCAAGTGATTTCTTAGGAGCTACGGGCGGAGGCTGATTCGCCCTATTCTTGTATCCCTGATTTGGTGCATTCTGAACACCAGGTGGGATTCCATTTTCATATGATTCTTGGTTCTGGAACGACTGTGGATTCTGCACATTAGAATTGTTCCCATACCTGATGTTCAGGTGATTCCTCCAAAAAGGATTGTAAGTAGAGGAGAATGGGTCATTCCTGGGGTTTCTGTAGTTGTCTCTAGTGAAGTTTACCTCCCCTTGAGTCGTCCCGACTTGTGTTTCTAGAAAAGCAGGGCAACTGGATAATGTGTGGTTCATCATACCACAATATTGACATTCAACAACGGGGAAAGGCACCCCTGTCGCACTAGATGAGAGCGGCTTAGTAAGAAACTCCTTTTTTAATAACGCAATGTCACGCTGTAAAGTATCCATCTGGGCTGACTTGTGAGTTTTAGCGTCAACCTCATAGAGACCTGCCGACCTCTTAGTAGCAGAAATAGAAGAGCAAGGATTAGAGTACCTCGCAGCATGAAGAGCAATCTTATCAATCAAAGCCCAAGCATCATCTAAACTCATCTCCATCAATCCTCCATTAGAAGAGAACATATTTGGTTTGCCCGTGATGTGGGCACTGAATCAGCAAATCCTTGAACCTCTCCTAATCTTCATGATAGGTCTCTCCATGTTGCATAGCGAAGGCAGTGATCTTCGCCCTCATCTCAGATATATTCTTAGGTGGAAAGTATTTGCTCATGAATACCTCATATAGTTGGTTCCATGTTGTAATGGAGTTCTCAGGTAAGGATCTACACCTAGCTTTAGCCTTCCCGTGAAGAGAGAAATAGAAGGCATATAGACGGATGGCCTCCTGAGAAACGTTCTCCATATGCACCGTGCTCATTAGATCGAGGAACGTCTCCATGTGTTGGTAAGGGTATTCTAATGGCGATCCACCAAACTGATTAGACTGGATCAAATTCAGCAGTCCAGACTTTAGCTCGAAGTTATGAACTTGCAACTCAGGGATGACCACACCAGAAAGTGGACCGGTGCATGGCGGCATCATATAGTCCCCTAGAGTTTGGGGAGCATACTCAAGCGTCTGCACACCTTGCCCTTGATTATCACGTTCACGTTGGAGTTGAGCAGTAAGATCATTAAACTGTTGGCGCAGCTGTGCAACATCATCGTTATCTTCCGCTATTTCTTGTCTAGCAATCACAAGATTTTCTCTTAGTCTCCTATGAAAAGTACGTTCAGGCTCGGGATCGTAATCGTTGAGTTTGCTAGAACGTAATCCTCTTCGCATAGGCTTCAAGAGTCACCTGAAATCACCAACAATCAAGAAAGAAATCAAAACAAATAAAAAGGCCTAGCAGAACTAGTCCGTAGAAATAATCAATACTATTAATAATCCCCGGCAACGGCGCCAAAACTTGATGTGGTCTAAACAAACACAAGAATAGTGTAGCCTGAATCAACCTCGCAAGATTACGAGATCAATTGCAGTATACGGGTATCGATCACTGGGATTAAATCTATATCAATTGTTATATAGAAATAATATGCTAAGCCAATAAAGGGGGATTTGATTTTTCAACTAAACTAGGATAAACAAGCAAAAGTTATGAATAAAATATACATGAGAAATAATTCCAGGGTTAAGGATTCCAACGACAATGCCACAAAGAATTCAACCCGATGTTCACTCGAACTTCATATTCTTAATATGTCAAATTGAAGGTAAATTATCTAAAGTCATCACTACTCATCTATCGCATGTTGTAGTGATTGTGTCTAAATTAACAAAATCTAGACCCTTTAAGTTCTTTATAGACCTTAGGGGAAAATCAATTAAACTTTCGCTGTCGCATTTCGCCTAACCGATTCAAACCTAAGAATCTATGATATTTTATTAATCATCAAGGGTCCTCAACAATCGTTTAAATGTCACAATAGCAAT
This sequence comes from Persicaria tinctoria, assembly GCA_037127255.1. NCBI lineage: Eukaryota > Viridiplantae > Streptophyta > Magnoliopsida > Caryophyllales > Polygonaceae > Persicaria > Persicaria tinctoria. The sequence goes on along the minus strand of JBANSL010000016.1, from coordinate 61,196,384 downwards.
TGTTTATTCCTCAAGTTCAATCCTAGGGTTCCAATAGACACAATTCCCATTTTGGGTTCATGAAATCCATCCAATTATCCAATTTCAATTCTCAGAGGTAGCATCTCGAATCTAAAAAGGATTCTAATTGATTGACATCAATTAGGTAAAGCAACTAGAATCAAAACAATTCATAGAATTCAGATAAAGTTCAAGCAACCATCAAAATTAAACAAATTGCAACATTGTCGGGTTCACCCTAACCCTAAAATGGAGAATTTAGCCAAGCATGGAAGAATTCATCATCAAATCACTAAATTGAAACGTGGAAATAGATAGAAAAGAAAAGAATAAAGGGGAAATACCAATCTTTAATTGAAACAATGTAATCTCCCAACAAATCTGTCTAAAGTTCTCCCAATCTAACTTCGTAAAAGGTTCTTCCAAAGAGAGCGTCCAAACGAGGGTTTCGAGAGAGCTCAGGATGTGTTTTCGCCCCCGTGCACTTCTATTTTGTCGTGAAGCACATGATGTACGACCGCATTGCTCCTTATGCTTTTGCTTCTTTGCCTTTTATCCTCATTCCTCCTATATGATTTCCGATCGGCTCTTCTTAGCTTTTGTACCCATCTGACATGTCCCCTAACAATCTCTGCTTAGCTCTCGAAAACTCCTGAAAACACCACCATAAAGACAGCAGATCTCTATCCTAGAAACTAAACGAAAAACCTCTAAAAACACATAAAACACATGAGAAATGACACAAACCTATTGTAAATGCATGTCATGAATAATGCAAACTATGATGACATCAACGAGCCCCATTAGGGAGGGGAACCTCAGGGTGTGACTCATCCCAGTCCCCATCAACCTCGTCCCCTCCAGAGGTCAGAATGCAAATAACGAATCGGGTTCCCCCTTTTTGAAGGAAGGTCAAGGAAGAGCCGATGTCCACACTATATGTGCAAACGAAGTGGTTCCAGTCATGGCGGAGGTAAGTAATGCCGTAATCTCCACGAACTACCACCATTAGAAAATCCTTCAGGATCCGAGTCGATAGGAGGACCCGTTTGGGAAGAACCTGGCCATACTCGTCTTCGAAGCGCAAGGGCAGCATCTGTCTGAAATAAATGGAACAAGGAGGCAAGAATTAAGATGGAAAACTAATGCAGAAAGGTAGAAAGACAAGTCAAGGAACTTACCAGGCGATGCAGCTGCTCCGGGAAATCGATAGTTTGAAAGAACGCCCAGTTGGTTCGACCTGAAGCAGACATATTTTGAAAGCAGGGAGGTTCAGGTGAGCAAAAAGAGGCAAAAAAAACACCGCAGGGGTCACGAGCCACATAGGAGCCACCACAGGACGGGCCAATCGAGTCGTCAGCAGACCATCAGACCGATGTGAAAGGACATACATGATCTTCCCTAGACTGGGCATAGAGGACACATGTCCGAAGGAATCTTGTCCCAGCTGATATAGCGAATGCGTCTCGAAAAAAAGACAGCGATAGAAAAGCCAAGCGTGGCCTGCCCGAGGCTAAGCATGAAGGACACCTGTCCGAAGAGATTTGGCCTTACACTGTGTGAGGACTGCGCCTCAGGAAGGGAACGAGAACAGACTGGCCTCGCCATGTACCCCCAACAGTAGAAAGGTAAGCATGAGCCCGTGACGATCGCGGCCGAAAAGACTAAAATCTACCGAAATAATAAAGGGGGGAAATAATGAACCCTCGGCTCAAGAAGCATCACTCCTTGCATGACCAAATGGAATCAGACTCATCTCAAAACACGTTTTATAGAGTGATCCTCCAAACTGATAACTACTGCGGCCCCGACTTCCCCTAGCGTACGAGCTGGCCCAGGATGATGCCCAAGGGAAATTCATCCTTCAATCACGATCATTCCAAGAACACAATGTCGAGGTCGGTCGAGACAGGGACGGGATCTACTGGTTAACTAGAGGATGGGAGGGTTTCGTCACCGCGAATCGCGTGCGGGTGGGGGCCGTCCTTAAGTTCACCAAGGATAAAGAAAGAGACGGATATGAGGTTTCCGTGCTCAACCCAGATCTTGAGTACGCAGGACACCCCCCCCCCCCCCATCTGCGTAGACTAACTGGCCCGCATCTCAATTTTCCTTCTTCGAAGACTTGTTTTCTGTTGTGAGTCTAATTTGCCATGTTTTACAATAACTTTTATATCGTTTTCTGCATACATTGCATGCATTTGGGTTAGAATAGTACAAAATCTACGTAGTTTATGTTTATTTGCCAAATTATGGAATCTACACCAGTTTCTGTTTAAATTCGCAGAATTCGAGACATTTTAGAGCAACTCTAAGGAAAGTCAAAAAAGCTCGGAAAACCACTACAGAAGTCCAAGGTCAAAGAAGCAGCGGAACTAGTCGAATCAAGCTGAGAACCCAGGTTACTAGATCTCGAGTGAACCTTACTCGATCTAGACGAACATGTCCGAGTACAGGCCTTGTCGACTAGGAGCAGTGTCGAGAGCCAGACCAACCCAGCTCCGGAACCCTACTCGATCTCGAGTACCACTAGTCGAGATCGACGAAGCCTAAACGCCACACCTGGAGTCGACAAGAAGAGGAGCGGATCGAAAAGCCAAGGACGAAGGCGCTGAGCAACCCTACTCGATCTCGAGGAGCATCTTGTCGAGATCGAGGAGCCACCATGCCCTAGTCCGAGTCCATGCCGAGGAGGAGTCCTCGACATCACCAGAGAACCATCTTCGAGTACACCTCTAGTCGATCTCGAGGAACCCTAGTCGAGATCGACGACGCCCAGGAGCCCAGATCCGAGCTTGTCGAGCAGAGTCACCCGAGAAGATCAGTCGACGATGAATCCTAGTCGATGTCCACGAGCCCTTGTCGATGTCGAGTAGACCAAGTTCTGGAAACGCGTCGACGTGAGCAGTCCGAGTCGAGTTGGAGTTACTTAGAGCCGAAGGAAGTCGAGTAGGCCGAGATCTAACAAGTACTATCCATGGAAGGGAAATCTATCAACATGAAGAGACTTACCTAGTTTAGATTTATCTTTCCCTATTTTAGATTTAATTTCTTTATCGCTTTTATTTATCATTTAAAGTTTTAGATATAATTTTAGATATAGATAGAAGGTATCCTTGATTAGCAAGGAATAGAAAGTTATAAATAAAGCCCTAGGGGCTGGTTTTTCATCACGATTCAATCATACAAGTTTAGGTAGAGAGAGGTAGTTCCACAGAGAAGTTTTTGGAGTTCTAAAGTTTTTAGGGTTTTGGCATTCTGCGAAAGTTGATTGCCGAGATTGTAAAGGCTTTGAATATAGTTTAATGCAAGTTTCTTTTTATACATCAATGTCTGCAATTGCGATGAGGCGTGAGTAGTCCACCAGCTTCTGGGGCTGGGGTGAGCCCGACGGTGGCCATGTGAGGTGATGCAGTAAAGGTCAGATCTTCTTATGCAATTCGTCTTCTATCCCTATGAGCATGATTCTTTTGCGAGAGTTGAAGGTGATCCTTGTTTGTATTATTAAAGCGAAAGTGATCTTAATGCAACTTGGGTTATTTATGTGAAAAGGGTTAGTAACAATTAGGGTTTATGCGAAAGCTTCTATATGCCTATTTGTTAGTAACGAAAGTTATTTTGATGGAAAGCATGATCTTTTATGCATTTATGTGTTACTTTGCATGGTTATCATTGTGGTATTGATACCCTGGCCTTGGAAGTCTTTTATCATATTGATTTATTTCTGTCAGAAAGTTGAGTTTTGGTTCGAAATTTCCAATTTAAATTTTCTGTTTTTTTCTAGTCGATACAGAGGAGCATCTTGTCGATATCGAGTAGGCCTTAATCGATCTCGAGTACGGTCTTGTCTAGGTCGAGTAGAGTTTCTGCTTTTATTGTCGATTTTGCAGTTTCTGTCTTCACTGTTGGTAGTCGATCTCGAGTAGATAGTTGTCGAGATCGAGTACGTCTATTGTCTTGCTTTTATTTCTGTCTTTCTGTTGCTTGTCTGTGAGATCTGTTGCTACCTAAGAACTGCTGACGTGCTTCCTCGTGGATTCGATCCTGACAACCTTCTACTACAACGGGAGGAAGTCTTGTATTTATTTGCTGAGACAGGGAAGTCAGTCTGATCTTTACTTTATATTTATTTCATACTTGACCATCCTCCTGCAACAATAAATTGGCGCCGTTGTCGGGGAAGATATCATTCGCGCCTTAGGTAGTTGAATCTCACGTCTACTTTGAGTTACTTTTCAGGTGTATGCGCCGTTCTGGTCTACCACCCGAGTTTGACAGCTTAGACAAACAAGAGCATTACCTACACATCCACTCTAAACTCAAAAGGATCATGGCGGCCGCTGAAACACAAGAACAGCTGATTTCCAAGCTTACAAGGGAGCTAGCCGCAAAGGATACCACTATAGCCAATGAAAGGGCAGCGAGGGAACAAGAAGCTGAGCGCACAAGGCAAGCAGAAGCCGAGCTTGCCCAATATCCAACTACTACTGAGGATTATATTCATCAAACCGTCGTCGTGCCTGAATCGGCGATTCTTATCCCTGAAAACTCTTTTGAAATTCGCACTCAATTTCTTATAGAGCTTAAAAATAATGCCTTTTTTGGTAGATTTAATGAGTGTCCTCTTGAACATATTACGAATTTTTCTGACATGTGCCGTACTCTTGCTAAAGGTACAACTTTGGAATATGTCAAGATGAAGTCTTTCCGTTGGTCGCTGGCTGGACCTGCACTGAAGTGGCTTGAAGGGCTGAAACCAAGATCCCTGACAACATGGGCCCAAGTAAAGCAAGAGTTTCTGAACAAATTCTTCCCAGCCGCCAAAACAGCACATCTCCGCCAGAAAATCACCGCCTTCAAACAGAAGCAAGTGGAACCGCTGGCAAAGGAATGGGAGCGCTACAAGAAACTTCTGCGATCTTGCCCTACTCATGGACAACCACTTCAACTCTCTTGATCAAGTCACTAAGGACAGAATCAACCATTATAATTGCTACGAGTATCTGACAATGCCGCCAAGTGACGCATGGGGTGTGCTAGAGAAGCTCACCAACTACGACAACAAGTATGGGTCTACTGCAACTTATGAAGAGAACCCATACGCCAGGCCAGCACCTTCCATGCCCCTCTATGAGCCTCCTAAGGAAATTGATCCGGATGTAAGGGAACAGTACTACAGAGATCAGAACAAGAAGCTCCTTAAGCAAGTGAAGTATCTTTCTGTCAACCAGCCTTGCATTGAATGCAGATCGCAACGGCACACCACTCCTGAGTGCCCACACACAGAGCAAGTCAGGATGGCAGAACACCACGAGGAGGTAGCTTACGCAGGGGGTCCCAATCGCTACATAGGGGACCAAACGTTTCAGCAACCACAATGGAACCAAGGTGTCCCTAGGAACCCCCCACCCTACAGAGCTCCAGGACATCCGGAAAGGGACCAGAAAAAGGATGATATACAGACAGTCTTGGGGGAAATACGGAGGAATCACTCAGAAACTAGGCATTCCTTCAACTCCGTCTACACTCAGATGCAAGGTGTCAACTCTATGCTTGGGAAGATTGATATATGGAGAAAATCAGTTGATACACAGATTGGTCAGCTGGCAGCGGGAATCCCCAGACAGTCAGGTGCGCTCCCTGGGTCTTCAGAACCAAATCCTAAGGGAAAGACTGGGCACATCGCTGCTGTAAAACTCAGAAGCGGACATCAACTGCAAGACCCAGAGGTCGGAAAGCAGCAGAACAACGAAGAACAGCAAGTCGACATCGACAACACTTTCGTCGATCTCGAGGTGGGCCTCGTCGATCTCGAGGAGAAACTTCAGAAACCTTCGTCTGCACTACACAACAACTCGACTACACCCAATTTGGTCGAGATCGACAAGGCGCTACTCGACATCGACGACGGTCAACCCGAGATCGAGAAGACTGCAGCACCTCCGACATCTATTCTGGCTTCGAATCCGAAAAAGAAGCTGCCTTTCCCCACAAAATCTCCAAAGGACCCGGCAGAAAAGAAATTTCAGCGCTTCATCAAGATGCTTCAGAAACTCAACGTCACCATACCCTTCACAGAAGCTCTCAATGAAATGCCATCCTATGTCAAGTTCCTGAAGGAGATACTGAGCAAAAAGCGATCGATGGCTGAAATTACAGAGGAATGCAGCCATCTGGACATATTGGAGAAGAGGCCAGATCCAGGTAAGTTTGATATAACCATTGGATTTGGTCCATACAAAATTAATGCTTTATGTGATCTTGGAGCTAGTGTAAGTATAATGCCTTTAACAATTTGGTCCAAGATTAAGATAGGTGCCCTAGAGCCTGTGGATGCTAGACTGTATATGGCCAACAACATTGTGGTCATCCCAACAGGCATGGTGGACAATGTGCCAGTACAAGTAGGTAAATTCTTTGTCCCTGCTGATTTCCTAGTTATTGATATGCAAGAAGATCCTGCTTGTCCAATTATTCTAGGAAGACCCTTCTTGGCGACAGTGGATGCCAACATAAGCGTAAGGAAAGGAGTGCTCACCTTCAACATCAACGATGAGGTAATTGAGTAATCCTTTAATAAAACTGAAAGGCATACAGGTCCAATGGAAGAGGTGAAATCTATCTCAGCTGCCTACATCACCTGCGGGGAACCCAAGGTCAGAAATATGACCCCTGAGGAGCTGGAAAAAAGGGACATGGAGGCCCAGGTGGAGGAGATCATGGCAATCCTAAATGAGGACGCAGAAAATCCAATCGACACAAATGAAGGTACGTCGTTATGGATTAATTATTTTTCGGATGCCTTGACAAGAACTAAATATGGGGTCAAGATCGACCAAGACTCCTCGACATCGAGGACCTTAGTCGATCTCGACAAGACACAGAAGCCTCCACCAGCACCTGCGTCGTCGAGCAGCAATACAGAAGCTGAGGGCTACTCGACATCGAGTAAGCTACTCGAGATCGACCACCACTCGGCTTCCTCGACTTGGCATTCTTCGATGCTTGATGGACGGTTTTTAGTCGCGTTAACCGTATCAAAATAATTCGAACCTACCTAACTAATGTAGTGTGGTAAGCACGAGTCGATCCCACAGAGAATCAAGTTATTCCTAAGTTAAGTCTATTTACCAATTAGTATGAAAGGGGGTTTTGAGTGATTGAAATAAGAAAGAAAATAAAATAAACTATAAACAAATTGACAGAGATAACAGTTAATAAAATCGTTCCATCTACAAATATCCACTTTATTTGGTTGAATTGATATTGTAACTTCCTCTTGCCCTTTTTGGTTTCCTATGAATGCCCTTGTCCCGACCTAATATAGTTACTAGTCCAACCAGTCCTAGAAACCCTTATCAATCGAACAGTCCCTAAAGAAGGATTTAACCCAATTGATAGCTTTAAGTTCAGAGATTAACCAAGGTATTTGCAGTCCCTAAAGAGGGATTTAACAACACATCCAACTTCCTACTCATTCAATTAGTTCAACCAGCCCTAAAGGAACAAGTTTGCCACTTAGGTTAAGGTTCACAACCAGGAATCTACAAAACCTTAGCAATTGAATTGATTCTAACTAGTTACGCGGGCTAGATAGAATAAAACAATAGACAATCAAGCACAAAGAAGTCGAAACATTCAATATAGGAAATAAGGAACAAGATTCAGAAACTCACAATCAATCCAAACAAAGCTTCAAATCGTAGACAAAACGGGAGAGTTTAAATCTCCATAAAAATAAGACAAAAGACAATTAGGGTAAAACAAAGCAAAGTCTCGGCCGGTTACTTCACGTTCGGCCTCCCCTCCTTCTTCCGTATGAATGTATATATATATATAAACCTAGTCTATCTAATCTATTCCGTAATATAAATATATAATAATATATAATAATATACATCTAATTCAATCTATCTAACTAAAGTATAATAATGATAATAACAACAGTGACATGGAGATCAGCCACACTTTTCTTCCGTAATTCATTTAATTTGCCTCCTTCCGTAATTGCTCAGCCCGGCCTCATATATGTAATTATGTAAGCTATGTTGTCGGCCCACCAAATTGCCTTCCAATTTGTACTATGATCCCGTAAAAACGAGCCTTCAAATCCATACGATCTAACCGAAATTACCTGAAATATATAAAAACACTAGTGTAGACTCCGAAAACTAAATAATAACAAATAATCTATAAAACATGTAAAAATGCTCTAAAATATTATGCAAATATCTACCTAAAACATGACTAAAATAGACTATATCAAACTACCCCATGCTTAGACTTTTGCTTGTCCTCAAGCAATGAAAAACAAATATAGAATTGATCATCCCACAAATAAGATCTTCATGTTATAGTTTAGAAAAGCAACATCACGTAATAGGAGCCATGAATAAGAGAACAAATATCCTAGCAAATATATGAGCGATCCAATAGTAAAGGCAAATTTAATCCAACCTCACCGGGATAATGTGTTTCACTCAAGCTCTCATGTGTTTAAGCTTGTACAACTCCCAACTCAATCCAAAATGTTCTATACACCGTGAAAGTTATCACTTGCAAACAACATCATGAGGACTTTTATAGGGTTGTAATGGGGCTTTGGTAGGAACATAAGGCATGAGAAATATTTAGGCTTGTGGTGCTAAAAATCCGGGAAAAAGGAACAAAAATCAACCAGAACAACACCAAGACTTCCATACTTCGCAAACCATTCCAATAACATAAACTCCACTACACATCAATAAGCACTTTTCGATTTCAATAACCATACAATTCATGCATTTTTTTCATTTGGATTATGACTTCTTTTCTTTTCTTTTATGCTTACTTTTGCCCCTAGGTGAATTTTATCCTCCCTAGGTCCAAGCTTACTAGACTTTTACTCCTAAGTGAATTTTATCCTCCTTAGGCCCCTAGTAATAAGTCATCTCTATTATGCAAGAAGGGTTACATTATTTTGGTTATGCCTCTCACAATACACAACCATACATACATTATCTCCACTCAAAGCAACTCCAACATAAAGATTTTTCACCAATTCCCCTCCTAATTCCCGGATAGGGTTAGGCTAATCATTGGTTATGATATATTTTTGTGGAGCTATATAAAAAAATAGGCTTTAAGGCTCAGATGGCTTCAAGCAAAGAATAATATGTAAGGTAGATAGGGTATAATATGGCTAAAGAAAACATGCCTCAATCATTTGAAATTCACAAGAAACAAACATGTGCAATACGGTATTGAAAAACAAGCATATGGAGAGTATAATCACACTATAAAAGCAAAAGGGAATAATATGTAAAGTCCCTATAAGGCCAAAATCAAACTCACAAAGGTTATATTTTTTTAGATTTCAATTAAAACTCAACTATGAATCATACTTGCTCAATTATATTCTGAAATCATGCTCCAAAAATCATTCTCAAGCACTTCTATCAAATCATGGGATTTATGCAATAAGCTCATAAAAATGAATTAGAGGACACACTAAACCAAGATGGGTATCGTTAATAACACCTAAATGCAATTAAATGAATAACAAAAATTGAAAAAAACAAAAAAAACTAACATAAATATATAAATACAGAGCTACACTAAAATTCCCCACCCCATGCTTAAAATCTTACTTTGTCCTCAAAGTAAAGAAAAAAGAATGAAAAAGGTAGAGGAAACTCACAAAGTAATCAGGCATTCGAAAAACCATTTAGCTCAAACGGAGGTAGTGGTGTTGCCTCTGATCAGACCATAAAATTCAGCACTTCTCATAGTTATAGGACCTGTCCAACACCACAAACAGGAACAAAAACAAGCCAAACTTGCATAGATATCAGCCACCAATCCAGTCAAGTAACAAAGGAATACCAAAGCATAAAATTCAGCAAAATAGATGACTATTCCTAAGTACTAACACCCTTAAAATATGATAAAATACTAGAAATTACATCCTTGGGTGTTTGAGCAGAAGCTTTCAGCAACAACTTGGATGCAACTGATATTGTGACCCGTCTTGGAGTCAACAAAATATAGGCAGTCTCCTTTGCAATTTGTCCTGGCCAAAACAAAAGACGAAGAAAACACACCACAACCAAACACACTCCAACATCCAAGAAAACTATATCATCCAAGATTAAGAACAACAAAGACCCCAATTTGATGGACGGTTTTTAGTCGCGTTAACCGTATCAAAATAATTCGAACCTACCTAACTAATGTAGTGTGGTAAGCACGAGTCGATCCCACAGAGAATCAAGTTATTCCTAAGTTATGTTTATTTACCAATTAGTATGAAACGGGGGGTTTTGGGTGATGAAAATAAGAAAGAAAATAAAATAAACTATAAACAAATTAATGGAGATAAGGATTAATAAAATAGTTTCACCTACAATTATCCACTTTAGTTGGTTGAAACGATCATTGTAACTTCCTCTCGTCCTTTTATGTTTCCTATGAATGCCCTTGTCCCGACCTAATATAGTTACTAGTCCAACCAGTCCTAGCAACCCTTATCAATCGAACAGTCCCTGTAAATAGATGCTCAATCACTTATGACAATTTTAAAACATGGAATTCAAGTGATTTTAGGGAGCAAGAACTTAGTAAGCAAAAATTTAAGCATGTGCACCGTCTCAAAGTATATAGGCTTATACTGATATTAGCACTGAAGAATAAATAAAACTACTCGGCTGATTTCAAATATAGAAAGAAGACATCAATCAGCTACAGTGAGGAGCTTCAACCGGCTACAAAATTCAATATATGGTCTCATTAAAATAACTTCCTTGAAATTCCAACAAAACCACAAGCCATTCTGAAATTCAGCAGAGGAAAATCAAGGATAAGTAAAATCAAGGAAGCATCCCTAGGACAAGTAATGACAGAATGAGAACCAACTATCAAACTCACTCTAATTCACACTCGGATTTTTCACATTACCTAGCCAAAATCAGCAAAGAAGTAACAAACAGGATCATTCTGCGGAAGCTACGAGCCAGGAGCTCTCAAGCACAAGTTCAACACAATAAAAATGCAAAATTCTAGTATAATATTAGCGATCCTACAACAATCCCGCCATAGCAAATTCAATAATCGCAATTCAGGCTAGCAATTCCAAAGACTGAAATTCACCTAATCTAGATATGTAATTGAGTAACATGCTTTCTTTTCGTCAAAAATTTCCAAGAACATATAACTAGTGAAGATGGGAAGATAATGCTACACTTACCAAATTGAAACCGATGTTGAAGAAAAGGGCATCCAGGAGTAGCCGAAATAAGGAGTCGCGCGATCGATTGGGAGCAGCAGCGGCGACTAGCAGTAGAAAGTCCGAGATGGGCTGGTGCTGGGCAATCCTGGATGGGACGAGAAATTCCAGCGGTTCCGATTGAAATCCAAGTTGATGTCGCCTCTGGTGGTCCGGCGGCTAGGGTGTCAGCAGCGGCTATCCTCGTCGAGCAAAAACGCAGGGCACGGAACGACAATAGCTGGAGCTCGTGGTGATGAAGGCGGCCTTGGAAAACCGGCGGTGGTCGGAAGGAGGCCCAGCGGAAGGATTTGCAGTGGTGGCTGGCAGACTCTGAGAGGGTAGACGCGGTTCAGGGTTTCGGTGGTGAGGAGCGGGCGGTCTCAGATGGCTGGAGGTAGATGGTGATGTCGGAGATGGTGGCTAGCCCGACGGCGGTCGAGGTGCGGGTTGACAGGAAGATCTGGTGGAGGGCGAAGGGGACGGTCGTGGGCGGCGACTCAAGCGGGGATGGGCAGAGAGGAGAGGAAGAGGGAGACAGGAAAACTGAAAAAGGTTTTTTTTTTTTTTACGGAAATAAATAAATAAATATAAAAATTAATCCTAACTTCAAATAAAACGAACAAAAAAAAAAAACATACCTTGGGTTCTTCCCAACCTCTCTAAGATTGGACATTGTTAACGCCCTTAATAATTTGTCAAACTCTTGAGCACATATTCCACATAAACGAGCATGGCTTTCGGCAGAGGATATGTAATACCACCAATTTAGTTCCATTGGTGGCTTCTCAAAATATTCGCTCCTCTTTTGCCATCTCTTAGCTCTTTGTCCGTTTGCACCCTCGTCAAATTCAAACAACAGAATCCTCTTTATCAAATTTTCCCCATGTTGCTCATCTATCCAATCTCCTAAGATCTCCTCGTCAAGAGAGATGATAGCGTAGTCGTCACTAACCATCACCTCCGTCTGCCTAGGAAAAATCTCTGAAATAATTGGAATTGTAATTTGTTGAGCCACTTGGATCCGCCTCATCTCATTATTGAAATCAGTTTGGATCATTATAATTTGGGACTCCATTGCAGCAAAGTGTTCTTCCATGAGGGGCAACATAGACGATTCTTGTGATGTTTGCGGAGCCAGACACGGAGGCTCTAGTTGTCCAATTTGGAGCTCTAATTGTGCAATCTCATGTATGATATCCAATTCCTGAGAAAGTTGAGTTTTGCACATATGATGTACTTCCTTGACCTTTCCGATCGGAACCATAAACACCGGACAATCTTTAAATATATGATTAGAAACTCCGCAAAAATCACAATATAAACCATGAGTCATCTTTAGAGGGAACCACCTAAACACACGAACACAAATTGTTAGTAGCACGGGTGTTATGAACCGTAAGATAGGCTCACAACAAAATTAGTTATATACAATAATCGGCAAACACACAAAACAAAGAAATAAACTTTAATTCCCCGGCAACGGCGCCAATTTGATGGACGGTTTTTAGTCGCGTTAACCGTATCAAAATAATTCGAACCTACCTAACTAATGTAGTGTGGTAAGCACGAGTCGATCCCACAGAGAATCAAGTTATTCCTAAGTTAAGTCTATTTACCAATTAGTATGAAAGGGGGGTTTTGAGTGATTGAAATAAGAAAGAAAATAAAATAAACTATATACAAATTGACAGAGATAACAGTTAATAAAATCGTTCCATCTACAAATATCCACTTTATTTGGTTGAATTGATATTGTAACTTCCTCTTGCCCTTTTTGGTTTCCTATGAATGCCCTTGTCCCGACCTAATATAGTTACTAGTCCAACCAGTCCTAGAAACCCTTATCAATCGAACAGTCCCTAAAGAAGGATTTAACCCAATTGATAGCTTTAAGTTCAGAGATTAACCAAGGTATTTGCAGTCCCTAAAGAGGGATTTAACAACACATCCAACTTCCTACTCATTCAATTAGTTCAACCAACCCTAAAGGAACAAGTTTGCCACTTAGGTTAAGGTTCACAACCAGGAATCTACAAAACCTTAGCAATTGAATTGATTCTTACTAGTTGCGCGGGCTAGATAGAATAAAACAATAGACAATCAAGCACAAAGAAGTCGAAACATTCAATATAGGAAATAAGGAACAAGATTCAGAAACTCACAATCAATCCAAACAAAGCTTCAAATCGTAGACAAAACGGGAGAGTTTAAATCTCCATAAAAATAAGACAAAAGACAATTAGGGTAAAACAAAGCAACGTCTCGGCCGGTTACTTCACGTTCGGCCTCCCCTCCTTCTTCCGTATGAATGTATATATATATATATAAACCTAGTCTATCTAATCTATTCCGTAATATAAATATATAATAATATATAATAATATACATCTAATTCAATCTATCTAACTAAAGTATAATAATGATAATAACAACAGTGACATGGAGATCAGCCACACTTTTCTTCCGTAATTCATTTAATTTGCCTCCTTCCGTAATTGCTCAGCCCGGCCCCATATATATAATTATGTAAGCTATGTTGTCGGCCCACCAAATTGCCTTCCAATTTGTACTATGATCCCGTAAAAACGAGCCTTCAAATCCATACGATCTAACCGAAATTACCTGAAATATATAAAAACACTAGTGTAGACTCCGAAAACTAAATAATAACAAATAATCTATAAAACATGTAAAAATGCTCTAAAATATTATGCGAATATCTACCTAAAACATGACTAAAATAGACTCTATCAATGCTGACTCCACCAGACGAACCAGGCTCCTCGATCTCGACCAGGCTTGTCGAGATCAACCACCATCAGGCTCCACCAGCTCCTGTTTCCTCGATGCTGCAGCCACCAGGAGGAGAAGACTACTCGAGATCGAGTAATCTACTCGATGTCGACAAGCCCTCCTCTTAGTCGACTCCTGCATCCTCGAGCAGCCCACCACCAGAACCTGCAGACTCGTCGAGATCGACTAGCCCTAGTCGAGATCGACCAAACACTGTGGTCTCCGATTCCGTCTCTGCGAAGGTAAGCCAAGGTATGAATCTTTCTTCTCCTATTTCCATTAAAGATCTATCTATACATGGGAGAGGTTTGCCTTGGTATGTGCGCTTATGTAGGATATCCAATGATGAGCCCAAGGAGTATGAAGTTGGAGACAAGCTCTATGTCTCTAAATCAAAGGATCATTGGTTCCCTAACAAATTCAACAAGAAGCGGATGGGACCTTTCGTGGTGAACAAGATCCATTCTGGAGGATTGCAGCTGATGGACAAGAATTGAGTATTATTTGAGGCCCAAGCTACATGGGCCTTGCAAATGCCACCTTGAGCTAAATGGAAAAGTCGGCCTAGCGACTATAAAATCTAGAGCTTGTACATAGACTTTTTAAGACTTTTGGGACTTTGTTGCTTTTGTTTTTGGTTTGAAACCTTTTAGTTTTTCTATTGTGGGTATATGTCTTTTCTATTGTGGTTTGAAGCAGGCTACATTTAGACTCAGCCCAGGATTATTTTATTCGACATTTAGAGGTTCTGCACACCTGTCTAGTGAGTTTCTTTCTCTACCCTTGTTTTTATACAGTGAGGACACTGTAATGTTTAGGTATGGGGTGGGGGAAGGGCTTACTTTGTGCATATTTGCCATATTTGACATTATTTGTGCATATTTAGAATTTATTTCTTTGGATTGCTACATGGCTATTTTGGAAAGCATTATTGATTTATGTGCTTGTATGCATGTTTTCCAAAGTTTGAGAAAAATGACCCCCATTAAATTTTTTTTTTTATTGATATCATGGAAGCTTATATTGGACTCGATGTTGCAAAATTGGATTCATTAGAGATATAGCATGAAATTGCCTAGTAAAGGGAAGTCATAATGAAATGCATTATTTCTTGAAAACCATAGAAGGAGGTAAAATTTGAAGTTGCTTTTGACATGTGGCATGATAAGATGATGGAGGACTTTATATTTCCATATAATGCTCATTGTTTATAATCCTAGCCTTACCTATGCTTATGCATCACAAAAGCCATATCATGCCTTATTTCAATTATTGCTCCACATGACCTAAATATTTGCCATTCTTTACCTTATCCGGGGATTATGTTGAGAATGATGTTACATTATGGAGATGTTATATGGTGTTTGTGATTATTATCATTATTGAAGTTTGGAAGGAAATTGTTTGAAATATATGGAAAATTTAATGAGTGAAAGAAAATCCAATCACCTCAGGAGATAAAGATAGATTGACCCTGCTCTCTAAGATAATAGTTTGGAGAGATGGGAAACATTGTGAGGAGTCCAAGGCACTAAGTATCCGGGGCCATTCATGACACCCATGTTTGCGACTCGCGAGAAGGCAGTGCTGAGGTCAGAGAGGTAAAAGCATTATTATTGATAAAAGCATTATGAAAAGTGATGAATCTTATGAAAAGGAATGTGGAAATTCAGTTTCGAAATACTCCATTTCCCCGGATCATTAACACCACATTGCCAAAAATTGCCCACCTTTAGCCTTTTACCAAATCTGATCCTTATTTGAGCTTAAATTGAAGTCCTCTTGATTATCAATGCTTTGTCACTTATGAATATTTTTGCATAACCCTCCTTTTGTGAGTAGATGTTGCTTTGATATAAATTGCACATGCATGGATTTGTGACACTAGTACCTTTTCAAGGATGGTAATTGATTGCAGGGACATATAAGAATGAATCTGATATGTTGAGAGTTTTGATTTCTTCCTCTGAATGACAATTAAAGGTATTGCTTGAGGACAAGCAAGCTTAAGTATGGGGTATTTGTTGTGAGCCTAATTTGCCATGTTTTACAGTAACTTTTATATCGTTTTCTGCATACATTGCATGCATTTGGGTTAGAATAGTACATAATCTAAGTAGTTTATGTTTATTTGCCAAATTATGGAATCTACACCAGTTTCTGTTTAAATTCGCAGACTTCGAGACATTTTACAGCAACTCTAAGGAAAGTCAGAAAAGCTCGGAAAACCACTACAGAAGTCCAAGGTCAATGAAGCAGCGGAACTAGTCGAATCAAGCTGAGAACCCAGGTTACTCGATCTCGAGTGAACCTTACTCGATCTAGACGAACATGTCCGAGCACAGGCCTTGTCAACTAGGAGCAGTGTCGAGAGACAGACCAACCCAACTCCGGAACCCTAATCGATCTCGAGTACCACTAGTCGAGATCGACGAAGCCTAAACGCCACAACCGGAGTCGACAAGAAGAGGAGCGGATCGAAAAGCCGAGGACGAAGGCGCTGAGCAACCCTACTCGATCTCGAGGAGCATCTTGTCGAGATCGAGGAGCCACCATGCCCTAGTCCGAGTCCATGCCGAGATGGAGTCCTCGACATCACCAGAGAACCATCTTCGAGTACACCTCTAGTCGATCTCGAGGAACCCTAGTCGAAATCGATGACACCGAGGAGCCCAGATCCGAGCTTGTCGAGCAGAGTCACCCGAGAAGATCAGTCGACGACGAATCCTAGTGGATGTTGACAAGCCCTTGTCGATGTCGAGTAGTCCGAGTCGAGTTGGAGTTACTTAGAGTCGAAGGAAGTCGAGTAGGCCGAGATCTATCAAGTACTATCCATGGAAGGGAAATCTATCAACATGAAGAGACTTACCTAGTTTAGATTTATCTTTCCCTATTTTAGATTTAATTTCTTTATCGCTTTTATTTATCATTTAAAGTTTTAGATATAATTTTAGATCTAGATAGAAGATTCTATCCTTGATTAGCAAGGAATAGAAACCTATAAATAAAGCCCTAGGGGCTGGTTTTTCATCACGATTCAATCATACAAGTTTTGGTGGAGAGAGGTAGTTCCACAGAGAAGTTTTAGGAGTTCTATAGTTTTTAGGGTTTTGGCATTCTGCGAAAGTTGATTGCCGAGATTGTAAAGGCTTTGAATATAGTTTAATGCAAGTTTCTTTTTATACATCAATGTCTGCAATTGCGATGAGGCATGAGTAGTCCACCCACTTCTGGGGCTGGGTTGAGCCCGACGGTGGCCATGTGAGGTGATGCAGTAAAGGTCAGATCTTTTTATGCAATTCGTCTTCTATCCCTATGAGCATGATTCTTTTGCGAGAGTTGAAGGTGATCCTTGTTTGTATTATTGAAGCGAAAGTGATCTTAATGCTACTTGGGTTAATTATGTGAAAAGGGTTAGTAACAATTAGTGTTTATGCGAAAGCTTCTATATGTCTATTTGTTAGTAACGAAAGTTATTTTGATGGAACGCATGATCTTTTATGCCTTTATGTGTTACTTTGCATGGTTATCGTTGTGGTGTTGATACCCTGGCCTTGGAAGACTTTTATCATATTGATTTATTTATGTCAGAAAGTTGATTTTTGGTTCGAAATTTGCAATTTAAATTTTCTGTTTTTTTCTAGTCGATACAGAGGAGCATCTTGTCGATATCGAGTAGGCCTTAGTCGATCTCGAGTACGGTCTTGTCTAGGTCGAGTAGAGTTTCTGCTTTTATTGTCGATTTTGCAGTTTCTGTCTTCACTGTTGGTAGTCGATCTCGAGTAGATAGTTGTCGAGATCGAGTACGTCTGTTGTCTTGCTTTGTTCTTTACTTTCTTTCGCTATTTTCTGTCTTTGCTTTTGTTTCTGTTTTGCTTTGTCTTTTCTGCTTTTATTTCTGTCTTTCTGTTGCTTGTCTGTGAGATCTGTTGCTACCTAAGAACTGCTGACGTGCTTCCACGTGGATTCGATCCTGACAACCTTCTACTACAACGGGAGGAAGTCTTGTATTTATTTACTGAGATAGGGAAGTCAGTCTGATCTTTACTTTATATTTATTTCATACTTGACCATCCTCCTGCAACAACATTTTCCCCAAGGCTACTTTGAAAAACTGTAAGAGGACTCTCCTCGCCAACTTTATTTATTTCGAAATAAAGATAGCATTTACCCCTGATCTGTATCGTAAGAATCATTTCCACAAACCCTAGAAAAAAGGGGGGGCCAGGTTTTCCGACATAGCCTGGCACAGTAAGGTCACGGGACCACTGAGCTCAAACATGGAACAAATACATCGTCCACGTAAAGCGGAAACACCTGACCAAAGGCCACGTGTGTGAGACACCCTCAAAACGATGAGTGTTATAAGAGGAACCAGGGGCCATGGAAGCCCACACAAGGCAACCACCACCCAAGAAGAATAACCATGGGGACCGAAGACCTGCCGAGAGCTTTCTATCGGTTCATCACCCGGGGGGGAGCAGTTGCAAAGACTACAGCTGCCCCAATCATATGGACGATTAAGGGAAGAGGCTCACGAGCTCGTCCACCTTTGGTCATCCTCATGCCAAGATTGCGAGGTCGGCGTCAAAATAGACAATGAGAGAAGATACTGGTACACGAGAGGGTGGGCGAATTTCACTCTCTCACCAAGTATACGTCGGAACTGCTCTCCTCTTTGTCTCGAGGGCAACTCACACTTTGAGGTATATGTGTCCTACCCGGATCCACTCCCGGTGGATCCGAGTGCAGAATCCTACGTTCACACAAAGGATGGTAAGCCTTTCTTCCCGAAACTCACCGCTGGCCCTCGATATTCCTTAACCTGTATTAAAATATGAAAATATTTTCACGGATCAAGCCGCTACCGTCCAACTTCGAGGTGGAGTTTGGGCTAGCAGGAGTCGAAAGGATCTCGCTG
Organism: Persicaria tinctoria; assembly: GCA_037127255.1. Taxonomy (NCBI): domain Eukaryota; kingdom Viridiplantae; phylum Streptophyta; class Magnoliopsida; order Caryophyllales; family Polygonaceae; genus Persicaria; species Persicaria tinctoria. The sequence goes on along the minus strand of JBANSL010000016.1, from coordinate 61,177,425 downwards.
ACCAATGAGCGAGGAAGACGGGGAACGAGCGTTTGAGTGGAACGAGACGACGCCGGGGTGCTCTGGCTCACACAAGGGTAGAATACTTTCGCAAGATCAAGGAGTATCCAAATAAGAGGGGTCGTGACATTCCACTACCTCGGTAACTCACGCTTCAAAGGTCACGTACTACCACCAGAAGACATTGGAACCTCCGAAGACGAGGACAACGAGAGTACCCGCTTGTAGGGAAATCAGTCACCATAACGCGTAGTAACTTTGTTTAAAACTGTTCATCCAAGAAGAAAACGTGTATGAAAGTTAAAAGCTTTGAGAAAAATAAAGTGCTCGGGCGCAAAAGCCACCGCAAAAAAGTTTTACGGTACCCCGCCGTGAAAATGTTTTCACATACCAAAATAAAGCACAAAACACAGTGCCGATGTTCTTTTGCCCAAAGGAACGGTAATAGAAAAGAAAGTATTTCAAAAGAAAGTTCACAAACCGTCACCGCTTATATCCGCGTTCTCGTCCTCCTTCAAATTCCAATCCTCCTTATTCTCACTCGGGGGAAAGGGCTGGAGAGGAATGCCTGGGTTCTCCGTGGACTTTCGCATGCTCTGGTGAATCCCTGCTTTAATGCCCATGAAGAAGCAGTCCTTGTACCTGTCCTGAATGAACTCCTGCCCGGCATCCTCGTTCAGCCAATCCGGAACTGCGCTCCACATGATGTCCAGGCCGTTCGAGGTCTTCACCCAGTCGTCCACGAGCTTGGTACGGTTGTGCACGACGTCCAACCAAGATAGAACTATATCCTCATTCGTCTGGGCCTGGTATCTCTCCAGCTCGATTGTGCGATGATTGGATTCCACGACCGGCTTGCTCCACTCCTCATTCACCACGACCAGCTTAGCCTCTAGCTCTGCAGTTTTGGCTGCGTCGCTAGACTGAAAGGAAGACAGAGATTACTGGGAAGAGTTGAGCTGGACACGCACCATCTCCAAATCCTCGGACAACTTACTGCTCTTTGCCTTCTCCGCGGCCAAGCTATGTTCCCCCTCTTCCAACTGTTGGCGAAGGGATTCAACCTTCTTCCGCGTCGTCTCTGCCTTCAGTAGCCTTTCCTTCATCCGCTCTAGGTTCTTCTGGAGACCGCGGGTACGTTGGATCAGGCGTAAATATCTCCCCCAACCGCTATGAGTAAAGACGCGTCCCTGAGTGCAAAAAGAGAGAAGGGGAAGGGAGGTTTTCTCAAAATATAAACATAGAGCAACCAAATAACAAAATTCACTGAGCACGACTCACTTACCCAATTGCACCAGTGTTCCTGCTCCATCGTGAACTGCTCATCAATCAACTAGGCCAGGTATTGTAGCTTCGCCACTCCAAGCTTTGGGGGAAAGGCCAACTGGTTGAGGACCTCCATGTCAAAGCCGGGCATCCAATAAGCCGGGCGGTTGTGGGCGTCTACATGAAAGACTTGCACGTCCCAATCGACTCCTTCCCAAGCAGGGAAAGGACACGGCCTCTTCTTATTTGGACGAGGTTTGGAAGTTCCCGCCTCGGAAGGAGAAGTGGGTCGGGGCATCGCTGGGGCCGCCAGGGAAAGAGGAAGAACTTCGGCGACGGGGGAAGCCCCTACATCTATCACTGGGTGCTCGGGCTTCGCTGGAAGAACATGAGAGGAAGAGTATGCAACCACTGTTTTCTCCTTCCACTACTAGAATTTTGTCATTTAACATCGGCTAATAACCGATGTCTTTAAAAAAAAAAATTCGATGTCTATGTGGGTGATGTAAAAAGTCATAACTTTTTAACATCGGGTAATATCCGATGTCTTTGTATGTTATAACATCGGTTATATTTTTAAATCCGACGTCTTTGATATGGTATAACATCGATTATAAAATGTATCCGATGTTATAACATACAAAGACATCAGCTATTACCCGATGTTATAAAGTTTTGGATTTTTACATCACCCACATAGACATCGATTTTATATTTTGATTAACATCTGTTTTTAGCCGATGTTAAATGAAATATTTGTGTTTTTTTTGTCGTTGTAGCCTATACGGGATTCGAACCCGCACCTTTGTGGTTGAACACATCGCTCTACCAATTTGAGCTAATAGGCTTTAACGTAGTAATAATAAAGATACATTAACAAAGGCAACAATTTTCAAACAAGCTAGGCCTTAGCAGTACCATATCCAATATTGAATATTACAGTTACATGTGAGAGATTTGCTCTGGCTATAATTGACGATCGATAAACTCCCAATGACTCCATATTATGGAGTAACTGTGAAAACACAATGAATGGATGTGAACATCACCTGATTGCAAGAAATAAGAGATGTGACAAATGTGAGGGCGGCTTTAGTGAAGCGTGGAGTCACCTTGTTGGGTACCAACCGCAGCATCCCAACTGCAAATATTACATCCAGAGCAAACTTAAATAGTGCTAGTGATCTCAAACTGCTGCAAAGGAAACAGAATTCAATCTGAGAAAAACATTTTACATTTATTTGTTGAATTTCATCTATTAAACTGGTGTTTCATCCTATAGTTGTTATTGGTGCAGTCTTTTTCACATCCTATTTACTAAAAAATAAGGAGCTCAAACAAACTAGAATGCTTGGGTTGGATAAGAGGTCTCTTTGAGTTGGTTGCCTCAAAGTTATAACGCTCTACTATAGCATAGAACCTAAGTGAAAATCTATCATCATTTATCACGGTTCAAAGGGCAGAGAAGAGCACACATACCATGGACACCAATTGATGGGTAACATATGATTTTGCACATTGTTACCGGGGACTGGTAACTGAGAGTCGTTGACTCCTTGCAAGCTCTGTCTCATGCTTAATCCTTGACAACTGTTTCATTACTACCCATAACCTTCAAGCCTATGCTAGACGAATCTCCTTCATGAGGTGAATCATGTTTATTCCTCTTGGAAACACACTCGGCATAAGAAATTCCTCTTTTCTGTGATAAATATTATAGCTTCGGTACACCAGAATATAACTGCACAAAATGCACGTCTATGTATGAGACAATTTGTAATTGCTAATAGAATATACAGTTTATAACTGCACAAAATGCACGTCTATGAGCAAAACCTGTTTCTCGTCGAAAGTATGAGACACTTTGTATAAGACAATTTGTAATTGCTAGGTTCAGGGATCCTTGATTTCTCGTCGAAAGTATCCCCATTGATGTTGTCTCCCTTGTAAGAAGGCAACTTAATGCCATCCATCTCCTACATCGGGTCTGATCTCGGCTTAGAAAACTGGCCAACCATCCTTCCAACCTACAACCATTAGATTGGTGTAACAACCTGCAAAGGGAACCTTTCACCATTTCTGAATCATACAGATGGAGACAGAAAAGCAAAAAACTTCACATCTGAAAACTTAATGCAGACAATGCAGAATAGTGTGAAAAGCAAAGTAAAATTAAAATGGGGTACATTTCTAAGGCAATGCAGAATACCTTGGATGTTAAAGGAATTACAGAAATCATCAGTCCCTTCTCATATGTCTGTTGAATTAAAAAAAAAACAGATAGTCAAACACAAAAGTACTATCTATTCAAGAAACAAATGAGAGAATTGCTTGAAAACGAAAAATAACAAAGAAACCCAACTTGATAAAGCATGAGAAAATTTTAATTTATTTATCACCTCTATGATAAGAGATTTTGGATCTATATCATGCGCCCTTAGAACTTAATTTTGCCTATAGTAAGCATCCCAAGCCAGCAGCCTAGGTTCTTTATAAGAGAGGACTAGTAAGAAAATCTAATCACAATCTCTATGGTTATTTCACTAGGCTCTGGCATCACAATTACTCCAATAAGTTCAAATTTATCTCAGCATAACAACATGACACAATGTTGGATTGTTGAACATTTATAATCCAACCACTAAGAGACACAGTGCAACATTTGATTCCAAAATTTAGAGATAATAAAAACTGAAATTAGACACTAAAAACTCTGGATACATAAAAGAAAAGACACACTCGGTTAATTGAAAGAAACAAACACTCAGTTAACAAGAAGCAAATTAACATCCTAAAATCAAGACATGTATTTCTCTCACACAAGAGAAAATTAAGATATTCAGAATAACATTCCAATACCAGGACATGAATTTTCAGTGTTCACTGCATTGGAGTTCATACCTGGCACCCAATTGACACAAGCTACAACTCTTGCTTTGACTATGCTCCTGGCCAACTTCTTTCCTGCAAAAAAAGATCTACATCACCTTTCATTTACTCAGATCAAAATTCAGCCAGAGAATCACCTACATCACCTTTATATCCAATTATCTCTACCTTTCATCACAAATGAGGTCATTCCTTGCACATATAAATGAACAAATACCTTAATGTCATTTACATCAGCAGATATATCAGCATCAAAACCACGGAGAACTTGCAATGAAGTCTCAAGGACCTACTACAAAAAAGAATAAAGGAATAACAAAATTAGAGTCTACATTATACTCTGGCAATGATGAACATCATTGTTAGCAATTAAGTTGTAATGTCAATCAAGACATTGCCATCACTCATCGAATGAGACTTACCTAGAACTGCAAGTACTCTCCATTCGATGAAAAGTCCTAGTAAATAAGCTAGCATTATGCCTATGGTTACAGAAAGCTAACAAACAAGCCATAAGACTTTCATTATTAGTATATGCAGAAATGTGTCAATACTCGTAATGCTAGAATTCTCACAAGGAAAATAAATTGGAGCTTGAATTTGAATCTTAAGTTGTAGAAAACCCTAAACAACCCTAACTCCACCCCTAATCTCAACCATCCCAAATCAACAACTACCAAATCCGATTCCACCCTCAAAACCCTAAAAACTAGATGATTAAACATATCAATTTGTAGTTATTCACTGAGTATGTGGATTCCTCCCCCAACAGTAAACACAAAAACCCCAAAAGAGAAGAAAAAAAAAAGAGACGGGATGGAATAACAAGAGTCAAGACATATATTTTGGTCAATGCAACAAGCTATGGTGCCCAACATGTCTTCAATTTCGGTGATAGAGTCCCATTAAACGAACAAGCACTTGATACTCATCAACAGATAAGTCTAGGGCAACAGACAAGAGGCAGTGTTGTGCGGTGGTCGCCGATGAGGTTTTCGCTGATGCGGTGGTCGTCGATGATGGTTAAGGACGACGATCATGGCCGATGCCGCCTTTCATGAAGGAGACGAGGAAGCGGTGGTGGATAATGTCCCACTTGGCGGATTCGCGCAACCAGCCGCTGCTGTGGTAGGCGTAGGCGGGGGAGGAGGCAGCGCGGCGCTCGAGTGAGAAGAGGACGGAGAGGGGGATGGCGGAGAGCGGGAGGAGGAGGATGGATTTGGGGGAGCAATTGGAAGCATCGAAAATGGAACCAGCGGAAATGGAAGAGGTTGGAGGTGAACAGAGATTTGGGAGGGATGAAAATGTAACCAGCGGAAGAAAGAAATAGAAGGGTATAAGGTTATCTTGAATTTTTTTGGTCGGATTTATTAGGCGGGTTTTTAAATTGACTCAATATTTCAATTTCGCGCTTTGTGAATTTTTAAAAAAAACGTTTTTAACTTTGGTCCAAAAAATGTGGTGATGTTTTTATTTATTTTAGACATCTCAATTTTAAGAGCTGATGTTAAAAATCTATTTAACATCACCTATTTTCTGGATGATGTTAATCCACTGATGTTAAATAACAGAATTCTAGTAGTGTTCGTTGCTTTATTGCTTTTGGGCTTGGGAGCAGACGTTTTAGGGTGCATCAAGGCCCTCATCACGTTAGTATGAATCTTCATCTTAGCAGACGAGGAGGGAGCAGAGGAGATCTTTGCGGCATCCACCATCGTTTTCAACTCCAGAGCGTCTGGAGAAAAATAAAAAGGAAGTAAGACTCAACACAAAACAAACAAAGCGGAAAAAGACGAAAACAAAACGTGTTACACAAATCCACTACAACCCATCCACGGGTGGGGAAGACTCAGGCCTGCCATCTCCAGCCTCTAAGGAGACACCACATCCCTCCACAAGGGCTTCGTCCCTAACACGAACCTCCGCTCGATCTCTTTCAATTCCTAGTTAGTTGTTCAATTTTTTAATTTCAATAAATTTTAGAGTTTCTATTCGATAGTCAATGGGCTTGTGAAAGTGCTTTGATAAGTTTTGTTGAGTTGAATTGGAAGACTGGTGGGAGCTATGGCGGAAAAAGAACCAACCAAGGCTCGCCCAGGTAAGCCGCCGCCGCGAAACCCACAAGTCGCGACCGCGGGCTTGTCCAGTTCTGTCCGTCATGTTTTGCCACGGTGGGCGCAGGTTATGCAGAGGCAAGATACCGACTCGGTGTTTGGAAGTGTCGGGTCGAAAGATTTTCACTCAAGTTGCCGCCGCGAGACCCTATGTCGCGGCCGCGACTCATCCTATGTCGCTGCTATGCCGTCACTGACCAGGCCCCGGGAATGCCCTCATCTCACCAGCGCGAGGCTACCTATCCCAGCCAGGAAAACTCCCACTCTCCACTGCGAGTTCTCATGCCCACGCCATAGCGGACCCCCTCTCCTCGCCGTCGCGACTTCACCTCTCGCAGCCGCGATAGCTCCCACATCCGAGCCCCAACGATAGCACTCATCTCGCCATTACGAGCCTACATTCCGCGACCGCAAGTTCGTCAGTTTCGGGCATTATAACCGCCACCACAAGAGATTTAGTAAGTTCCCTCTTCCCTCACCTCGAGTTTATTTGTTTATTTATTTTGTCTTTTATGTTTCATTTCCGGAATGGCTCACTAGAAAGGACTTGTGGGTAGGTACCCATAGGTCCCCGGTTCGAGCCCTGGAATGGCCGCTCTTTATTTACCAATTCAAGGAGGACAATGAAAGATTTAAGTGTGGGGGGGGGGGATTTATTGTGTCTAGTTAGGTCATATTTAAATTTATGAATTAGTTTATTTATGATTTTGAAAAACAAAGAAAAAAATAGAAAATCTCAAAAATATCATTCATTGCATATATGTTTTTCTTTGAATTGCGTAGCCTCATTTTTCTAAAATATTTTCTTATGGAGCATGATTGGTGACTTAATTAAGCATGCATGATTAAGCTAAAGTATGATTGAAATCCTACAAAACATGACCCTTGTGAGTTTGTTTTTGCCTTATTGGATTCATTTATAATCCTTTTGCTTAATTGTATGATTTACTCTCCTTATGTTTCTACCTCTTGATATTGACTTCATTATCTATTCTCAAAACCGACTCACATGTTTGTTGCTTGCGAATGTTTATGCTTCTATGTTGATATATTTGGCTTTAGTTGTTGTGAGATTTGAGTGAAATAAGGTGGAAATGGTTGATGCACTTACTAACCGGGTCTATGCATGACACCCATGGGTTTGATTCGAGCGAAACAATGTTGAAAACTATCCGCTAAGAAAGGAAGCTTGATTATTGAGTAACCGGGTTCATTCATGACACCCATGTTTGCAACTCGCGTCAAAAGATGTTCAAGTGGACTTTATTCAAGTAAGCTGAGGTGTTGATAGACCGGGGCCATTCATGAAACCCATAATTGCGAATCGCGTAAAGAATACACCAAAGCCGAAAGAAAGCATATTAAGAAAAAAATAAAAAGAAAAAACAAACTAAAAAAACTGAAAAAGAAAATGAAAAAAAAGAGTGAATAAGTTTAGAGTCAAATTGTTATTTTTTTTACGCAAGTGATGGCATTTCGGTGGAAACTTGATTATATTGTTGTCAATGTCTATGAGCTTAGTGCATTTTGGATTAAGTTGAGAGTTGAACTTAAAAGCCTAAACACATGAGAGCATGAGTGAAACACATATTCCTTGTGAGGTTAGATGATTTCTACATCTATGCTTTAATTTCTAAATACATGCTAGGATGTTTATTCGCTTGATCATGTGATCCATTTCAAATTGATGTTGCTTTTGATTAAGGCTATTTCTTGAATGATGAACTCGTAGGTATAGGTTGCTTTTTATTGATTCGCTCGAGGACTAGCGAAGCTTAAGTGTGTTGGATTTTGATAAGGCATATTTTTATAGGCATTATAGAGTAGTTTTAGTTGCGTTTCATAGGTGTTTGGTTATGTTTTAGAATTAATTCCATATTATACTCTTTTGGTGGTAGTGTTCGGAAACTACACTATTTTATTGGTTTTATGCAGATTCGTAGTGCCAATATGGTGATGAACTTGGTGTTGTAGGATTACACTCGAGATCACCAGACTCTGACCAGACATCGACTGAACCTAGTCGACGTCGAATGTCTTCTAGGTTGATACAGAATGTGGATTTCTCACTGTTTAGGATTTTGCCGACACACTTCCGTGTTGATCGAACGTAAATTCTTTACTACTACAACGGGGGACTCTTGAATTCATTTGATTGGCTAGGATTGCGATTTAGTTATACTTTTTTATTTTCATATTCAAGTCTCCCCTACGAATTTTGGCGCCGTTGATGGTGAAGCGATCTTTCGAGCCCTAGGTAGTTATTTTCACGTTCTACTTTAGTGCCTATTTTACAGGTGTATGTGAGGCGCTGATCGGACACCAGAGTTCAAAGGTTTAGACGAGCCATAGCGTTTTCTTCATATCCACTCTAGGTTACAAAGAATCCTTGTGATAAGGCATATTTTGATAGGCATTATAGAGTAGTTTTAGTTGCGTTTCATAGGTGTTTGGTTATGTTTTAGAGTTCATTCCATATTATGCTCTTTTAGTGGTAGAGTTCGAAAACTACGCTATTTTATTGGTTGTATGCAGATTCGTAATGCCGACATGGTAAGGAGCTTTGGAATACACCAAAGAGGAAGTCAAAAGAGCATGGAATGAGCTAAGGAAGGATTAGAAGGCGATTTGGGAAACGAAACACATGGAGATATCGTCTCTTTAACGCTCTGAGAAGTTGGATTGATCTTCTGCATTCTTCAAGAGAGTTGTTGTCCTTGAAAAGAGCTTTCCAACGCATATTCATATGCGTCAATTGGACAAACGACAACTCCAGAAAGTGCATTACAAGTTTAGTCTGTGAAGCTATCAAGGCGGCGCCCACCGTCCCTTCAGATCCGGATCTGCGTGAGCGGCCTGACGGGATGAAAATCGTTGATTCCCAATCAAGTAGTTCCCACTCTCGCATATTAGTATAATTGGAAAGAAACGCTCGCCTACCTAAATGGTGTGCACCAGAGTTTGATTTGCTAAAGATGGCGTTGGTGATATCTGAGTGAGTCTTGAATACATAGACGAATAAACCGTCGAGTCTATGTCAATAAACAAGGACGCTTCTCGGGCGGCACCCGAGGTAAGTTTTCTTGAATTAGTTATTTCAATTTCTAGTTATTTAATTAGTTTTGTTGTTTAATAAATTAAAATTTTCCTAATTATTTTATATGGTAGATAGTTGCTTTCGAATATTTTGAGCTAACAATGCAGGGAAAAATGAACAAGATCGAAGAATAGAGATTCTAGACTCAATTCGCTGCCAGCGAGTCCAGCCGCTCAGACGACATAGTGGCTGATTTCATCCGTTAACAACAAATGGAACTCACTGACAGTGAATCTAGCAGTGATGCCCAATGTCCGGTGCTAGCATTAGCCTTGTCTGCGACCTGATCAATCGATCCCATGGTGCATGCCCAGTCTTCGTCCATTGTCGTCACCGTTGATCTTATTCATTCTTCCTTAACCTCATTCATCCATGCTTATGGTTCGTCAGTCTTCGTCGTTGTCGTTCTTCATCGTTCTACTTCCAAGCTTCATCTTCGCCATTGAAATTTTTCCACAATGTGAGTTATTCTTTACCCATTTTTCTCTCATAGTTTTATGATTTATTGTCTTTGATTTTCATTAAGGACAATGAAGAGTTTAAGTGTGGGGGAGGGTTTCATTCATAGATTCATGCATTTATGTTTATTTTCTCGTTATTTTATTCATTGATTCATGTTATTTTTCATTATTTTATTGCATTAGAAAATGAAAAAAAATGAAAAATAAAATAAAAATAAAAAAAGATCATGCATTGCATATATGTGTTATTCAAATACTCATCTTGTCTTAGTTTGTCCTCTATTTTATTTTTATGAGTTTTACCATATATGTTCCATAATATGATTGAATTGCCTAGCCTTGTCACATACTTGAGATGATTTTTATTGGAGCATGACTTGTTAGTTCAATTGAGCAAGTATGATTCTTAGTCTTGGGCATTATTGAAAGCCAACAAAATATTGTCCTAGTGAGAAATTTTTACCTTATAGGGATTTTCATCATATTTATTCCCTTTTCCTTTCTTGTCTGATATTATACTCTCCTTATGCACTTACCTCTTGAGATTGACATTGTTATCTATATTTGAGACCGAATTCATATGTCTAATACTTGTGAGTTTCAAATGATAGAGGCATGATTTTCTTAGCCTTATTATTATCCATATCCACCCTACATATGTTTCCTTCGCTTGTAGCTAATTTGAGCCTTATCCTTTTCTTTGAAGCTCCAAAAAATTTATCCCTAACCGATGATAAGCCTTACCCTATCCAAGAATTAGGATTAGAATTGGTGAATGATTAATTAATATGAGTAAAAAATAAAATATTGTTAAGAGAGTTACAAGTTTTGGATTTTTATGTAATTTTGCTTTTATTCTTTACATTGTGCATTATAGTATTTTTGGCTCTAGAAGAAAAATCGAGAAAAAAGAGAAGAAAAAAGTGAAAGAAAAAGAAAAAAGAAAAACAAAAAAAGAAAAACAAAGAAAGAATAAAGAGCCTTTTATCTTTATTATGAATGTGAGAGTTAGAAAAATATGTATGGTTAAGAGAAAGTTCTTTTATTGAGTGTTTGAAGAGTGAATGTTTGCGTTATTTTGGTTTTGAAAGTATTTAGTTTTTAGTGTTCTTCCGGTTGTTCTTAGAGATACCTTTTTCCCGGATTTTTAGCACCACAAGACTAAATATTTTCCTACCTTAAGTTCTTACCAAGCCCCATTTTAACCTTGATAAAAGACCTTTTGATGTTTCTTATAAGTGATGGCATCCATGGTGGAGAATATGTGATATATGTGTCAATTTCTATGTAGCTTTTTGCATTTTGGATTGAGTTGAGAGATACATTGTTAAGCCTAAACACATGAGCATGAGAGTAAACACATGATCCCGGTGAGGTTGGATGAGATGTGCCTTTACTTTGAATCGCTCATATACTTTCTAGGATGTTAACTTTCATGTTCATGTCTCTTACACGTTGATGTTTCTTTTGACAAGGTTAGTGCTTGAAGATTATATGTGTGGGATGTTGGTTTTGCTCTAGTTTTTGCATTGCTTGAGGCCAAGCAAAAGCTTAAGATTTCCCCAGCAACGGCGCAAAAAACTTGACAGGATGAAAATCATTGATTCCCAATCAAGTAGTTCCCACTCTCACAAATTAGTATAGTTGGAAAGAAAGGGGTCGAATCCTCGGGAGATTTAAGATTTCACAATGCAATTTGATCACCAAAAAGTAAAAAAAGTGGGAAAAGATGCAACTTTTAAATAAAAACAAGTAAAGTAAAGTAAAGACAGAATTTTGTTGTAAAATCAAGATTAGAGAACGGTTCCACCTACGAATTCTTTGACATTGGTTGGCTTATCGATCGTGGAATTCTTTTCAAGCTATTAACTTTCCTACAAATTCCTCTCATCTTGGTTTATATAGATTAAAAGTCCTACGAGTCCAATTAATCCCTTACACCTCAATGCAATCATAACACGGTTAAGATTTAACAAAGAGATAGCACAACATCCCAAGAACATGAGCACATAAATAACACCAATTAAACACGGTAAATCGATGTTTAAGATATATGTCAACTTCCTACATAATCATTCTTCAAACACAGAATCCACAATCTTATGCATGCTACTATGGAATTAACACAAATACGAAAGCCTTAAATCTTAGCACGAAATAAATATTATCGAGTTGGCCAAGCAAGATAACATTAATGACATAACAATAAGCACAAGGAAGTTGAAGGAATTATAATAGAGGAAAGATAACTTGAATTAAAATCTCACAATTCACCAACCAAGTATCCGAAAACATAGGCAAAACACTAGGAAAATTAGCCACTCATGGCTTACCTAAGCTCTCCTCTTCTATGGTGATTGCTCCACTTGAAAATTAATTAGAAACTAACCCTAGAACATCCTATTTATAAGCCTAATGTCTTCCATAAACAAGGTAAAAGATAGATAAACTAGATAGATATTCCTAAACAAACTAGATAAAATATAGACTTTCAAAATTTAGTTCAGCGTCGGATTTCGTTGGCAGCGAGAAATTTCGCTAGCAGCGAATGGCCTTGATCGAGCTACTGTTTGATTTTTGCTACCACCTCGCTACCACACTCGCTAGCAGCGACTTTCCCATGCCTTAGAATTTTCTCTAGCCTCCTCGGGTCCTTCGTTTCCGCTTCCGCGACCCACTCCTTCCGCTATCGCGAGAGCTCTAACTCGCTGGAGTGAGTCCTTCCTTTCGCAGCTGCGAGTACCCGAGTCTTCGTCGTCCTGGTGCCTCTCGCTAGCAGCGAGGATTTCCGCAGCAGCAAATATCTCGTTGCAGCGAGTCCAGTCACTGGCAGCGAAGTGTGTTGGCTTGCTCGCTTGCTCTCTCGCTGACTCTCCTTTGCTCGCTTGCTCTCTCGTTGGATCTCCTTTGCTCGCTTGCCCTCTCGCAGACTTTCCTTTGCTCGCTTGTCGGGCAGCTAGTCACCTTGGTTTTACTCGCTGGAAGTGACAGATGACTCGCTAGCAGCGACAGAAGCCCAGAAGCTTGTCTTTCTTTGTTCTTTCCTCGTTCTCGGTTTTCTCATTTCTTTCTCTTCTTAGCTTGATTTCTTGACTTTACTTGGCTATGTTTTTCACCTTCCCTTGCTTTCCACCATGTCGGATCTACGATTCTGCATAATTCAACCAAAATAGCATAGATTCCAAACTTTGCCCCGAAAAGAGTTTAACCTAAATTAGCACTAAAACATGCATATTCTACAATGCAAATGCAACTAAACCACCCTATAATGCCCATTGGAAATGTGCATTATCATGGCCCAACTTCTATCTTTATGGAAACACTAATCTAGGGTTTGGCCGACACCTTTAGGCTTTATAATAGGTTTTTCTTAGCCGTTTGGAGAATCATTTAACAAACTAACATTGAGATTTACAACCTTTTCCCTATTCAATTCATTAGTTTAGGTTTTGTTTTCCATTCATGAGAAGGGATTTAGGTAAGCTATGCTTATCTAATTCTCTGTTGTTTTCATCTACACTTTCGAGACATGGTTGGTTGTTTGTGAGTTTCTGATGAAGTATTGATTCTCTCTTTAATATCTATCGATCTCCGTTGTGATTATTGTTGATATTATTGTTATTAGCTACCATGATAGTATCTTGCTAGGTATTTGTTCTTTCATCATTGAATGGATTCCGTAGTAGCATGGTTAGGATTGTGAGAAAATTCGTTGATCATGACCAAGTAGGGATTTCGACATAAGTCTTAAACATCGGTTAGCTTGTATACTTGGTGTTATTCATTTGCCTAGATTCTTAGGAACCTGTGCTATCTTTATGTTAAATTTTTATCCGTGCTTAGGTTTTATAAAGGTGTAAGGGATTAATTGTGCTCTTTGTGCTTTAATCTATTCAAACTAAAATAGGAGGAATTCGTAGAGAAAACTTCAATTGGATTCAACGATCAATAATGTCAACCAATGCCGAGAACTTGTGGATGGAAACATCTCTTTTATCTTTCACTTGCTTTTGTTAGATTAGTTCTTTTATATGATTTATTCCCACATTTTGTCTTTCAATCAATAATTGCACAACTCTTGGAAATACTTGTTTCTATGTGGGATCGGCCCCTTACTTGCATTCTATACTAGTTTGTTTGTTTGGGAATTATTTGATAAGGGAAATCAACATCTTTGCCTCCGTCACATGGCAACCGCCGAGATGTAGGCTCAACTCATTGAAAGGCTTAGGAAGGAGGTACAAGATAATGCCACTACTCTTGTTGTAGAGAGGGAACGAGTCACTGCAGAAATGGCCCGTGCTGATCGTGAGGAGCAAGCCAGGAGACAAGCCTAGGCTCAGCTCGATCTAACTCATATAACCACATTTGTTGATTTGTGTGAAACTGTTGGCGAAGGCCAAATTTTTGAATATGTCAAACTAATGTCATTTTGTTGGTCTCTTATAAGAAAAGCAGTGCAATGGCTTGAGGGCCTAACCCCATGACCACTGACAACTTGGACTGAGGTGAATGATGTGTTCCTTAACAAATTCTTTCCTCCTTCTAAGACGATGATGCTGCAACAGAAGATCATGACTTCTAGACAAAAGCCTGGGGAGACACTGACGCAGACATGGGCGCGTATAAGGAGGTATTGCGATCTTTCCCTACTAATAGGCAGCTACCCTACGTGATTCAGGAGATTTTCTACAATTCTCTTGACATACCCAACATAAAGAGGATTAACTCATACACCACTTACCGATACATTGAGCTCACACAGACTGATGCTTGGGCAACCATAGAGAGGATGGTCAACTTCGACAACACATATGGGACTCTTGTGGCTTTCGACGTGAGGCTAGCCCCATCCATGCCCCTATATGATCCCTCCAAGGAGATCGATCCTGACGTCAATAAACAATTCTACAAGGATCAAAATAGAAAGCTCCTAAAGCAAGTGAGGTTTCACTTTCTGAACCATACTTGCTGCGAATGCGGATCTGAGCGGCACACCAACCCTGAGTTCCCACATGCGGAGCAAGTTCTACTAGAGGAGACTAATGAGGAAGCGGCCTACATGAGGTGTCCCAATCTCCAACATTGGGGAGACCAATGGTTCCAACAACCACAACGGAACTAGGTTAACTCTAGGGACCCCTACTCTACTGAGTTGTAGGACATCCGAAGAGAGATCAGCGGAAGAATGATCAGATCATCCTTAATGAGTTAATGAGGAACCAAACTAAGAATGATTATTCCACTAGCGCCATCCAATCTCAACTAAATAGCCTTACCACAAAGTTTGGAGAGATGGATATTTGGAAGAGGAACATGGAGACCGATATGGTTCAACTCGCAGAATAGATTCAACAACCGTCCGAAAAGCTCCCTGGGCAAACAGATCCGAATCCCAAGGGGCAAAACGGACATATCGCCACAAATTGCATGAACCAGAGATCGAAGAAGAGAACGAAACAACTAGAGTTCCAGTAGATGTCGACTGCCCCTCACCCAACATCGACTAGCCTGCACTCGATGTTGAGTCATCCCCACTCGATGTCGAGTCTTCTACACCACAGCACCTTATGTCGACTCCCCCAGTCGATGTCGACTGAACCCTACTCGACGTCCTCTCCTCTTCACCACCTCCGACGACTGTTTTGGTTCAATTTTCCCTCCAATGTTTTGAAAGATCCTACTGATGGCAAGTTTAGGCGCTTTGTGAAATTGCTTTCAGGCCTCAATGTCACCATCCCTTTCACTGAAGTACATTAAAAAATGCCTTCCTATGTAAAATTCCTTAAAGATATCCTAAGCTACAAGCGAACAAATGTTGAGATCGCCGATGAATGCAATAAGATGGATTTTCCTGAGAAGATACCTGATCATGGGAAGTTCGCTATCACCCTGGGGCTTGGCCAACATCGCTTCAAGGCACTTTGTGATTTAGGGGCAAGCGTGAGCATTATGCCTTTATCTATTTGATCAAAGGTGAAAATCAGAGCATTGGAGCATGTGGACGCAAAGCTATACATCACTACTAGAATACTTCAATAAGACATCATATGATTTAAGTCTGTCAAGAAAGTATCCGATGTTAAATTAATCTATTACATCAAATAATAAATTGTTGATGTTAAAAAAACATAAGACACCAGTTACACTGTTTGACAGATGTTAAATAATTAATTTAAAAAAAAAATCGTGCGCCAGATAAAATTTCATATGTATTTGAACGCCCGTCCATACTTAATTTTTTTTAAAAGCGCCCGCCCATACTTCCTCGGACTTATTTGTGTGAACAGATTGAGAAGAGGGCATAATCTCCTTTCTTCCAACTCTCCGCCTCACCCTCTCCTCCCCTTCTCGTTCTCACCGTTAGCCTCTCATTCAGTCCTCCGTCTCCCAACCACCTCCGACTCTGCCACAATCTTCACGCCGATACTCACTATCTCCTCCATTCCTCATCCTCTTCTCTTTTCTTCCTCTCTTTCTCTCTCTCTCTCTCTCTCTCTCTCTCTCTCTCTCTGTCTGTTCCCTTGTCCTCTCTCACCATCGCTTTCCCCTCGCCTCACTGAACCCAAGCTCTCCCGTCGCCATTGGTGCAATGCCGCTAGGATTGAGGGCTTCATCTTCATTGCACCGGACGGGCTCCTCGACAAACATCGTCTCCTTTGCTGGCACCGGTAAGCAGTACTAAACCTATCAGCACTCTTAATTTAGGTATTTTTTTGCAATAAACCCTAATCCCTAAAATAGGTTGTTCTTTTTCTGAAATTGGGTCTCCCCTACTTGTTGTCTCTTCATTTGACAGTGCAAACAACTCCCATCTATCCCCAATGAAATTTGTGGTCGCTTGTGAGTATCGCATATTCACTAACTAAGTTTGTTGGCATAATCTGGTGTTTCCTCTTGAGAAAAAGGTATCTGAGTTATCCTATTAGTTGTTTCATTTTCAATTAGTAAGTTGAACTTATGTTAATTTTCGTTTTTGTCCTTGCACTCTATTGCTTGCCACTTTTGCTATCTTTCTATGTGAATTGTTGAATGAAGATTGAAACTAAGCTACCACGAGTTGCCATGACTCACTACAAAACCCAAAAGTCATATCTCATAACCCAAAACCCTTAAGTTTGATGCCAGTGAAAACATAACAACATTTCTATCTCATTTTTGGGATATCATCTTTAGGCAAGGTACTTTTCTTTTTATTGTTGAATAAAATCATAGACTAAAAAGCCCATAAAATTGTCTTCCACTTATTTTACTGTCTACCTATATCAACCTCACAAGGATTCATGAACTTTTACCAGCAAGGTACTCGAAGAAGACTGTCTGTCTGAAAAATAGCCTCTTTTGATGATAGCTAATATGCAATTATAGAGGTAACATTCTTTGTGGGGTTTCTGTTTAAGAAATCCTAGGCTCTCTTAGGTGATGTTTAGTAGGAATGTTGAATTGGATGATTTTCTTACGTGTAATCTTTTTTCTACTAAAATATTTTATAGTGTTAAAGTGTAGCTTTGCTTGACTAATTTAGTCAGCAAAGCCTGGGATTCATGAACATAATAATTTTCTTCTGACACCATACAAGGAGACATTGTGTTGATTGAGGGACTCATCCCCGATATTTATTTATGCAAACCAAGGTTCTTTTATAGTTGTATGTATCTAAGCTTCATGAACATTCGTGTTTGGTGCAGTGATCTGTCAATGGTTGTAGAGAGTGGGTGGATCATTGGGTATTTTTTTTAATTTACTTTATTGTATTTGATCCCTTTTTTATGTTTCAATATGCTTTTAGTAAGAAGTTTCTGAGCTACTTAACAATTGAATCTTTGATTAGTTTATCTAGTTCAAGTTCGATCAGTTATTAGACTTCACACTACGATCTTTCTTAATGATAGCCCGTGTCATTGAAAGAGAAGGAAGACATTTCATAGGAGAAACTTACCAGGTCTCTCACATTGGAAGAAAGAAGTTGTATTGGAGTAAGCAGCTTGAGGCAATTTCTTTTGAATTATGATAAGGTTTTGATTAAATCCTTTTAAACTCATTCTAATCAGGCAAAATTTTTATTGACTATATAGATAATGTTGAGAAGATTACTGCTTTTGTAAGTTCATATTTGCTCTGATGTGTGATTCTGATTTAGAAGCTAAATTGAAATTAATTATCAAGAAGATTTTTATTGCTCTTTAATTTTATTTTACTCAAGTCACATGGATACATCCATTTTCAATTACAATTACAATATTAGGATTAAATTTCATATACTTTTTGTTATAATTGGCAAATTGTTAATGCATTCTTCTTCTTTATTGGAGGGAACTTTACAATAATATCATCGATGGTCCAATCCCCAATGAGCTGGGTATTTTGATCGATTTGGTGAGCTTGGATTTGTATTTGAATAGCTTCTCAGGTCCAATTACCAAATCTCTAGGAAGGCTTTCCAAATTGAGTTTCATGTGAGTATCCTATTCTTTAACTTTTTTCCTGAATGGATAATAGAGTGTGCTTAGTATAAATACATACCTACCTCCCTTGTTTCCTAGCCTTTTGCTAGTTTTATCATGATTTTGTCATAACATAGGGCTAAAGCTTGGTCATTTTGATAAAGATGTCTTTTAGCACGAGGATGCTTGGGTTTGCGAATTATACGTAATTACTAGCCTTTCCCAAAGAGGGAAAATGGGATAATTCAATTTTTGTCTTTCAGAACACCAATTTATCATTTTTATGAATATGTTGATTGTTGATAGCAAATTAAATGGACGCTTGTATGGGATTAGGTAAATAATGATTTGGGAGTTTGCTTGGAAATTATCTTGAATGAATGTGGAATTTGCGTACCAAGATATTCATTTGAATCACCATATTTTCTAATTACACGATTTTCTGCCCTTAATACATTAGCTTCGGATAATCCTTGTGCATAAATAGAGTAGTTGTGGAAGTTTAATTCTTGTTATTGTTCTCTTAGTTCAGATTTATTTACATTAAACCACCCATAAATTGTAATCATTTGTTGCCAAGCATGTGCCTGATGAGGCGCGTTTTTCCCTCTACATTTGTCCACTATCTTTTGTTTGATTATGTGAGCATCTATTGTCGCACCTCTGAAGCAACATTCGATGGCAAGATTTGGCTCTTCTTAAAATGGTTTAATGATTATGATGTGTTATGTACAGAGAGAGCTAAACAAATAAATTGAGATGAACGCTCGAATATCAAAATGTGGGCGGCAAAAGGGTTGGCCTACTTGCATCATGATTGCTCCCCTCGGATTACACACCTGACATAAATCAAGCAACATTTTACTTGATGGGGAGTTGAAGGCCCCTGTTTCTTATTTTAGACGGGCGGAACTGTTAGGAGATGAGGAGTCACACACCAGCACTATCGGGAAAATTTGGGTATCTTGCACCAAGTACTGTTCTACAACAGTGCTTGGCAAAATCAAAGCCCTATAGTTTGACAATAATTTGTTTGTTCTTCCCTTTTTTTGTGTGTCAAATCTATTACCAAGGAGCTCATTCATTGAAATAATTCCACTTGGAAGAAATAGTAAATGCAGCTGTAGCTTAGTAAAATTAGACCTGCCTCCCTTATACTCTCTTATGGCCTATGAGTGTAGAACATTCTTCTCAATTTTCATAGTGTTGGGTTGTCCAACTAAAATGTCTTTGCGGTGTCCAGTCACTGGTTTTTAATTTGTTAGTTACAGACTCTAAACATGGAATAGATTTTGGAAATAGAGTTTACCCTTTCCAGTCCTAATCTAGAGATTGAGTAAATTAGGATGCTAGCGTTAACTTTCCTCAGTTCAGGAGCAAATCAAGCAAAAATGCAGAATACAAAATCAAGGAAGAAGATGAAGAACCCATGAATGGGTTTTCTCCCCAATTCATTGGAGAAGTAGAAAATGTGTTTAGTAATTCATTTGATGTTGGCCATTTGTTTTAGCAAAAAGCCAAAAAAGGGAAGAACAAAACTCAGGCGAACTTCTGATCAGTTCATCTGCAAAAATCGGTGCCTTGCTCCTGGTAGCTCTTATGTGTTTCTGGGGTTCCTTCTTATATAAAAAAACTCGGTATACATGACGGCAGAAGACTTGCAAAGGATGTCTGTGGAGGTGATGTCAATTTATCTGAAATTATATGTCATCTTAATGTATTCTGGTATGTTTTTAGAGTTTTGTGGCTGTTTTTAGAGTTTTGTGTACATGATTCTAATGACTTTCATTGCTCGGGTGCATCATTTCTAAAACTGTATTTTCAAGTATCTATCCTTTGAAAAACATTCGTAAATATTGATTTTGTGTTTGTCTTAATGTATAAGTTCATTAAAGTATCTATCATTTGTGAAATCTTATTTTATGAGCAAAGAGTGTTGTGTATCACACGAAAAAACATCGAATTATAGATAAAAGCATTGTGCTTTAATAGTTATGAAATCGAACCATTACATAAAAATGGATGCTAGTATCATTATAGACATCGTTTAAATAATCTAAATCAGTGTGTAACGTATATTTTTACATCCCAATGTTAATATATATATATATATAGATATATATTGCTAACAACAACGTCTTTATTAAAATCTAAAATGATGTCCACATCATATTAATACATCAGTTGTATACATATTTAATATGATAGATTATTTTAAAATAATAAAAAATCATAAATTATATATATGAAATTAATATACACAAAATCAGTATAATAAAAAAGATGTCTATTGTATTTTAATTCATTGACTATTTTGAAAATGGTGATGTAAATGTAAAATTTAGGTTTGGTATGGATGTCTTTAAAAACATATAAATGAAAAATAATGAGGCTTTCACAATAAGTAAACATGTTAAAAATAAATTTGAGGGGTTGATTTATATCTATATTCAAAATAAACCAGATGTTTTAGCCAATAAACAACGTCGGCTTAAAACCGATGTGGAAAAATTGATCATTTACTACACGCACAAATATATCAGAAATTTATTTGAAAGACATCTGTTCATAACAGATGTCTGATTGTATTTTTCTAGTAGTGCATGACAGATAACTCTGCGATGATGGCCACAGACATAGTTGATGATGTACTAATCCAGGTGAGGAAATTATTTGCCCCTTCATATTTCCTTGCGTTAGAGAAGACGAAGGATCCTACTTGCCCTATCATTCTTGGTAGGATCTTCCCCGCCACTACATATGCCACCATCAATGTGAGAAAGGGACTTCTCACTTTCACGATAGGGGATGAGATCATTAGTCTGAGAAAGGGACTTCTCACCTGCAGATGCCAACATTAGTTTGAGAAAGGGACTCATCTAACATGACGTCGACTGCTTTTATCTCTACAGGTACTGCCTCACTAGATATCGACTGCATTCACTCAACTTCAAGTGCCTCACTCGATGTCGACTACAGTAACTCGACGTCGACAACCTCACCAGCCCAGGTATGTACTGATCTTTCACTCGATGTGGATTATACTGACTTGACGTTGACTAGTTTTCTACAACAGTTCAGCCTGATGCCCGATTCATCATTGTTTTCGATGTATGCTTGGTCGACGCCAACTCTTGTAGCTGATTTGGGCGATTTTGTGATGAGGATCAAGACGAATTACCTAGAGGACATCATAAAGACGGAGGAAGTAGAGCCCATCTTGATTCCACATGGCCCTTCTCCGGGGTTGAAGCCTTTACCCGACACCCTAATTTATGAGTTTCATAGTCATAACTCTACATTTTCTGTAATTATCAATGCTACACTAACCACGCAGGAATGAGACAAGGTTATGGAGGTCCTCTACATCCATAGGAAGGCTATTGGGTACTCCTTGGAGGAGATAAAAAGTATTTCACCCGTAACTTGTATGCATAGAATCCTCTTAGAGGATAATCACAAGGGCAACCATCGAGCATAAACGGAAGCTCAACCCCAAAATGAAGGAGGTGGTGAAGAAGAAGATCCTGCGCATGCTGGATGCAGGAATCGTCTACCCTATCTCCAACAACAAGTGGGTGAGCCCAGTCAACGTGGTTCCCAATAAGGGTGGAATGACCATCGAGGAGAATGAGAAGGGAGAGCTTGTGCCTAAGCGAGTCACTACTAGTTGGCGAATTTGCATAGACTATAGGAATCTCAACACCGCCACTAGGAATTATCATTTTCCCCTTCCATTCATTGACCCGGTACTTGAACGCTTAGTCGAACATTATTACTTTTTCTACTGGGATGGATGTTGTGGCTTTTGGCTGGTCCCTATTTATCCCGAGGATGAAGAGAAGACCATTCATGGGACCTTTGTTTACTAGAAGATGTTGTTTCGGCTTTGCAATGCCCTAGCCAACTTTCAAAGGTGCATGATGGCCATCTTTTCCGACATGATAGAGGACATAGTGGAGGTGGATGAATTCTCTGTCTATGACACTTCTTTCGATGTTTGTCTTTCGAACCTTCGTACGATACTTGAGTGATGTGAGGAGACAAACCTAGTTCTCAGCTGGGAAAATGCCATTTAATGGTAAGGGAAGAGATCGTGCTAGGACACAAGGTGTCTAAGAGGAGAATTGAGGTGGACAGCGCCAAGATAGAGCTAGTAGAGAGGTTGCCCCCCACCATCATCAACTGTGGAGATAAGAAGCTTCCTAGGTCACACAGGTTTCTATAGGAGGTTTATTCAAGATTTTTCTAAGATTGCTAAACCCTTAACTAACCTACTTATGAAGGATGTTAAGTTTGAGTTCTCTAGGTAATGTCTTGCAGCTTTCTACAGTTTAAAGGAAGCCCTTATCTCTACCCCTATCATTCGATTGTGGGATTGGTCGCTACCCTTTGAGATCATGTGTGATGCTAGCGATTACGCCATAGGAGCGGTCCTAGGATAGCAAAAGGACAAGAAGATTCACGCCATATACTATGCAAGAAAGACTCTTGACGTGGTGTAGGCTAAATACACCACAACGGAGAAAGAGTTCTTGGTCGTGTCTTTGCTTTTGAAAAACTCCGCTCTTATTTAGTGAGATCTAAGGTTTTTTTGCAAACTGACCATGCACATCTTAGGTACTTGATGGCGAAGAAGGATGCCAAACCTAGGCTCCTACGGTGGGTGCTTGTACTTTAAGAGTTCAATGTTGAACTTAAGGACAAGAAAGGCGTGGAGGATTCGGTAGCTGATCATCTCTCTAGGCTTCCCAAGGATGTGCTGGAAGAGTCCAAAGATGCCACGCCTATCAAAGATTCTTGCCCCGACGAGCATCTGATTAAAATAGAAAAAGCTCGGCCTAGAATTCAAATCGATATCAACCTATCCCACTCGACCTCGACTGGACTGGTAAGTGCAGGTAAGTTCACCTATCTCCCTCTTATTTCAATGTAGGGCCACTCGACGTCGACTGACTCCTAGTCGTCATTGATTGAAGACCACTCGACATCGACTCCAAAAGAAGAGGCAGAATCCCAGTCGGCGTCGATTGAATCCACCCGACGTCGACTAGATTCTAGTGATTGGTGAGCTTTTACGAACAGATTCTGGTGAGGAGTTCTTTTTTAGCCCTTACTCTAGTCCTTATCATGATATATATGTTGTAAAGGGAGAAAAGGTTCCTTGATATGCGGATTTCGCTAACTATCTTGTAGGGAACGAGATTTCATCAGGCCTAACCTCGCAGGGTAAGAAGAAGCTCCTCCACGACGTCAAGCAATACTATTGGGATGAACCCTACTTGTTCAGGGAAGGTAAGGACCATATCATTCAACGATATATCCCGGAAGAGGAAGTTGAGAGTGTCATTCGCCACTGCCACACTCTACCTACAGGCAAACATGCAAAAGGCTTCAAAACAACAGCGAAGGTACTTCAATGTGTTTTTTATTTGCCTAATCTTTTTATGGATGTGCAGGCTTATGTCACTTCATGCGATGAGTGCCAACGAGCAGGCAATATTACTTCGAGAAATGAGACACCGCTCACAGGAATTCTAGAGGTGGAACTATTCGATGTATGGCACATTGACCTCATGAGACCTTTTTCTCCGTCAGACCCCTACAAATTCATACTTGTAGCGGTCGATTACGTCTTCAAATGGGTTGAGAATGTTGCTAATAGGACCAACGATACGAAGGTATTTTCAATGTTTATTAAAACTAACATTTTTCCTCGCTTTAGTGTTCCTCGAGTTCTTATTTCAGGTGGTGGCTCACACTTCATCGAGAGAGGATATGAGGCTCTTTTGGCTAAGTATGGGGTGACGCTCAGGGTGGCAACACAATATCATCCCCAAACTAGTGGGCAAGTGGAGGTCTCCAACTGTCAAATAAAGGCCATCTTGGAAAAAATAGTCTTCCGCTCAGGGAAGGATTGGTCATCTAAGCTTGATGACGGACTCTAGGCCTATTGAACGACCTATAAGACACCATTGCAAACAACTCCTTACAATCTGGTGTATGGCAAGTCATCCCATTTGCTCGTCGAATCGGAGAATAGGGCGATGTGGGATCTTAAGGAG
The DNA here is from genome assembly GCA_037127255.1 of Persicaria tinctoria. NCBI lineage: Eukaryota > Viridiplantae > Streptophyta > Magnoliopsida > Caryophyllales > Polygonaceae > Persicaria > Persicaria tinctoria. The sequence goes on along the minus strand of JBANSL010000016.1, from coordinate 61,153,089 downwards.
CTTAACAAGGATATCAACGTGGCTGGTTAGAAACATTTTATTGATTTGCAGGCATTGGAGGAGTTGCGGCTTAAGGCATACGAAAATGCCAAAATCTACAAGGAGCTCAGAAAGAAATGACATGATAGGAAGCTAGTACCAATGACATATGATGTAGGTGACGAAGGTTTATTAAACAATTCTAGACTTCGCTTGTTTCCACAGTAGCCGAAAACCATCTCTTCGCAGCCCTCTGCACTGCACCTACAACCACCACACACCATCCCCTCCCCTTTGCTCTCCCCCTTTTCCAGCCACCACCACTACCCGCAGCCCACTGCCGGCCCGAATTTCTCTCCCCTGCATGAAGCTCCGACCGCAGATCCACCTCCCCCTCGCCCTTGTTTGCAACCGCACCAAAACAGCCCCTAACTCCTTATTTTTAATTTCAAAGCCAAATTTGCAACTCTCCTGGCATGAATCTCACCCTATACTCTTTATTTTTTATTTTGTTACTGATTTTGATAATCAGCGTTGATATTTGAGTTGGAATTTCATAGTTTAGGGTTTAGGGTGGTTATAACCGTTATATTAGGGCTGAATTTTTGGGATCTACCGAGAATAATTATTTTGGATTGATTGTAAACTTAGTTTCTTCATATTGTTATTAGATTCAAGATCTAAATTGATTCTTATGAGCACATGGTTGATTCCTTTATATTTTCCTGGATTTGTTCTTCATTTGTAACTTATATATAGTGTTCATAAATTGATCTTTCTTTTTTTTAAGCATCTTATTGGAGTTTATGCATGTTTAACAATATGACCTAGCTTAGGGTTATTTTTTTATTATTTCAAACTAGTTTAAGAAACTATGTATGGGGTTATTTTATTCTTTCAAATTATTTGGACATAATTTACCTTAGTTGGTTTGTACTTTGCAGATCATTGTTCGCGCAAAGAACCTTAGAATGGACGGAGTGGAGATTGACGGGCCAGAGGAGCGTCGGCTAGCTGATACTCTCATTGGGCGAGCCATGAGAGCTCGCTGGTACTGCCGACAAGATGTGGAGCAGCTTGGGATGCATCGCGGCATCTTGGAGGCATTCGGCAGGCTCGGTGCCGGACGCCTCATGTGGACCATGCATCGGCACTACTCTAGCTTCACAGGGGAGTTCCTTGTCACCCTGGACATACCGGGACATCCAGCATCTTTAGATGAGGTAGCATTTGATCTAGGCAACCAGGACCATCGCCTCACTCTTCAACAAATGAGTGAGGTGTTTGGTTTTCTACACACCACTGCCGGCTTCAACGCCGAGGATACCAATGTCATATGGAGGTATTTCACTGGGATAGTAGAGCCCACCTCTGACACATCTTACAGCTGCAACATAGCAAGCCCCTCTTCAGGACGATCATCCGCGTCTCGGGGAGCACCATCTAGGCGTAACCTGAGCTGCGATGCCCTAACCAACAGGAGACAGAATGCCTCCGGTGCATTTTGTTCGAGTCAGAGCCTTTGGCCCTTTCACACGCCTGGCTCTAACACTACATAACTCGTCGTTAGACAAACAATGACGACATTATAGACGGCAGGATGGTGGCCTTCCTCGCCAGATGACTTGAGGTTCCTCTAGACGGGTATACTACTTGTGATTGCTTTTATGTTGATATTGCTTCTCTCCGATTAGACCGCATCATAAAGCATGCATACTTTGGTGAGACATGGTTCCACCCCACATCACGGATACACATTCGTGAGGAGTACATGGACTTGCATTACATATCGGAATTGGTACCCGACTTACACGGGCCATCTTAAACATTTCTCCATCATATGATCTTGCACTAAGGGTTAGGGAGCCCTGTTACCCCCACGAGGAGGATGTGGCACCCATGGAGGAGTCTTCTGTAGATGAATCCTCTGAGATGGAGTCCTTTGAAGAGGAGGATCAACAACAGGACTATAACAACGATGGTGACAAGCCTCAGGGCTCTCACTATTCTTATATTCAGCAACAAGAGCCCTCAATCCAGCCTCAATAGCCTTACTACGGTGGAGCGCATCCTGACGACTTGGCGGTGTAGATAGGCCAATTGTAGCTGGATGTGGCCACTATACTAGCAGGTCAGGTTGCGACACTAGAAGACGTCGCCTGGTGTCGATAGACACTTGGCACCATGAGCGTCCAACAGGGGCGATTCTTCTCAGCTTCCGCCTGCTTCATGGACTGGTTCGAGCAGTTCGAGTAGCGATGGGGCTATCCTACAAGATCTTATCAGCAGGGACCCTATCATGGAGGTCCCTTCCAGCAGGGAGGATTCTTCTATGATCAGGGGGTCTTTTTACTTATTATCCTAGCCGTTCCTCCCAAGAAGGAGCTTTTGATAGCCAGGATGGGTATCCACCGTACTACCCTCCTCTGGGTGGATGGCCCCAACTACCTCCTCCGCCTCCTCCTCCTTATTAGAGTTTTGTAGTTTATTTAGTATGTTCCCCCTTCCCCTTGGATTTTATTTTTGACAGTGAGGACATTATCTATTTTAAGTATGGGATTGGAGAAACTTGGTACTTTTATTTATGTCTTTTGGTTTTATTTTGAATGTATTTTGGATTATTTTTATTATGTATATGCTTTTATGGTTTTAGAACATGGCACAACTCTTGTACGAGTTAGATGATATTATCTTGGTTATTGCGTTTGTTGTTTCTATCTTATTTATTCCAAGGTTTTTATGAGAGTTATGAGGACATCACCCAAGCTCGCAAGATGTTCAAAGAAATAGTGTCATGGAAACTAAGACAAGACTCAACGATGCAACAGTGGATTCATTAGGGATATTGCACAATATTGCCTAGTAAAAGGAAGTCTCGATGAGACACAAGGTGAGGAGTCCGAAGCACTAAGTATCCGAGGTCATTCATGAAACACATGTTTTCAACATGCGAGAAGGCAGTGCTAAGGTTATAGAGGTATCATTATAGTGAAAAAAGGATTGAGTGATGAAAGAGAGGTGAGAAATCTTATGAAGAATGAATGTAGTATGAAAGTTTGGAAATTACTCCATTTTCCCGGATCATTAGCACCACATGGCCAAATATATCCCACCTTTAGCCTTTTACCGATCAACTCTTATTTGGGCTTACATAAAGCTCTGTTGATTATTTTTGCGTTGTCGCAGGAAAAATTGTTTCCAGAACCTCTTTTTGTGTGAGATGTTGCTTTTTATTCACATGCATGGATTTGAAGACATTAGTACCTTTTCGAGGATGGCAATTGAGTGTTTTGGTAATATGAGAATGAATTCACTATGTTGAGAGTTATGTAGGTTTCCCGTGTATGTCCATCCAAGTTATTGCTTGGGAACAAGCAAGCTTAAGAATTTGAAATTGGTTAAGTGTTGGGACAAGGAAGCTACTGTAATTCCATTAGATATCCATTAAAGATCACTCGATGTCTACTGAAGGACTCGACATCGACTATATGCATTGACTTGACATCAAGTGAACACATGGTACCTAAAGCGAGGCACTCGATATCTACTGAACTGACTCGAGATCGAGTTAGCCACTGGACATTGACTAGACCTTAGTCGACGTCGACTGAATATCATGTTGGACTGAGACGTGTTTGGATCAATCCAATTCGAAGAGGGAATTACTTGCACAAGAAGACAAGATCTTTTATCTACTTATTTAGTTCATTTCCTTATGGGTTAAAAACTATTTACCCTAGGGAGATATTTTCCTATTTAGATTTCATATCTTCTTTAATTAGTTTTTAATTTCTAGTTTAGATAGGATTGCATTTTCCTTTTCTAGCAAGGATTGGAAGCTATAAATAAATCCTTAGGTGTTGGTTTTCATTCATTTAATCTCACAAGAAGAAACACGTCTAGTAGAGAGTTTAGGGTTTCGAAGCTTCTAGGGTTTTGGCGTTCTTGCAAGAGTTGACGCGCCGGGATTTTAAAGACTTCGAGTTTAATTTATGCAAATTTGTTTCTTTTCAATCATGCTTTTGATTACTATGAGCGAGTAGTCGCTCTTCTTCTAGTATCGGGGTGAGCCCGACGATCTTCCTGCCTGTGGATTGGTAAGTCACGAAAAAAAGGTACTTTCTCTCGCTCTATCTTGTGCTTCATCTTTAATTGTAAGATTAAGGAACTCATGTTGTGAAACATGGGTAGTAATTAGGGTTTAAATTAGGATGTTTATAAACTCTATTTATGAAAAGGATAGATGCAATTATGTTTATTTATTGAAATATTTATATTCCTTCTTGCTTGATTTGGTGAAAGCATTTTTCTTTATCGATAAAGTATTTGTCTTTTGTCATTGATTGATTTACTTGCATGGTTGTCGTTGCTGTAAACCCTGGCTTTGGAAGATTTCTTTCATATTTCTTTACATTCGATATTTTCCATTCGTTGCGTTCTCGAAAAACTCAACACCCCTTTCTTGTTTCTGACCATTTTTCTTATCCGTCCTTTTACTCTTCGGCCATCTTTCCCGACGTCCACAATGACTGTTATTTCACTCGACGTCGACTGAATCTTAGTCGACATCGAGTCACTTTGAGCCCATCGACATCGGCTACTGACATTCGACATCGAGTCATTCAGTCGACATCGATTGTTGTTTTTGGTTTTGCAGGATTACACTCGAAATCGACAGACCCTGACTCGACATCGACTAAACCCAGTCGACATCCAGTGTCTTCTGAGTCAATCTAGAACGTGGATTTCTCGCTGCTTACGATTCCGCTGAAAAGCTTCCTTGTGGATCAAACGTGATTCCTTTACCACTGCAACGAGGGAGTCTTGAATTTATTTGATAGGCTAGGATTGCGATTTGGTTATACTCTTTGTATTTTCATATTTGATTCTCCCCTATGTCTACCACCCACCCCTCCGTCTCTTCTTCATTTGCACCAAGGAGCCACCACCACCACCACCACACATCCCCTAAGCATAGGAGGTCAAGCCGATCTGCCCAGCAGCCTTGGAGTCCGGCCAGTAGCCCCGACACGATCACCACCTTCCATTCTCGATCCCAAGAGGTGAGGTCTCGATTTTCTCATTCTTTCAACTCCAAAACTTCAAAGATCCTTCCTTTAACCTCCCTATTGTCTTCCCAGTCTCCGTAGCCCAAAGATCTAGCTGTGGTCGTGTCGGAAATCTCCTCCCGAGCTACTTCAATGAAGAAGACGAAGTTTGGGTGAGTGATCCTTCTTTCTCTCATTTTTCACGTGTAAAGGGTAGTCTAACATGCTCCTGTAGGTCAAGGGAAGAGTCGGGAAAAGTGGGAAGGCCTAACAACCACAAGAAGGGCCACAATGAGCTCAAATAAGAAGCTTGAAGCCAGACTCACCACCACGACTGAGAACTGGCCAAGGCAAGTTCTCTTTCGTTGTGGCGAGTGACCGCTGTCACTACGGCAAGTGTGAGCCCAAAGGGGACTCATGGGGCTCCCCGAATTCGCCACAATGAGAGCCCTCTCGTAGGGGCGAGTCCCCTCTCGTGGCCGTGACACCCCCTAACTTGCGGGGTGCTCGCAAGGTGTGTCTCACGGCATAGAAACACCTCTTGGTCACTTGATTAACTTGATCCTTTGGGATTTTTGATGAACGCTTTCAAAAACCGGATTTGATGTTTTGGGTATTTGAAATGACTAACTCGACGACGTGAGCTCGGGTTTTGGAAAATGAATTTAAATGAGCATTTAAAGGTTGGGAGTCCTAATTCGGGATTTGAAACGGTTTTGAACTAAATTGGGGATTCGGCTTGTTCAATGACCGACTTGGCATGATGTTATGAATGTGTGACTATAGCATGATATCGTAACGATGGGTGATAATATGAGTACTGTCTTGCAATATGTTATATATAATGACGAGATTGTTATATATGAGTATATAAAATTGAGTTGGCTATTGATGTGCGTTATTATCCAATGAGTTGGCTATTGATGTTTTGAGATGATTGATCATGATTAATAGAATGTATGGATGATGCGAGATTGGTTATCTATCTGCTTGTATGATGTGTGTCATATATATTTTAGGGTAGTTGTAGAAGTAGACTCATTATATTCTCGATATGTATCTAGGTGATACTCTATCATTGTGATTGATGTGTGCCGGGTCTACTATTTTGCTGATCTGCTTAGCCAGGTAAATTTTCTCTTGGAGCTTACTCAAATTGAACAGAACACTTCCCCTACCTATATGTGCATGATATACTTGGTGTCCTGAATTATTCGAGTCATGAGCACATATTTTATGAGTAAAACAAGCATGAGGGTTGATATTGCATATTTCAATATGCATTGTAGAGTAGGTTTAGTTGCATTTCATAGGTGTTGGGTTATGTGTTAGAGTTAATTTCATAATATGTCATTTGGGTTGGAATGTTCAGAAACTACACAATTTTGAATGTTTTATGTAGGTTTGTAGTTCCGGCATATGATTAGCTTTGAAGAGTCTTTAATGGTGCAATGAAGAGGAAGACAAGAAGAGAAAAGAGAGCATGGAAAGCAAAATCAAGAAGAAGAGCACAACAACACACGGTTTTGTCATGAGTCGCGCCCGCGAGTCCATCCGTTTCACTATGGGAATGTCACCGCGAGAGGGTATGCTGAACCCCGCTAGTCACGACTGTGAGAGCCATGTCGCGGCGGAGAAAACGTGCAGAGAACATCAGTTCGAAAGCCAAATTCTATCTTTACGAAAGGAGATTCGATCCAATCTTTTGAGGACTTATTCCTTATTGTTTAAGGAAGGTATTTTGAAACTTATTTATTGTTATTCTCAGTTTTAATATTTTTAGGATATTTTGTGATTATTTCCGCATTATCTTTAAAGAAAGTATCTAGGTTTTCAGGGTCTTTTCTCTCCTATGGTGAGGAGGCACGATATTAGATTTGGAGAACAACTATTCTCCGACCTTCAACAATAATTTACAGTAGTTCATCAATACATTCAAGTTTGCTTATTTTTCCATCAATTCAAAGGAGATTTAGGTAAGCCATGAGTGGGTAAGTTCGTTATTTGTTTCACCCGTGTTTCGGAGACTTGGTTGGTGGTTTGTGAGGCTTAAATTCCAGTTCTTTCCTACTATTTTTTTTTATTTCCCTTGTGATTATGGATGATATTATTGTGATTCGCGACCATAATAGTATCTTGCTTGGTTTTGATTTTTTTGTCATTGAATGAATTTCGTAGTAGCATGCTTAGGATTTTGAGAACCTCCATTTGATCATGAATAAATAGGGATTTTGACATATGTCTTAAACATCGGTACCCTTGCATACTTGGTGTTATTGATATGGCTAGATTCTTAGGGACTTGTGCTATCTTTATGTTAAATCTTTGTCCGTTCTTAGGTTTCGTAAAGGTGAATGGGATTAATTGTGCTCTTTGTGCTTTAATCTATTCAAACTAAGATGGGAGGAATGTAATTTAAAGGAATTATACAACCCGAGTTTGCGTCTAGGACCAATTAAGCCAACCAATGTCGATGAAGGAGCAGGTGGAACAATACCATATTTACTTGCTTATTTGTTATCAATACCATCATTCTTATGCTCTGTTATTTCAATTGCAATCTTGATCTTTAGTCTATTTCCCATATTTACTTGCTTATTTCCCAGTTTTTAGTACAGTAGCTTTTAGATTGAATCTTAGATTTCCATATGGTTTCGACCCTGCACTTATCGCTATACTTAGTTATTTATGTAGGAATTTCTTGTGCGAGGTTTACACACGACGGTTCACCTTGTACCAAAATTTGGCGCCATTGCCGGGGAATTCTATTTGATTTATTTGTCTAATTGTTATGTTACTTTGGTATGGACCATTGTATGATTCACACCCGTGCTATTGACGCATCTCTTTTGTCTTTAGATCTCGAAATTCAACGCACACTTTCTAGGTTGCGAAGAGATCACTCTTCTAACCCGAAAATCACATAATAGAAGGGTGATAACGTTGCTAAACCGAATGGCAAAAACAATTAAGTTATGAATGAAAACAACAATCATGTTCGGAAGGGCGCAAGTGATCCTCCAAGAAGGACTCTGCAAGAGATTAGGGACTCGAATCTGAATGTTCAACCTTTGGCTATTGTACTCCCTGATCTTCGTGAGGGTTCTAGATTCAAATATGAATCAGGATGTACTGGTGTACTGCCTTACTTTCATGGTCTTAAGAGCGAGAATCCCAAGAAACATCTCACTATGTTTCACGTTGTCTGCGAATCCATTAGAGTTGGAGGTCTGAATGATGATTAGATGTTTTTGAGAGTCTTTCCCTTCACTCTGAAGGATGCAACCTGCGATTGGTTGTACTATCTTCCTACTTGAAGTATTCGCACCTGGATTGAGCCGAAGAAAGCTTTTCTGAATAAGTGTTATCCTTCTAGTAGACACAGCAAGATGAAGCGTGAGATCACTAGTATTGAGCAGCTGGCTACATAATCGCTTTATGAGTATTATGAGCACTTCAAATGGACTGTTGATGCATGCCCCTAACATGGTCTCACTAGGGATGATTTAGTACTTGCACTCTATGAATGATTGACTGATTGAGATAGAGGGTCAGTGAATAATGCTTGTGGGGGAGATATTTTGCTTAAGACACCAAGTGAAGCTATGGATATGTTTGAGAGGCTTGCGAATTCCTCTCAGAAGTACTCTAAGACTCTAGGAGCTAGAGGAGTCTTAAGCATGCAATCCAACTCTCGACGAGATGATTTCACAGAGCTAAAAGAGCAATTGAGTAAGCTTACCATGGCATTGCAAGGAGCCAATCAAGGAGTTAATCAAGTTCACCATTCCTGTAGAGTCTGCAATGATCCTACACATTCAACTAATTTGTGCCCGTAGATTCAGAAGAATGTTGCTGATGTCAATGCCTTGGGTGATTATGGTCCTCGTTGAAACTTTGGTAATGGTACTTGTAATTCTAACTTCAACAATTACCAAGGATTTGACCAAATGTTCCATCAAAATCAAGCCTCTTACCAACAAATGAGGCCTCCATTCCAACAAAGGCCCCATCCTCAATCCAATACATACCAAGGTGAGACTCTAAGGATTATTATGGACAAGTTGAGTGCTTTTGAGAAGACCGTGGGACAATTGACTCTTGAATTGAGTGAGTTGAAAGCTAAGACATAGAGCTCACTACCATCGTAATCGATCCCTCCTCCGCTATGTGAGAATGTCTTTGCCATACATTTAAGAGGTGGTAAGATACTACCTTCTAACAATCACCGAGAAGGAGTAGTGGAGAATTGGGAGGACAATGATGAGGAAATCGGAGAAAAGAGTCTGACAGTACTGTACTTGCCGTCGTGACTTGCTGATGTCGCCACCATGAAAGAGCCAGGCCAGACCACCCTTGAACCACTGAATTCTCCGCTACAAGACGCTCATATCGCGATTGTGACATACTCTACCCCATAACTTGTGCTGACCACTGAGTCGCCGCCGCGACACAACCCATTCACCGTCGTAAAACCTTCATTCGAAGACGAGATTATTGTGTCCGATGATGTTGTTGTTCCTAAGGCTAATCTGCAGCATGAGCTTGATCCATACAAGCCCATAGCTCCATTTCTTAAAGCCTTGAAGGACACAAGAAAGTCGGAGAATGACAAGGAGTTGTATGAGACATTTGCTAAGTGTGAAGTCAATATTCCGCTTCTCAACCTCATCAAAACGGTTCCTCCGTATGCTTAGTTCTTGAAAGAGCTTTGTACCATCAAGAGGAAGCAAAAGTTGAAAGGGAAGTACAAGGTTCATGTGAGTGAGCATGTCTCCGCCATGATTGAAAAGCGTATGCCCGAAACGTGTGGCGATCCAGGTATGTTCACTGTCCCATGCATTATTGGTGAAACTAAATTTCAGCATGCTATGTTAGATTTTGCTTTATCGATTAATGTGATTTCATACTCTTTATTCGAAACCTTAAAGCTTGATGAATTGCAAGAAACTAGAGTAGTTTTCCATTTGACTAACCACTCTCATTCCTAGAGGATTTGTTGAGGGTGTCTTAGTCATTGTTGATAAGTTGATTTTTCTTGCTGATTTCTTTGAGTTGGATATGGAACCTGGTGTTGTGAAGGCGCCTATTCTTTTAGGCAGGCCATTTTTTAGAACAACGAAAACTAAGATTGATTGTTGGGAAGGTAAGATCACCGTGGAATTTGATGGTGAGAATGTTCAATATTGCATTATCGATGCTATGCGATATCCTGTTGAAGAGCATTCTTTATTCTCTATTAATGTTATTGAGCCTATTATTGATGATGTATTTTAGCTGAATAAGGAAGATGAGTCGCAAGTTTCTTTGGAAGCTCCTCTGGATGAGCTTTACCTAGATTACCCTTTGAGACCATACTTGCATGAGATTCTAGGAGCCTTAGATGCCCACAATTCACATCTGAAGAGTGAGAACTTAACTATACCCCTTCGTAAAGAGATGTTTTTACCCTCAGTAATCAAACTGCCTGAAAGTGAGCTTAAGCCATTACCCGATCACCTTAAGTATGCCTTTTTAGGTGAGAATGACACTCTTCCATTCATCATTTCCAACAAGCTCACCCCTGACCAAGAGGGTAGGTTAGTTTAGGTGCTTAAGGAATATAAGACAGCCCTAGAATGGACCATTGCAAACATCAAATGGATAAGCTCAGTTACATATATGCACCGAATTTTGTTAGAGGAAGGAGCCAAATCGGCCAGACAGCCCCAGATACTTCCGAATCCGATGATGATGTAGGTATTGAAAAAAGAAGTGCTAAAGTTGCTTCAAGATGGTATGATTTACCCAATCTCTGATAGCAAATGGGTTAGTCCGATGCAAGTGGTTCAAAAGAAAGGGTTATTACTGTTTTTTAGAACAAAGAAGGAGAGTTAGTGCCTACGCGAGTACAATCTGGTTGGAGAGTTTGTATTGACAATAGAAAGCTGAATGCTGAGACTCGCAAGGATCACTTACCTAATATTGCTTTTTGGATGGATACTCAGGCTATTTTCAGACTGCCATTGAACTAGAGGATCAGGAGAAAACTACATTTACATGTCCTTTTGGCACCTTTTCATATCGCAGAATGCCTTTTGGGTTGTGTAACGCACTAGGAACATTCTTAAGGTGTATGGTCAGCATCCTTTCTGAGTATATTGAGAACATCATTAAGGTATTTATGGTTGATTTCATAGTTCATAGGGTTGATTTTTATTCATGTTAGGCTCATTTGGCACTTGTGTTGAAGAGGTGTGTTGACACCAAATTGGTTCTGAATTATGAAAAGTGTCACTTCATGGTTGAGCAAGGAATCGTTTTAGGCCACATCGTATCTTATCAGGGAATTGTGATTGATAAGGCTAAGATTGAGATCATTCAGTCCCAGCCCTATCCTACCAATGTGAGAGAGATACGATCTTTTCTGGGCCACGTTGGATTCTATCGTCGATTTATCAAGGACTTTTTGAAAGTCACTGCGCCGTTATGTGAGCTTCTCGAGAAGAATGTTGCTTTTGAGTTTGATGAGAAATGCAAAGAAGCCTTCCATACATTGAGCGATCGACTTGTTTCTGCACCGATCATCCAATCACCTATTATAACACTTCCTTTTGAGTTGATGTGTGATGTGAGTGACTATGTCATTGGAGTTGTGCTTGGCAAGAAGATTGATAAGGCTTCCCATGTGATCTACTATGCCTCCATGATGCTTAATGGAGCGCAACGAAACTATACCACTACGGAGAAGGAGCTCCTAGCGGTTGTGTTTGCACTGGACAGGTTTCGCTCATACCTTTTGGGAGTTAAGGTCATCATCTATACTGATCCTACTGCATTGAGAGACCTGTTAAAGAAGAAAGAGGAAAAGACATGCCTCATTAGATGGATTCTACTCTTGAAAGAGTTTGATATTGATATCAAGAATAAAAAGGGCATTGAGAATTGTGTAGTTGACCATCTCAGTCGATTGATACATGTGGATAGTGTGGGGGAGAACTCTTGGACATTGGGATACTTTCCGGATGATACTTTAAAGGCCATCTCACCCATCACCACATACACACCCTTGTCCTTGATTGCCTTGAACACACATAGGCAATGGTTCGCTAACGGGTGTGTTTCCTCCAAAATTCACCAGAGCTCAGAAGGACAAAATTCGCCATGACGCCAAGTTCTATGTTTGGGACAATCCATTCTTATGAAAGCAATGTGCTGACCAGGTAACTCGATGATGTCTTCTTGACAATGAAGTAATGTTTGTCCTTAGTTTTTGTCATGCATATGCTTGTGGATGTCGAGAGTGGGACGAACGTCGTTGGCACTTTCGCCCTTTCTCAAATAGTAATAAAATCCAAACTCAAAGCACAAAACCAATAGATTAGAAAATCAATGACTTGATAAGCCAAATAACTACTAGTATAGTGATGAAGTCCGGAGTCGAACCCATTGGGAGAAGCGATTCACTACTCAATAACTCTTAACAAAGACTTATGACAAAAAAATGATTGAGGAAAAATTACAAGGGAGTAAAATAACCAACTTTATGATTGCAAAGCGAATTGATAATAAGGTAGAGATTATTGGTCCTATGACTGATTCATTAATTATTCATAAACATTTGTTTACTTGAATAAAGTTGAAGAATCCACAGAGATACACTCACCTTATTCAATATTACTAAAGAATAGCATTAAGGATTCAAGTAATTAGACCAATTGGCATATCAATTCAATGCAATTAAGAAAAACCGGAACAACCCTAGATCAGCCCTAATCGACACTCCTCAGCATAGATCAATTGAAATCATCGACTACAAAGACAAAGAAATATCACTACTTCAATACCTTCGTTTGCTATCAAGACTACAACAACAGATCCATAGCTAAGATGTAATTCCTAACATGGTGATCAAATCATAGAAAGGAACGCAAATATAATCAATAGGCACAAAATGATAAATATAAATATGAATAATTAAATAGAATCAATTCCTCACAATCTAAAGAACCATGTCTTCGAGTCACACGAGAAATTATTAGTTTAGCAACTCATAGGCCAAAAACCTCTCCTCTTTAATTGTGTACATTGTCTCACAACTATTCCTCTCTAATTGTTCTATGGCTGAAAACAATAGAACTAACCTAATAAAGAGTCGTGCAAACCCTAGAAATATTATAATATAATAATAGGAAATAGAATCTTCAGATCCAAATCGCAATTGCTGGAAACGGTGGCACGGGGGGCACCGCCTACTCAGTGATGTAATTTCGTCTTTTCCTCATTTGTCTTCGATGTTGAGCTTCCTTGCTCCTTTATAGCCTCTTCCTCAGCTTTCATATGCTCCAAAACATGTCTCTTAAGCTCTTCCAAGATATCTTCCAACATTAGAATATAACTTTGCAAAATAAACACTAAAAAGGCGTAGATTCCGAACTCGAATACTTCACAAGCAATATATGAAACTAGACTAAAACATATGCAAAACTCCTATCTAAATGCAATAAGAAATACCTATAATGCATATATGAAATATGCATTATCAAATCCCCCTACACTTAACTCTTGCTTGTCCTCAAGCAACCATAAGGCAAAAACATCATGTATGCATCCCGCTGGAGATTCTTTCACAAGTTTACTCATCAAAAGCAACATCATAAATAGTGCAAATATAATCAAGGCATATAAACGTCATAACATGTATATATGGAATCAAGTTGCTTGCATGCTCAAAAATCCAACCTTACCAAGTATAATGTGTATCTGTCCCTCTCATGTGTTTAGGCTTAAGCATACATTCACCTCAATTTCATATACAAGCATCAACTCAAATATTGACATTTATATCACAAAATCTCCACCGGATAAGTCAATGCAAAAATAAGAACATCAAGAGGACTTTGGCTCAATGGAAACCTCCATAGATGATTTCAATCGGCGGGGTTGTAATGGGGCTTGGTAAAGAAACATAAGGGCAATGCATTGTATTTGATCATGTGATGCTATAAATTCCGGGAAAATAAGATTCCAACAACTCCCAACATAACACAAACAAACTCAATAATAATCAAGCTCACATAAACACAACATCTCATGATATAACAACACCTCCAAAAATCCTCCATAGGCACAACTCTCAAAATATATCAATAAACTCATACTCATCATTATCACATACTCATGCAATATACAACACCCACTCAATCTAAATTTTAACCAACATAAACCCAATTTAACCCAATCTAAACTATAGCCTATTCTTTCTCTTTTTATTTTTATTTTTTCGAACTGTGTTTTTTTCTTTTTTTATTGAGCCGAAATACATAGGGATAAATGCATAAAAATGAGGGAACTAATAAACACATAACATTATATCTTCTCAAAACCATAAACCATAAAACTCACACTTTAGCTTCTTTCCTCCTCAACTCCAAAATAGATTCCATAACCCACTTAAAATATCAATTTCCCCATAATAAGGGTAAGGCTTATCACAGGCTAGGAATAATTTTTTTTTTTTAGCTACAAATAAAATAGGCTAAAGGCTCAAATTGGCTTCAAAGTAAGATATAAGATAAGGTAGACATGGATAAAATGTGGCTAAAACGTTTCCTCTATCATTTGAACTTACCAAGAAATGAACATGTATATAGTGGGTCTTGAAAATAGATAACCATGGCAATACTCGATGATAAATGCATAGGAAGAGTAAATCACACAAGAAAAGCAAAAAAAATATAGATGTGTCCCTTATAAGGCCAATAAAATCTCACAAGGACAATTTTTTTATTAATATCAAGCATGCTCACAAACATAGATCGTACATGCTCAATTACATATTCCTAATCATATTTCACATAACAACAAATTTTCAAGATAAGGTCAAATCATTCCAGAATTCCATGGGATTTATAAGATCATGCTCGTATAAAGTTAAATAATACAAACTCAAATTAGATGGGTGTATTTGATAAAACAATTACAAAATGCAGGAGACTAAATTATTTTTTGATTTTTTTCGACAATTATGATTTTTTTTTTCATTTTTGACATTTTGTATAACAAATAACATAAATAAAAGAATTAAAAATTGAAACATGAAACAAAAATTAAACATGAAATAATCTAACTAACTAATTCACATCACTTCCCCCCCCCCCCACCTACCTACCTAAACTTACATGTTGCATTGTACTCAATGCAAAAACATACACAAAGAGGAACAATGAAAAATAAAGTAAAGGTTTCGAAGGTAGCGAATGAATAACCAATTACTATGAAGGCGAGGTCTGGGATCCAGACCGCTAGATCAATTGTTGCAATATCAAAGACCAGGGATTCGATGAATAAGTGTGGATCTCATCTATCTTCTTAGCCAAGGTCAACTGATGCTCATGTAACTCACAAAAACATCGTAAATGCTGATCTTTCATTCTCATCAAGCGATGTTCAAGAACCGCAATAAGCTCAAACAAAGAATTACCATCAGCGGAAATGTTTTTCTGAGTGCAAGAAGATATTGGTTGTGTTCTTAATGTTTTTCTGAGTTTTGTTGAGCATATATTTTCTGTTAGGTGGAGAAAAGACGGAAAATGAAACAACCATTGCTCATCCAGGAATTTCGCCACCGTGACACCCTCTTTTCACGGCCGTGAAATGGCCAAAATCTTTCCAGTAGCCAAATATCGACTCGGTATAACGAAGTACCGAGTTGATAATTTTTAACACTAATCGCCACCGCAAGACCACATTTTTCCGCCGCGACCCACCTTGACTTGCTGCTATTAGTTCCTTAGCCAAGCTCTAGCGACGCAAGCCGTCTCGCGGCTGCGACCCTGCCTCTCGCTGCCGCGACGGGTTCAGTTCCAGAAACAATAGAAACGGTCCCGTTGTACCCATTGTCCCGTTGAACCTCTTTCCCATATCTTCCCCTACCTCTATCCAAACCCCAAAACACAAAACTCTAATCCTCCATATCCGCCACCCAAGTTCCACAACACCCACATCCCCGTATTCATCAACACACCGCTCTGAATCCAAAATCTTAGCACATATTCGAAATCCCAACGTCACGATCTATAAATCCATATCTAAATTTCAACCTTTGATTCTCATTCAACCCACCTTCTATCTTCTCCATCAACCCACATCCACGGTTTTCCCCTTCTTCCATAGATCTCAAGGGTTTGGGTTGAGTTTCAGTGAAGATTCCTTGTGAATCCAATGTCGGCGAACTACAAAGAAGGATTTTGAGGGAGTTGAAGCCGAGTCCGATCACCATAGTGAGTTCTTCTAGTCATCACTGTCTGTCATCACCGCCATGAGAACCAACTTTCGCCGCCGCCACTACTGCCTAGCAAGAGCTCTTGCAAGGCCTGCGTTTCGCCGCCGCGATTCACCTACTCACAAACTTGACCGACTGCAGAACCTCCGATTTGGTATTTTAATCACTTTCTCTTTGATTATCATGGCTCATGTTGATATGGAGATGCTGAATATATAGGAGTGACGCTAGAGATAAGTGGAATAGGCTAGAGGGTCGAAAAAATGCTTGCACTAAGTTTTTGGATCTTCCGACTCTCCGATCTTTGGGTTTGGAGAGCAATGTTCGAGTGTTTATGGATAAAGGTGGTGTTGCTGGTTTAGTTGACAAGTGTGTACCTACTTACCCTGATTTGGTTCAAGAGTTTTTAGCTACATATAGGAAGGGTAATAGCTCTTGCAAGTTTCGATTGGGTGGGCATAGTAGGAGGATGTGTTTCGAGACTATGAGGAGGGTGTTTGGTATTTCTAGTGAGCCGACGCTGAACTGGGCTGATCTTTAGGCAACTGAGTTTCTAGAGCAACAATGTATTTTGAGACTATGAGGAGAGTGATGAATCTGGGGCACGATCTGAACACCAGCATAGTTCATCTGGTGGTGAGGCTATGTCAAAAGCTTTTGAACAACACTTCCTTCGGTCAGGCCGAGGGCAACAAGATCATGAGATCTACTTGGAGATGCTTTATCTGTTTGTTGCCTGAGACAGACACAATTCCTGATTTGTTGGAGCTATTCATCATGGCTTGTCAGTCTCTTAGCTCCTCCACGAATGTCAGGACGGATTCTGCTACGATTGGATTTGGTGGCTTGATCACTTTCCTTGCTATTGAGATGGGGATTTTTTTTATGAGTGTACTGCGCTGAGAGGAGGCCACCAGATTGATATCAATCTCCTAGAGCATGGAAGGCTGATGACTGCCGTTGGTGATAGTTACCACTGATTCTCTGGGTGAAACAGAGCTCACATGATCTATGTTCCTCGTCAGGACCTACCTGCTGATCAGCCACCGCTCATTTACGACTTCCTAGTGAGCATCTAGGAGCTCAGTTACCTATTATTCTGAATCAGCTGCTGCAATAGGAGATGCCTCAGCCGGAGAAGTAAGGAGATGATATGGATTATGAGTATCACCCTCATGAGGAGACTACCTATCCGGGCGAGAACTATTACGCTGGTGCTAGTTCATCTCATGGAGGATTTGGCATTGAGTTTCCTTCTCATGTCTACTTTGAGGGTTTCTTCCGTCTTATTCAGGACCACCAGCAGATGATCTTCGACAACCAGTGCCATATAGTTCGCAACTACATGCGTATGGATGAGTCCAATGATCAGCGGTTCGAAAAGTTGGTCAGAGGATCATGTCTATCGATTAGAGCTTTGGTACTGTCGCTCAGTGGTTCGATTCCCTTGACAACCAACTGGCTGTCTTGAGCAATTCTCATGTTGAGATCAGAGCTTCTTAGGAGGCCCAGAGGACGAGTTTTGATGATCTTTGCTCTATCCTCCGTGGATATCTTCCATCATCTCAAGTTTATTTTTTTTATTTTTGTTATCTTCTATGTTTCTTTGAGGACAATAAAAGATTTAAGTGTGAGGGAGGGATTTAGTGCATTTAGTTAGGTCCTATTTAATGTTTTGTATGCATTTCATGTTTCATTTTAGTTATATCTTTATTTTTATTTATGCATTAGAAAATCAAATAAAAATAGAAAATATAAAAAATCCAAAAATACCAGGCATTGCATATATGTTTTTATGGCATGAACTTGTAAACCCTATGATTAATTTGAATTGCTTATCCTTATGAGATTGCTTTTAGCCTTATTGGATTCATTTATAATCTTTTTGCTTATATGTGTGCTTTACTCTCCGTATGTTTCTACCTCTTGATATTGACTTCATTAGCTATTGTGAAAGCCGACTCACATGTTTTTCGCTTGCGGAGTTTATGCTTTTATGATTAATATTTGGCTTTAGTTGGTTGTATGTTTTGACTGAAATAATGTGGCAATGGTTGATACACTTAGTAACCGAGTCTACACATGACACCTATAGGTATGATTCGTGCAAAATGGTGTTGAATTATCCGCCAAGAAAGGAATCTTGATCATTGTGTAACCGGGTTCATTCATGACACCCATGTTTACAACTCGCGTCAAAAGATGTTCATGTGGACATTATTCAAGTAAGTTGAGGTGTTGAAAGATGTCAAAGCCGAAAGAAAGCAAGAAAAGAGAAAAAAAAATCGAAAGAAAAAATAAAGAAGAAAAAAATGCATAAGAAAGCTTAGACCTAGGGAGGATATAATTCACATAGGGGCAAAAGTAAGCTAAAGAGTGAAATTCTAGAGCAAAATTGTCTATTTTTATTGTTTTCTGCAAGTGATGGCATATCGTTGGAGATCTGATTATATAGTGGTCAATATCTATGAGCTTAGTGCATTTTGGATTGAGTTGATAGTTGAACTTAATTACCTAAACACATGAGAGAATGAGTGAAACACATATTGCTTGTGAGGTTAGATGATTTCTAATTCTATGCTTTGATCGCTAAATACATGCTAGGATGTTTATTCACTTGATCATGTGCTCTATTTCATATTGATGTTGGTTTTGTTTAAGGCTATTGCATGGATGATGAACTCATAGGTATAGGTTGCTTTTTATTATTCGCTCGAGGAATAGCGAAACTTATGTGTGGAGGAGTTTGATAATGCATATTTCAATAGCCATTATAGAGTAGTTTTAGTTGCATTTCATAGGTGTTTGGTTATGTTTTAAAGTTAATTTCATATTATGTCATTTTTTTTGGAAAGGTTGGAAACTACGCTATTTCGATTGTTTTATGTAGGTTTGTAGTTCCGACTTATGGTTAGCTTTGAAGAGTTCTTAATGGAGCAAAGAAGAGGAAGACAAGGGGTGTGTATCGGGCACTAGTTTTTGGTTTATTAACCATTAAAAATTGGAGGTTTTTATAAAAACTCTGTATGGGGAGGGGTTATTTAGTAGATCTTAGTTTTTTGGGGGGTTTATTTAAGAAGCTATTTTTGATAGCTTTTTGGGAGTTTATGTGGTTTATTTGATTTGAAAATACCATAATAACCCTAATAATAACAAAATAAACTACACTTTTTACAAATAAACTGTTTTTCACCCCATACAGAGTTTATATTATTACCTTTATTTCACATAAAATTTTAATTTAACCTGTTTATAAATTTTAGTCAGTCTTTCAACTCCGCCCCATACGGACCCAAGAAGAGAAAAGAGAGCATGGAAAGAAAAATCGAGAAGAAAAGCACAACAACACAAAGTTCTGTTATGAATCGCGGCCGCGATTCTTATGTCGCGCTCGCAAGTCCATCCGTTTCACCATGGGAATGTCACCGCGAGAGAGTATGTTGAGCCCTTCTAGTCGCGACCACAAGAGCCATGTAGCGGCGACAAAAACGTGCAGAGAACATCAGTTCGAAAGCCAAATTCTATCTTTACGAAAGGAGATTTGATCCAATCTTTTGAGGACTTATTACTTATGGTTTAAGGAAGATATTTTGAGAGTTATGTATTATTGTTTTTAGTTTTAATATTTTTAGGATATTTTCTATTATTTTCGGATTATTCCCGCATTATCATTAAGAAAAATATCTAGGTTTTCGGGGTCTCTTCTCTCCTATGGTGAGGAGGCACGAAATTAAACTTGGAGAACAACTATTCTCAGACCTTCAACAATATTTTACATTAGTTCATTCATCTATTCAAGTTTGCTTATTTTTCTAACAATTTGAAACAGATTTAGGTAAGCCATGAGTGGCTACGTTCGTTATTTGTTTCACCTGTGTTTTCGAGACTTGGTTAATGGTTTGTGAGGCTTAAATTTAGTGGTTTCCTACTAGTATCTTGCTAGGTTTTTGTTAGGTTTTTGTTCTTTCTTCATTGAATGAATTCCGTAGTAGCATGCTTAGGATTGTGGGAACCTTCGTTTGATCATGACTACGTAGGGATTTCGACATATGTCTTAAACATCGGTTACCTTTCATACTTGGTGTTATTCATATGCCTTGATTCTTAGGAACTTGTGATATCTTTATGTTAAATCCTTGTCCGCTCTTAGGTTGTATAAAGGTGTACGGGATTAATTGTGCTCTTTGTGCTTTAATCTATTCAAACTAAGATGGAATGAATGTAAGTTAAAGGAATTATACAACTTGATTTTATGTCTAGGACCAATTAAGCCAACCACTGTCAATGAAGGCACAGGTGGAACTATTTTCTCCATTGATTTTTGTTATCAAAAGCATCATTGTTATGCTTTGTTATTTCAATTGCAATCTTGATCTTTAGTCTATTTCCCATATTTACTTGCTTATTTTCCACTTTTTAGTAAAGTAGCTTTTAGATTGAATCTTAGATTTCCTTGTGGGTTCGACCCTGCACTTATCGCTATACTTAGTTATTTGTGTGGGAATTTCTTTGGTGAGGTTTACACATGAGGGTTCACTCATTTCAAATAGCGATAAGTGCAGGGTCGAACCCACAAGCAAATCTAAGATTCAATCTAAAAGCTACTTTACTAAAAAGTGGAAAATAAGCAAGTAAATATGGGAAATAGACTAAAGATCAAGATTGCAATTGAAATAACAAAGCATAACAATGATGCTTTTGATAACAAAAATCAATGGAGAAAATAGTTCCACCTGTGCCTTCATTGACAGTGGTTGGCTTAATTAGTCCTAGACATAAAATCAAGTTGTTTAATTCATTTAACTTACATTCATTCCATCTTAGTTTGAATAGATTAAAGCACAAAGAGCACAATTAATCCCGTACACCTTTCTACAACCTAAGAGCGGACAAAGATTTAACATAAAGATATCACAAGTTCCTAAGAATCAAGGCATATGAATAACACCAAGTATGAAAGGTAATCGATGTTTAAGAATGATGAATATGACGAAAGAATGATGAATATGGAAAATGGAATGCGTTCACGAGCTGATCACTTGGCATTCTATGTTAGGGCCCTAATTTATTGTATTTCGCATATATATAAATTGCGAACATGATATTAGGAATATTGTATATGTGTGCTTATATGTGCGGACTAGCCAAGTGCGAGCTTCAATCTGATCCTATGCCCGCTTATGTTTTTAGGTATGTGATGTTTGTGCGTATAATGCTTGTATGCTGGTATTACTCTATGTTAGCACGAGACTTTTTGCATGGCTTGTGAGAGAGCCTTATGAGACATTGACTTCATCACATCAACCTTGGTATTTTTGGGATTTCAGATTTTTGTTTTGACCCGGCCATGCCGTGGCACATTGGATTGTATTTGGATTTTAGACCTATGATTGGTTTGCAGGCTAAAAGGGTTTTCACGGCATATTCCCTTGGACAGGCACAGGGGTGCTAACCTTGGGTCTCCAATGGACCTCACGAAGTAGGAGACAATTTGTATGTCTCCAATGATGATCATATAGTTATACTAGGTGTATGTCTCCAAATTATGCAGGGTTTCCAATGATGATAAAAAAGACTACGAGGTAGGAGACAAGGTGTATGTCTCCAAATCAAAGAATCATTGGTTCCATAACAAGTTCAAGGAGAAGAAGATGAGACCCTTCATGGTGCATAAGATCCATTCAGGAGGACTACAACTTATGGACAAGAATGGAGTTTTATTCGAGGTCCAAGCCACATGGGCCCTACAGATGCCATCTTGAGCGATAAAGAAGAAATCGGCCTAACGACTATAAAATCTAGAGCTTGTATTATTAGACATTTAGCTTTGGTTTTGAACTTTTTGATTTTATTTTGTTTCAAAAAATTATATTTCGACCAGGAATGTTTTGCATGTTACTCGATATCGACCTATCTGGTCAATATCGGCTGAAGATTTCCACTAGGAATGCCGTGATCGACCAGAAATTACCCTGATGCATGGAACTGATGGATTTCGAGTGAATCCAGTCGATATCGACTGGATCTACTCGATATCGACCTATCCAACAGAAAATCTTTGTCGCCTATTTCGACCATCTGCACTAATGTCTAGTATGTTTCTTCCTTTACCCTTGTTTTTATAGAGTGAGGACACTATAATCTATAAGTATGGCGTGAGGGAAGGGCTTACTTTCATTATATTTATGCATATTGCTCTTTACATGGTACTTTGGATATGTTTATTTATCTATATGCCTTATGTTATTATCCAAAGATTATTTTGACCACATCCATTTATAATTTTTTAATAGTGTCATTGATGTTTTATTGAACTCGATAATGCAAAATTGGAATCATTAGAGATATAGCATGAAATTGCCTAGTAAAGGGAAGTCACAATTTGATATTGCTTTTGACATGTTGCATGATAAGAGGATGAAGGACTTTATATTTTCCATATAATACTCATTGTTTATATTCCAAGCACTAGTACACAAATAACATTTTAGCCCGGGTGTTTTTGGGTTTTTATCCTGGATATAGGCCAAAGTTGGTCCGGGCATCACTTCAATGTGATATTAGAAAAATAGCCCGGTTATTCTCAGACACGTCCGGGCTATTAGATATCCGTTTTCAGCAAAAACTAAAGTGGGTCAAATAACCCGGATCTACATAGATCCGGGATATTAGGTATGTTTGATGTTTTAAAAAAAGCCTTTTAGCCCGAATCTCTCAGATCCGGGCTAAAAAGTCTATTTTTTAAAAAAAAATTGTTGTACCACTGAGCACTCTCCCTCTCACCAATAAAAACCAGCCAATAGCATAATGTTTTTCTTTTACATCAGATGCGTTGTATTTCTACTCTAATTCATAAGTACATAATATACATAAATCAAAACGAGGCCCATACTTGAAATAAAAAGTTAATAATTACATTAGATAAACTACATGCTTCAAGTTCTTGAGATTTCCTTCAATTTCAAGTCCTAGTACCACCCAAGCTCTGTATCTATCGACACATAACAACCTACATCTACAACCTCTAGAATAGAATACATGAAATTCGAAAGTTCTTTGATTACTACTTACCAAGTTATTTCATAAGAAACATATACAAGTATACAACCTACCTTTGTAGGCTAGGAATAAGACTCCTTGAGGACCACCTTTCTAGTTTCCAGCTGCTTAAACTTTTATAAATGCATGCACTTAACGGATACTGAAACCTGGTAAGAGATTTAAAACAATGACACGTCAAATTCTTTGAAATGAGCAACTAGGTACAATACATGGTATGAACAAAAGAGGAAATAGTTGAACTAGAAAATACATGGTATGAACTACAAAATCTAAGCAAAACATAGCTAGTCAATAATTTTGCAATAGAAATTCAAAATAAGAGATTAGGGTCAACCAAATGATCAAAGAAAACACATAATAAGAGAAGCAACGTAGAGATAAATTTATTATTATTTTCAAACATGAAACATACTTTGCTTCCCTGGGATTTTATAATCCAAATCTAAGTAATCGATGCTTATGAGTTACTATGTTGATTCCATTCCTGAATTTTCAGGCTATGAGAATCCTACTTCTAAAGGCACAATCATATTGAAGATTTGAAATCGAAAGTAAGCAAAGAGATGATACCTAGTAAAATTGCCACCAAGCTTTTTCTCCCTTCTTGTAACCATTTGGCTGAAACTCCAGACTAATATCTGGCACCCAACTTACAGCATAAAGATGTGAGGCCTTCATTAAAACCTAAGCAACTGTCATAACAAATTCATCACTGTTGTTACTAAAGAAGTATAATCTTCATTCTAAGTACTACTGATCAATATAAATTTCATTAGAGTTGTGAGTTGACATAGTTCATGACCTACTAGAATCAATCCATTGATACGGTCAGCTATAGTGTATATTAGTAAAATTGAGGCATACATGCATCTAGATAATTATTGGTTAGAAAGGAAATCACTCAAAAATTCAAAATTAAGTGAAAGGAAGGTTATTAGTTGAAGACATACTCAATAAACTCCTCCAATGGTTAAAAAAGAACATAATCAATATCTAAATTACCTCCTATGAAGGTTCATATAGATCCACTTCCTCCCATGTATCCTAGAAGTCCAAGAATAAAAAAGATTCATATTCACATTTCATACCAACCACCAGAGAAGAAACCTGAACAAAAAAGCCAAAAGGCACCATAAACAAAGAAAAAGCACAAGTAGATAAAAAATTGCGCAGGTAGATTAAAAGCACAAATAACATAAACTGATGGCACAAGAGATCAGTCAAATTCACACCAGTGGTTTGCACTCTTTTTGATGAGAATTGGTATGTGCAAACCTAAATAAAAAAAGCACAAGCAGATTAAAGTACTTGATTTGCTAGATTGAGAAGGCAAATACTACTCTGACAAAAGAAAGAGATTGAGTTTGCTAACATTGCCTCGGTCTCAATTTTACCCATTTGTGCAACATTAACTCTAGTTCTGATCTGATATGGTGAAAATCAAACAAATGAAACATTAAATAAGTTACATCAAGTCATTAACTAG
This sequence comes from Persicaria tinctoria, assembly GCA_037127255.1. NCBI lineage: Eukaryota > Viridiplantae > Streptophyta > Magnoliopsida > Caryophyllales > Polygonaceae > Persicaria > Persicaria tinctoria. Next base: position 61,128,251 of record JBANSL010000016.1, on the reverse strand, counting down.
AAAAATGTGACTGCAAGAAGATCCGACTCTATTTTTTCCTCCATTCTAGCTCCTCTTTGCAGTTGACATCTCTGCAACGAAGCTCAATTCATTTCATATCTAGATTGAACAACCAAAACATTGAAAGGATATTAAGTCTAGTTCATTTCTTATGCGGCTTGAACAATAACAACATTCAAAAGGTCCAAAGGATATTAAGAAATCGAATTTGGGGGAAATCTTTGATTCAAGGCAACAATACCAAATCAAGGGTTTCATTAATTAGTCACAAGCGACGAACCTGGAACTGACAAAGAAATGGATGGCAGAAAAAGGAGGTGTGGCTAGTAGTGCCTCCATCCGCCATTCCTACTTTCGTTCAGAGTCGCATTTGGAGAGAGAAGGAGAAACATTGCGAGGCGTCGATGTGGAGAGATCTAGTGAAGATCTGACCGAACCAGGTGGCGCGATGTTGCAGAGGCAACACGCAAGCTCTCCTTTGCGAATCTCTGACCCGAAGGTGGTTTCAATCGAAACTCTAGCCACCGCAATCGCCTCTCGGCTCTCTCCCCTCTCCTTTTAATTTGGCTATGTTTTAGATCTGACCATTAACTTTGAACCCTTTCCAATTCACTCTTGATGAATTTTATTTAAGTATTTATTACAGCCCGGAGCTATCACTTATGGGTTATTTGAAGTGGGGCTTTTTGAAATGAGTGGGTTCATTTAGCCCGAAGGAACTCATTAGAGAAACGCCCGGGTCATTAGGTGTTTATAGTAGGCCGAATTTAGGGGATCCGAGATATTTGATAAGTTATGGCTTGAACACTTTAAATATAATAGCTCGGGCGTATTATTGTGATCCGGGCTATATACTATTTTTTTGTATGGAAATAAAAGAAAAATACATAATTTTATCTTTTAATCATGTTAAAGCCCGAAGATCTTAAATACGGGCTATTAGACAGTCGGTTAAAATGTGATTTTTGTACTAGTGATGCCATACCTATGGTTATTATGCATCAAAAAAGCCATATTATGCCTTATTTTATACTATGCTCCACATGATCTAAATATTTCCCATTTTCTACCTTGTTTCATATCCGGGGATTATGTTGAGAATCGAAGTTACATTATGGATATTATTATATGGTGTTTGTTAGTTGTTATTATCATTGTTGGAGTTTGGCAGGAAATTGAAAGTACATAGAAAATGTAATGAGTGAAAGAAAATCCGGTCACCTCAGAAGATAAAGGTAGATCGACCCTGCCTGTGTTGAAATGTTAGTTCATCAAGATGGGACACACATGTAAGGAGTCTGAAGCACTAAGTATCCGGGGCCATTCATGACACCCATGTTTGCAACTCGCGAGAAGGAAGTGCGGAGGTTAGAGATGTAAAAGCATATTATTGAAAAAAGCAATGAGCGAATGAGCGAAAGGTGAGAAATCAAAGGAAGAAGGAATGTGGTATGAAAGTTTGGAAATTACTCCATTTCCCCGGATTATTAGCACCACATGGCCAAAAGTTTCCCACCTTAAGCTTTACACATATCTACTTCTTTTTAAGCTTAAAGAAAGTCCTCTTGATATTGTTTCTTTGTCACTTATGAATTGTTTTGCATAACCCTCCTTTTGTGTGTGTCTCATATAATTTGTTGGTCTTACCATATGATGCTCTTGTGATGCTTATCTTGTTGAGAACGTATAATTGCGAGTCCTATGTTAATCAGTAATTGGGGGCCACCTTGCATGTTACATACTACAACATGATGAAATGCACATATACATGAAATATGATATGATGTTGAACTTGTACCTCAGTAACCATCTTGCGTTATACTTATACCACGTCATGACCGGTTAGAATCATGTAGGACATGTTTTCCAAATATAGTTCATCGTATGATTACATGCCATACTTGTCTTATCATGTAGACCTCATTGTTGTATAATGTGATAGTTATTGTGCCCCCTATATGTTCCCTTTTATAGTGTTATGGCATGTTCGAGCATCTTAGTATCAAATTCTATATTGATATGACCTATCTATATGTGTACCTAATATGTGTAATTGATCATACGTGCGATGCCCTGTTGCGTTCACTAGGTCTTGTATAGTTTGTGCTGCATAAATCTATTGTTGATTCGTGCTTACTTGTCTGCGAAGCATGACTATTATATGAAATGATAGGTTGATAGCTTGTCTCACATACATGTATAACTTCTGATATGCAATGATGTGATAATGTGTTTTAATATGCTGAATTGTTAGTGAATATCGCCTGATTGTCTTTTGTTTATGGTGATATGTCTCGATGCCTTGAATTCTGATATGCAATGATGTTATTATGTGTTGATATTCTGAATTAGCAATCATTACCTAAATGCCTCGCCTATAAAATTCGAATCTCAAATGTTGGAATTTGATATGTTGATGAATTTTGCTACTATGAGCTTTGAGTTGTTAGTGTTCTGAAATGATTATCGTTGATTGTTATGATAACTTGAGATTGATTTATTGAAACTAATTATGACAAATGAACCTAGGAAGAGAATATGGGAATAGCCCATAGAGGTAGGTGAAGTCCACCTCTCGTTTGGGAAATAGGCCGGAGTGAGACCATGGGATTAGTCTTTAGAGGTGGATGACCACCTCTTGAGTGAGAACTTTAGCACTTGGGATTAGAGTGGCTAGGTGGGATATGTTGTGAGCCTAAAGTTTTCCATAAACTTTTATATCGATTTCTGAATACATTTCATGCATTTCGGTTAGAATAGTACATAATCTATGCAGTTTATGCTGATTTGCCAAATTATGGAGTCTACATCAGTTTATGTTTAATTTTGCAGAAATCGAGGCATTTTACAACGATTCGGAGAAGGGAAGGAAATCATCAAGATGCTCGAGGTCCACTACAGAATTTTTAAGACAGAGTGGCAGCTAAACCAACACAAATCGAGCAGAAATCAAGAGAGAAACCACTCGACAAAACTAGTCGATATCGACCAAACTGGTCGATGTCGAGTTCCTTTTGGTCATCTTGCGTCCTAGAAGTTGAGATCGAGCACCAGACGAGCACCAGACCAGTCGAGGACAAAAAGTCTACTTACCTACCAAGGCACGAAGATCTATCATGAAGAGAAGATATTTATCAACATTAGGAATTCCTATATTTACTTTATGAGATTTAATTGTTTATTTATCAATGTTTTATCTTAGGATATAGATAGATAGAATTGGATAGAAGATATAGTTATTTCTTTCCTAGATTAGCTAGATGAAGCACTATAAATAAAGCCCTAGGAGCTGGTTTTTTATTAATTCAAGTCAAGTCCTCTTCGGGCGCCAGGAGAGAGGAGAGAGAGAGAGAGAGAGAGAGAGAGAGAGAGAGAGAGAGAGAGAGAGAGAGGAGCCGAGAAAGAAGGAGGAGAAAGGGGACGAACAATAGATATGTGTGTTTAATATTAATGTTAGCTTCTTTTATTATCTCTTGTTTCTAATTTCCTTCTTCTAGGGTTGGGGTGATCCCAACAATAGATATGTGTATTTAATTTATAAATCTATGAATTTTTATGTATGTATCATCATCTACCTATATTCTTAATCCTTTGCGAGAGTTGAGGAAATTCCTTATTCATGATATTCAAGCGAAAGTGATCTTATTATGAATTTTGATAGTAATTAGGGTTTATTTGCGAGAGCCGACTAATCCTAACTAAGAAAAGGTAGAAACAATTAGGTTTTTCTACGAGAGCCTCTATTACCTAAATTGTTGAAATTTGCGAAAGTCGATTCTTTGATATAAAGCATGCATCTTTATGGGATTTATGAGTTACATATATGTTTATTGTTGTGGCGATCCCTAACCTTGGAAGTTTGCACTTTTATTATCTTTGTTTTCGTTATTTTCCGCTTAAAGTCTCCACAGGTTACCCGACATCGACCACCTCTTCTCCGACCATTCCCTCAACATCGACCAAGTCTTAGTCGATGCCGACAGCAACCCCCGCCACATTTTCCCGGTATTTTCGAACCCCGAAACTAACTAAACCTAGAACCACTGACTTCTCTTATGAGGACGAACCTGACTCCACTATCCTATAGTAGGGTTATGACTACAGATTTATTTGGTCAAGAAACCCTCTCGTCAGGATATCGTTGGGATTGCCGAGCATCATGATCATCAAAAAGGATTTTTTAAAATGGTTTTAAAAGCGACAAACTCCAACTTACCTTAACAAAAGTTAAACGTGTTTAAAACTTCCATCTCCCTGGTAACTCTATGATACTTCACGAAGTGGATACAAGCTATTTATGGGGGCATTTGTAGGGTGCTTGCTAAGACATAATGATGGAATTGTAGAACTTTTAGAGTTGTGGTACTTCCGAAAAGACAAAGCAAGGATGTGATAGGGGTGCTTGTTGCATGCTTGCCAAGACCAATTGGAGATGTCATGACCGTGACTAGGATATTGTGAGAATCCTGAAAGACGCATCCGAGATGATTGCAAGATCGTTGGACATGGTCCATGGACTCGTATTTTAAAACTTCCTCCTCTAGTTTTGGAAACGATTTTAGTCTCGCGGACGAGACTTGTTTTCAGAGGTAGATGATGTAAAGACCCAGATTTTCAAATCTTGATTTTTGAAAAAATAAATTTAAATCGAATATTTCAAGGAAAGCTCGTCTTCAATTTAATAAATCGAACTCGAACTCTTGAAGCGGATTCTGACCTAATTTTGGACTTTGAAGGATAATTTTGTCATTTTACCTCGGGAATTGAAATAAACTTTAAAAAGTCGATATATTCGTAATCGAAATTTGTTTTCGAGTGCTTTCAAAATTTGATTTTGGGACCACTTGAGATCTTTTCTTTTCCCTCTCATTTTTGACTTCACCTTCCCCCTTCTGAAATCAATAGGAGCAACAACTCCACCCTAGCTGCCCATTTCTACACTTAGCTAAACATCAACACCCCCCTTCCTATTCCTCTCATGCCATTTCTCTATTTTGACATTTGATTGTAGACAATCCCCGCACCAAAAATGAAATTGCAGAACCCTAATACCCCATATCCTTCTTATTTCACAGATGTAAGGATCCCTTATCTTTCTTCCTTCCTAATCCAAACCCAATCCTCTCTTAGAATCCAAACCCAAAAACCATTTTCTTTCTCTTCTTCCTTTGTTCTTCTCGCAGCCCCTTTGAGCACCACCATATCTTTTCGTCATCAAACACCCGACGCCACTGCCCCCTGTTCCAAGCAATTGCCGTCGGCGAGTCACCACCGACACCTCCTCCGTTTCATCCTGCTCCCATGCCGCGACCTCTTCGGGATTTAATTCAAGCGGCGAGCCCGACCACTGCTCCAACTCCTCATTAACGCCACCTCTGACGCCTCCAGAAGCACCTAGGATGCAGCCCCAAGTCTCCATCGAGCTCAATCGGCTCTCCGGCGAACCTCCGACGACCTCAAGTCTCCCTCTCGTGTGATTGGATGATTCTCTGAGTGGCTTGTTTGTTGGCTATTGAATGTGAAGATTCCACGTGAGTTCGTAGAGTTTGCATATGCATAAGAGCATGCCATGTCGTACGATAAAATGGAGGAGGTAAGCCCGACCACTGCTCCAACTCCTGCATGTAATCATAGGATATACTAGGTCTTGCATATGCATAAGAGCATGCCATGTAGTACGATTCTAGGTTGCACGAACGAATGAGCATTCTTCTTATGTATGCTTATGTAGACAAAACGGTTGTTATAGGTATTACCTGATGTGATCTTTATCTTTATCCTTATCATCTTAGTTGGCGCTTATTATAGAAAGTTGCTTGCACTTGATGATGGGGTAGGCTTTTTGGTACAGAAAGTTGATTGCATTCGATGATGCAGTAGGCTTTTTGGTAGTAAGTTCCATAGGACCCTTAGAGCCTTAGGCCTTATATAATTGTCATTGCTTGTCTCCCCTGCATTGTTAGTAGGCTCATTACGTGGGGTTGGCCTGCACCCTGAGGTGATGTAGCTCCTTTGATTATGAGTTGTTACAGGATTCCTTAGGAGTCTAGCGGGACATGCCACTTGACATTCTGTGTGGGCACATGAATCGCTTTATGCACATATATAAACTATGAGCATGCTTGCGTGATATAAATTCATATCTTGCATTAGAAGCATGATATTAGGAATACCGTATATGGTATGGTTACAGTAGGACCTAGTCCTGTGAGTGGGCCTTAGTCTGATCCCACACCCTGTATTATTTTTTTTAGATATGTCATATATGTATAATGATGCTGATTTGGCTCCATGACCGCGGGGTTTTGGCATGGCGGAAAGAGAGGGTTGAGACTCTCACTTCACTAAATTATTAATGGTTTGGAATTAAATATTTGGATTACGTGTTGACCCATATCTGCCACGACAACCTTATGTATGGTTTTAGGATTTTTCCGGTATGCGTGATAAATTGATTTTACGACTTAGGTCATAGGGCAGGTACACGGGACTTACCCCGGGGATTCCAACGATCCCTCTCGGTGTTTGTGTGCAATATCCCGCCTTTAAAGCACATATGTTGATTTCAAACCTTCAACTTTTACTCGGGGTGCAAGATCCAAACGAGGGGTTTCATTCATCGAAACATAACTCAGGAATCATAATCCCGGGCCGTTACAACCGTCGGGCTCACCCCGACATCAAAAGTAGGGCGACTGCTTGCTTCTCATCATAACAAACATCAATAACATAAAGTAAATAACTAATTGCATTAATATAAACAAAAGCTTATAGCCGAACGAAGCCAAATTTGCTCTCGCTTCTACAACTCCAATCGGCATCAAGCTCTCTCGCTACCTCTCTAATTGTCTAACTAGTTGTGTTTTCAAGAATGAATGAAAATCAGCCCCCTAGAGATTTATTTATAGGCTACAATCCCTGTTATCCAAGAAAAGAGCAATTCTATCTCTATCTAGATCTATTTATCTATGGGTGTGTTTGGCAAAATGGTAGCTGTCGGAGAAGCTGAAGCTGTTGAGTTGCTTAATCTGTTGGATTATTTGAGTTAAATATATGTTAATAAGCTAGTATAGTGTTTGGTAAACCTAGCTGTTAGGGTAGCTGTTGAAAACTTGTGAATAAAAAACCAAAAGCTCCGAAAAGCTTGGGTGAATAGCTGTTAAAAAGCTTAGGTTTCAAAAGCTTTCAAAAGCTAATTAAACTAAAATCTTATATTTATTTCATTTCAGACTATAAAATACCAAAACCATAAGCTCCGAAAAGCTACTTGCTTTTTCCAAACACACCTTATATCTAATGATAAATGTTTGATAAATAAAAGAAATAAAAACAATTAGAATTTCCTCTAAGTAAATTAGGGGATTAATAATGTTGATAAAATACCTTCGAAGTGGATAAAAAGGTCTTTCCTTCCAATGCAAGTAATCCAGCTCGAAATTCGGACTCGGATTGGCTCAAAATCGGCTTCTGTGTTCCACTCCATATCGACCACGTTCAGTCGATATCGACCTGTCTTCTCAACTTTACTCGATCTTAGCCTCTAAAGGTGATTTTGACCATGTCTTTACTCGATATTAACCAAAGGTGGTCGATATCGACCTCTGCAGTGTTGCTCCTAGTGTTCTGGTCGATTTCTGGCATTCTGCTCGACGGGCTCCACTCGATATCGACTAGGTTTGGTCGATATCCACCTCTTTGACAGTTCTCAGCATTCTGCATCCGTCTTAAAATGCACTTTCCTGAGTCCTCGTTCGTTTGATTGATGCATATGAATATGCGTTGGAATGCTCTTTTAGAGGGATAAAACTCTCAAAAAGACATCAGAACTTGATTCAGAATGATGAATGGTGAAAAGTGGCATTTTCTCTAGTTGCACCATCATGTGCTCTTCCTTAGCTTCTCCAATGTTTTCACGACTTTCCTTTAAGCTCCAAAGTGCGTCCGATTTTTGCAAAATTAAATAGAAACTTGTGTAGACCTCCATATATTGCAAATAAACATTAACTACACAAATTCTGTATAAATCAAACACAGAAACATAAATTGTGAATAGAAATCGATATGAATGTAAGCGAAAAACATGGTTAATTGAGCGCACATCAACACCCCATACTTAAGCTTGCTTGTCCTCAAGCAATACTTTTAATGGTCATACTGGGGAAGAAATCAAACTCTCAACATCCTGGATCCATTCGTATATGACCCTATAATAAATTACCATCCTCGAAAATGTACTTATGCCACAAATACATGCTTGTGAATAAAAGCAACATCATCACACAAAAGAAGGGTGATGCAAAAACAATTTATGATTGACAAAGCATTTGATAATCAAGATGACTTTAATTAAGCTCAATAAGAAGTAGATAGGTAAGAGGCTAAATGTGTGATATATTTGGCCATGTGGTGCTAATGATCTGGGGAAATGGAGTAATTTCCAAACTTTCATACCACATTCCTTCTTCCTTTTATTTCTCATATTTCCCTCATTTGCTCATTCCCTTTTTTTCAATAATATGCTTTTACCTCTCTAACCTCGGCACTACCTTCTCGCGAGTCGCAAACATGGGTGTCATAAATGGCCCCGGATATTTAGTGCTTTGGACTCCTCACCTTGGTGCCTCATCCTGCAGAACTAACATCTCAATGCGGGCATGGTCGATCTACCTTTATATCTTGAGGTGACCGGATTTTCTTTCACTCATTAAGTTTTCTATAACATTGAAAATATCTTGCCAAACTCCAATAATGATTATAACAATAACACCATATGATAATCTCCATAATGAAATTTCCATTCTCAACATAATCCTCAGATAGGAAACGAAACAAGGTAGAAAATGGGCAATATTTAGATCATGTGGAGCATAGTATAAAGTAAGGCATAATATGGCTTTTGTAATGTTTATAAAATAAGGAATATGAGCATTATATGGAAAATATAAAGTCATGCATCCTCTTATTGTGCAAAATGTCAAAAGCAACTTCAAATTTTACCTCATTTCATGGTTTTCAAGAAATTAATGCACTTCATTGTGACTTCCCTTTACCAGGCAATTTCATGTTATATCTCTAATGAATCTAATTTTGCATCTTCGAGTTCAATAAAGATTTCATGGCGGAAGAGAAAGTCTGAAGAACAAAACGATGGATGAGAAGATATATGAACAAAAATAACAAAGATCGGTTGGATCGAATTAAATAAACTAAAAGACTTCCAAGATCGGGTTTTTAATGCCATAACGATAACCATGTAGAAATCATACCAAAGTATAAAAGATTATGCCTTTTAATCAAATAACTTTCGTCATTAACAATTAAGAATATAGAGGCTATCGCATAAACCCTAATTGTTACTGACCCTTTTTAATGATTAATCCAAATTCGCATTAAGATCACTTTCTCTTCAATAATACAAATAAGGATCACCTACTACTGTCATAGAAGAAGCAAAATTTGCTCTCGCTCCTACAACACCAATCGGCCTCAAGCTCTCTCGCTATCTCTCTAATTGCCTAACTAGTTGTGTTTTGAAGAATGAATCATAATCAGCTCCCTAGGATTTTATTTATAGGCTACAATCCTTGCTATCCAAGGAAAGAGCAATTATATCTTTATCTATATCTATCTATCTATATCTAATGATAAAAGTTTCATAAATAAAAGAAATAAAAACAATTAAATTCCACCTAGGTAAATTAGGAAATTACTAAAGTAGATAAATATCTTCCATCTTGATAGAATATCTTTTGCTTCGTGTGGAAGAAAGCCCACTCGGAATCTGGACTCGGATTGGCTCGAAATCAGCTTCTATGTTCCACTCGATATCGACCATGTTCAGTCAATATTGACTTGTCTTCTCAACTTCACTCGATCTCGACCTCTGAAGGTGATTTCGACAATGTCTTGACTCGATATTGATCAGAAGTGGTCGGTATCGACCTCTACAGTGTTGCTCATAGTGTTCTGGTCGATTTCTTGCATTCTACTCGATGTGCTCCACTGAATATCGACCAAGTTAGGTCGATATCGACCTCTTTGACAGTTCTCAGCATTCTGCATCTGTCTTGAAACGCACTTTCTCGAGTCCTCATTCGTCTAATTGGCGCATATGAATATGCTTTGGAACGCTCTTTTGAGGGCTATAAGTCTCATGAAGACATCAGAACTTGATTCAAAATGATGAATAGTGAAAAAGTGACATTTTCGCCAGCTGCACCATCCTGTGCTCTTTCTTAGTTTCTCCAATGTTTTCATTCATTTCCTTTTAGGTCCAAAGTGCGTCCGATTTATGTGAAATTTAAAAATTATTAAGTAATTATAAAATAAAAGTAAACCAATTCCTGAACCACGCAAATAAAATTACAAGACTTCCTCTCGTTGTAGTGGAAGGGAATCAGGATCAAAATTTGTTAGGGGGAAGAATTGATTAAACAATTATAAAATAAAAGTAATCCAATCCCTGAACCACGCAAATAAAATTACAAGCCTTATTTTATACTATGCTCCACATGATCAAAATATTGCCCATTTTCTACCTTGTTTCCTATCCGGGGATTCTGTTGACAATGAAAGTTACATTATGGAGATTATTATATGGTTTTTGTGTTGTTGTTATTATCATTGTTGGAGTTTGGAAGGAAATTGAAAGTATATGGAAAATTTAATGAGCGAAAAAAAATCCGGTCACCTAATGAGATAATGGTAGATCGACCCTGCCTGCGTTGAGATGTTAGTTCTGCAGGATGGGACACACAAGTAAGGAGTCCGAAGCACTAAGTATTCGGAGCAATTCATGACCCCCATGTTTGCGACTCGCGAGAAGGCAGTGCTGAGGTTAGAGAGATAAAAACATATTATTGAAAAAAGCAATGAGCGAATGAGCGAAAGGTGAGAAATCAAAGGAAGAAGGATTGTGGTATGAAAGTTTGGAAATTACTCCATTTCCCTAGATTATTAGCACCACATGGCCAAAAATTGCCCACCTTAAGCATTTTACCTATCTACTTCTTTTAAGCTTAATTAAAGTCATCTTGATTATTGTTGCTTTCTCACTTATGAATAGTTTTGCATAGCCCTCCTTTTGTGTGCAAAATTGCTTTTATTTACAGGCATGGATTTGTGGCACTATACCTTTTTGAGGATGGTAATTGATTACAGGGACATATAAGAATGAATCCAATATGTTGAGAGTTTTGATTTCATCTCCTGTATGACCATTAAAATTATTTCTTGAGGATAAGTAAGCTTAAGTATGGGGTGTTGATGTGTGCTCAAATAACCATGTATATCGGTTTCTGTATGCATTTCATATCACTGGGTTTAATTTATATAGAATCTATGCAGTTAATGCTTATTTCCAAATTATGGAGGTCTACACAAGTTTCAGTTTAATTTCGCAGAAATCGGACGAAGTTTGGAGCTTAAACGAAAGTCATGAAGACATTGGAGAAGCTAAGGAAGAGAACATGGTGGTGCAACTGTAGAAAACGCCACTTTTCACCATTCATCATTTTGAATCAACTTCTGGTGTCTTCATGAGAGATGTATCCCTCGAAAAGAGCTTTCCAACACATATCCATACATGTTAATCAGAAGAACGAGAACTCGAGAAAGTGCGTTTCAAAACAGGGAAGAATGTTGAGAACTATCAAATAGGTCGATATCGACAAAACTTGGTCGATATTGAGTGGAGGACGTCGAGTAGGAATGCCAGATATTGACCAGAACATTGGTAGCAACACTGCAGAGGTCGATATCGGCCACCTATGGTCAATATCGAGTCAAGACATGGTCGAAAATCAACTTTAGAAGCCAAAATCGAGTGAAGCTAAGAAGATAGGTCGATATCGAGCTAACTTGGTCGATATCGAGTACACACTAGAAGTTGATTTTGAGCCAATCCGACACTGAATTCTGAGCTGGATTACTTGCATTGGGCGGAAAGATCTTTTATTGACGAGAGGGTTTCTCGACCAAATAAATTTATAGTCAAGACCCCCGATATAGTATAGGGGAGTCAGGTTTGTCCTCAAGAGAGAAGTCAACGATTCTAGGTTTAGTGTGTTTTGGGGTTCAGGGATAGCGGGAAAAGGTGATGAGGGTGGCTGTCGACAAAGAATAGATGGGTCAATGTCGAGGGATGGAGGGGGAATGGTGGTTGGTGTCGGGTAGAGTATGTGCCGAATAAAAATAATAAAATCAAACAAATAAAGATGCAAACTTCCAAGGTTAGGGATCACCACAACAATAAACATATGTGCAGATCATAAATCACATAAAGATGCATGCTTTATATCAAAGAATCGACTTTCGCAAATTCCAACAATTTAGGTGATAGAGGCTCTCGCATAAAAACCTAATTTGTTTCTACCTTTTCTTTAATTAGGATTAACCAACTTTCGCAAGCAAAACCTAATTACTATCCAAATTCATAATTAATTCACTTTCGCTTCATAATTGCAAATAAGGAATTATCCTCGACTGTCGTAAAGGATTAAGCACATAGGTAGATGATAATAAAGACATACAAAATCATGAATTTATAAATCAAACACACATGTCTATGTTGGGATCACCCCAACCCTAGAAAAAGGAAATTAGAAACAAGACATAATAAAAGAAATTAACTTTAACATTCAAAATAAAACATAAACTTACAAAACCTTCCAAACGTTCCTCCTTCTTCTCTCTCGTCTCCTCTCTCCTCTCTCGCCTCCTCCTCCTCCTCTCTCTCTCCTCTCTCGCCTCCTCCCTCTCTCCTTGCACCCGAAGACGGCTTTGCTTGAATGAATGAAAATAAGCCCCCCTATGGCTTTATTTATAGCCTTCATTTCCTAGCTATTCTAGGTAAGAAAGTCTATCTAAATCTAAATCTAATTATCTAAAGGCTTAAAGATAAATAAATGCAAATAAAGGAATTAAATTCAAATAGAAAATTATATCTAAAATAGGTAAATCTTCTTGTGTTGATAGGTCTTCTCTCCATAGATAGATGTTGATAGATCTCGGCCAAACTCGGATTCCTTCGGCTCCAAGGACTCCCAAACCGCGTAGGACAGCAAACCGCGTAATGCGGCTCCGGGACACGGCTCCTCGATCTCGACCAACTCTACTCGAGATCGAGTAAGAGTGACATCGACTTCGACTTGGCTGGGCGTCTCGGGTTGCTCTGCTCGATCCGGCTCGGTCAGGTGCTGCTGGGGTCCTCGAGATCGAGTAAGTTCCTCGAGATCGAGTAGCTTGGTGCTCGGCATCTTCAGTCCTCGGCTTCTCGACTTGGCACAACTCCTCGACTCCGGACATGTTATCAGAGTGTTGGTCGATCTCGACTAGTTTACTCGAGATCGAGGAAGGCTCCGGAGTCGGGTTGTCTCTGGCTCTCAGCTTCTCTATCAGCTCTGCTTGACCAGGACACTTTTTCTCGATATCGAGTAAATGTACTCGATATCGAGTAAATCTCTCAGCTTTTTGCTCTGTTTTTAAAACGCACTTTCCCGAGTCCTCGTTCGTCGGATTGACGCATATGACCATGCGTTGGAAAACTCTTTTCGAGGGCTACAACTCTCATGAAAACATCAAAGCTAGATTCAGAATGATGAATAACGAAAAATGGCCATTTCTCCAGCTGCACCATCCTTAGCTTCTCCATGAGTTTCCTTTAAGCTCCAAAGTGCATCCGATTTCTGCGAAATATAACAAAAACTTGTGTAGACCTCCATATATTGAAAATAAACATATATTACACAGATTTTGTATTATTCTAACCCAAATGTATGAAATGCGTGCAAAAATCGATATAAAAGTATGGCGAATTATGCTCACAACAAACACCCCATACTTAAGCTTGCTTGTCCTCAAGCAATACTTTTATTTGTCGTACAGGAGAACAAATCAAGACTCTCAACATCTTAGATTCATTGTCATATGTCCCTCCAATCAATTACCATCATCGAAAAGGTACTAGTGTCACAAATCCATGCACGTGCAATTAAAAAGCAACATATACTCACAAAAGGAGGGTTATGCAAAACATTCATGTGACAAAGCAACAATAATCAAGAGGACCTTATTTTAAGCTCAATAGGGAGTAGATTGGTAAAAGGCTAAAGGTGGGCAATTTCTGGCAATGTGGTGCTTAATGATCCGGGGAAATGGAGTATTTCCAAACTGAATTTCATACCACATTCTTTCTCATAAGATTCATCACCTGTCATAATGTTTTTTTTTTCAATAATAATGCTTTTACCTCTCTGACGTCAGCACTGCCTTCTCGCGAGTCACAAACATGGGTGTCATGAATGGCCCCGGATACTTAGTTCTTTGGACTCCTCACAATGTGTCCCATCTCGCCAAACTATTATCTTAGCAAGCAGGGTCAATATACCTTTATCACCTGAGGTGATCTGATTTTTTCTCACTCATTAAATTTTCCATATATTTCAAACAAATTCCTTCCAAAATCCAACAATGATAATAACCACGACACAAACACCATATGATAATCTCCATAATGTAACATCATTCTCAACATAATCCCCGGATGGAAATAAGGTAAAGAATGGAAAATATTTAGATCGTGTGGAGCAATATATGAAATAAGGCATAATATGGCTTTTGTGATGCATAAGCATATGTATGGCTAGGGAATATAAATATATGAGCATTATATGGAAATATAAAGTCCTCCATCCTTTTATCATGCAACATGTCAAAAGCAACTTCAAATTTTACCTCCTTTCATGGTTTTCAAGAAAATATGCATTTCATTTTGACTTACCTTTACTAGGCAATTTCATGCTATATCTTTAATGAATCTAATTTTGCATCGTCGAGTTCAATATAACTTCCAAGACATTAATCAAAATTTCCAATGGGGGTCATTTTTCAAACATTGGAAATCATGCATATAAGCACATAAATCAATAATGAATTCCAAAATAGCCATGTATAAGCAATTCACGAAATAATGCACAAATAATGTCAAATATGATCAAATATGCACAAAGTAAGCCCTTCCCCCACCCCATACTTAAACATTACAGTGTCCTCACTTTATAAAAACAAGGATAAAGAAAGAAATTCACTAGACAGGTGTGCAGGGCTTTAAAATATCAAGTGCTAACGCCTGGGGCGAGTTCGAATATAGCCTTGCTTCTATCTCCATAGACCTGAAAAATGTAAAAGACATATACCCACAATAGAAAAACTAAAAATGTTCAAAACCAAAAACAAACAAAAAGAAATAATGTCCAACAGTCCAAAAATAAATGTCTATTTACAAGCTCTAGATTTTATAGTCGCTAGGCCGACTTTCTCTATTAAGCATTAGCCTAGCTCATCTTTGTCCGGAGGTATAGGTGGATCTGTTGGTTCCTCTGGTGGTGGGAAGCGTGGACTGTCATCCGGGGGCATCAAGTGGAGAAGCTGAAACCTTCCCGAGTGAACGCTCCATGGCTTCACTCATTCATCTTCCTGGGCTCCAGCTGGCATGCATAAAGGAAGATATAAAGAAAATATACATACCTCATCATCATACCTCTTCCGCTTTATTGGTTGATTTGTTTGCACATCTCCATCCCAGCAAAACGGTGGAGCGGGAAGAGATATTTCCACCTCATCTTGTGGAGTTTCATGCCACTTTGCTAGGACCCCATACTTGAATATGAACATCGGTTTCTCAAAATCATCGGGGATAGCCTTCACTTTGTAAGGTAAAAGCGATATTGGAATGCACTAGGCAACAATGTCCAACTTCTTCTCTTCTAGTGCTTCTTCTTCTTGGGATCCTTCATATGATTCATCAACAATAGGTAGCAAAGTAGGAATGAAATTCAAGGAAGGACATGCCTGGTTGTCGACATCGAGTGGGTCAATTGGCTCATCGAGAGGAGGGCATGATCCTTTAGACTGAATGGAAGCCTCAAGCCTTCGGATTTCGTCTTCCAACCGAGCTATTTCCCTTAATCGTGACTCCTCCACTGCGATGCTATTTCTCCATCTCAAATCTCGATACCATTCTTCCCATGCAGGATTCCCTTCGACAAAGTCTTCCATCTTCGTACCTGAGCTTTGAAATCACAATCAAGAACACAAATTAGTGGCAAAAGCTTAGCACCCAGTTGGTACCAGTGAGGTAGGTGGTGGTAGGGTATGTGATAGGGTAAGAAAAAGGGATTGGCTTTTCTGAACCTTTAAACACAATTAAACTAGGCGCGATTGATATCTCCCCGGCAACGATGCCAATTTCACGAGAGGGTTTCTCGACCAACTAAATTTATAGTCAAGACCCCCGCTATAGTATAGGGGAGTCAAGTTCGTCCTCATGAGATAAGTAAGCGGTTCTAGGATTAGTTTGTTTTGGGGTTCAGGGATAGCGGTAAAAGATGACGAGGGTGGCTGTCGACAAAGAATAGATGGGTCAATGTCGAGGGATGGTGGGGGAATGGTGGTTTGTGTCGGGTAGAGTATGTGCCGAATAAAAATAATAAAATGAAACAAATAAAGATGCAAACTTCCAAGGTTAGGGATCACCACAACAATAAACATATGTGCAGATCATAAATCACATAAAGATGCATGCTTTATATCAAAGAATCGACTTTCACAAATTCCAACAATTTAGGTGATAGGGGCTCTCGCATAAAAACCTAATTTGTTTCTACCTTTTCAGTAATTAGGATTAACCAACTTTCACAAGCAAAGCCTAATTACTATCCAAATTCATAATTAATTCACTTTCGCTTCATAACTGCAAATAAGGAATTGTCCTCGACTGTCGCAAAGGATTAAGCACATAGGTAGATGATAATAAAGATATACAAATCATGAATTTATAAATCAAACACACATGTCTATGTTGGGATCACCCCAACCCTAGAAGAAGGAAATTAGAAACAAGACATAATAAAAGAAACTAACTTTAACATTCAAAATAAAACATAAACTTACAAAACCTTCCAAACGTTCCTCCTTCTTCTCTCTCGTCTCCTCTCTCCTCTCTCGCCTCCTCCTCCTACTCTCTCTCTCCTCTCTCTCCTCCTCCCTCTCTCCTTGCGCCCGAAGACGGCTTTCCTTGAATGAATGAAAATCAGCCCCCTAGGGCTTTATTTATAGCCTTCATTCCCTAGCTATTCTAGGTAAGAAAGTCTATCTAAATCTAAATGTAATTATCTAAAGGCTTAAAGATAAATAAATGCAAATAAAGGAATTAAATTCAAATAGAAAATTATATCTAAAATAGGTAAATCTTCTTGTGTTGATAGGTCTTCTCTCCATAGATAGATGTTGATAGATCTCGGCCAAACTCGGATTCCTTCGGCTCCAAGGACTCCCAAACCGCATAGGACCGCAAACCGCATAACGCGGCTCCGGGACACGGCTCCTCGATCTCGACCAACTCTACTCGAGATCGAGTAAGAGTGACGTCGACTTCGGCTTGGCTGGGCGTCTCGGGTTACTCTGCTCGATCCGGCTCGGTCAGGTGCTGCTAGGGTCCTTGAGATCGAGTAAGTTCCTCGAGATCGAGTAGCTTGGTGCTCGGCGTCTTCAGTCCTCGGCTTCTCGACTTGGCACCGCTCCTCGACTCCGGACATGTTATCAGAGTGTTGGTCGATCTCGACTAGTTTACTCGAGATCGAGTAAGGCTCCAGAGTCAGGTTGTCTCTGGCTCTCAGCTTCTCGATCAGCTCTGCTCAACCAGGACACTTTTGGTCGATATTGAGTAAATGTACTCGATATCGAGTAAATCTCTCAGCTTTCTGCTCTATTCTTAAAACGCACTTTCCCGATTCCTCGTTTGTCGGATTGACGCACATGACCATGAGTTGGAAAGCGCTTTTCAAGGGCTACAACTCTCATGAAAACATCAAAGCTTGATTCAGAATG